>VMRM01000011.1:1746495-2206495 GCA_010277075.1 Poeciliopsis retropinna
TTTATCCACGAATCGCTGCGTGTTGCAGGACTACAGTCTCCGCCGCTTGTCAGCAAACCCCAACAGCGCTCAGTTTCCCAGAAACACTCGGGCCCAGTCCATCCTGCAGACCGAAACCACCATGCTCTGACCAGAACCGGCCGGGTTCTGCCACAGCGCCCCCAGCTGGGGGAGAAACCGACTGAAAATCGTGGAAGAAAAATGAAGAGCGTTGTTACAGCCAGGTTTTATATTTTTATATGATTTCTCAAGCTTATGGCTCTTTTGAATTGAAACAAATGAATAAAAATGATTTTCTTCATGGTAAAATCGACTCACTGTTTATGCTGAAACGTTTCCACGTGATTTATGATTTGATGCTTGTCACTGACTCATATTTGAGACAATGTCCATGTGGTTTACAACACATTTTCAATTTGTATTTACTAATAATTAGACATTAATAACTAAATAAAACTTTATTTTTTGGTCATTTTTTAGGCCAATCGCTGTTTTTCAGATTCGTACCAGCTTTGGCCACAAGATGGCAGTAAAGTCCTGTTATTTTTACATTTCTTCTGTTGTTTGCTTTAAAGATTTTAGTGTAAACACGTTCAAAATCAGAATTATTGACAAAAATATACTTATTTAATTTTCAGCAGCATAATTTGAGTTGCTAAAGAAGCAAATTCATTTATATTTCATAAAGCATTTTACAGGGAAAGTTCATAATGCACAAATGCAAAAATACAATTATTTTATGTGTTGAAAGAAAATGCAGCCATTTTTTAGTCAAATAAATATTTTATTTTTCACAGTGAAGCTTGAGGATGATTAATATTTTAAATTAAGCTGCAGGTCCAACGGTGCGTTCACTTGTTCGCTTTACGCCTTCGTCGTAATATTGACAATGACTGAAAAGAAAAGGAGGAAAGTGAAAACCAGAGTTAATGTATAAATCTTGCCTTGTTAAAGATCTGATGTACCTTGTTGGACCCAGGAGTCTCTGGGATGAACACATATGGGTCCACTCCGTGTGTGGAATCTGGACATGGAAACAAGCTGGTTAGTTCTGGTGTGATTCTGCGTGTTGAAATGAAATGAGTGAACTCACATCACGGCTCTCACGCAGGGGAACCGGGCCGGCTGCTGATGGAAAACCGACCCGACGACCTGACTGCTCAGGTTCTTCCTGGAGACGTGGAGGCAGCACGGCCGGTTCTTCCCGGTCGGATAGTGAGCTGCAAACCACAAAAAGGGGATTAAAACTGCAAAAACACAAAATATGAACAAGTATTTTTCTCTAGTTTCTAATGCAAATATCTTCCAACCCTTGAAACGGGACAAAAATGACATAAAAATAACTTTTTATGAAGATATAGGAGCTTTTTTAAAGTCAATAATTCATTAATGTTGACATAAAATATGAAATGGTAATAATCTTCCTGTTAGGGTTGTTGTTCCTTCCTACTGTCGCCTTGTGCTTTCTGAGGCTTTGCAGAAAGTCAGTGAGTTGATGCAGACGTTGCCTGGCAGTATTTTCATGAAGACTTTTCCAGACTAAGATTAATAATCCGATTCAGCCAAAAGAACATTTTATTTGAAAACTTGAGTTGAAATTTTCTTTTCATTAAGCAAATTTATTTCTGTAATTCCAATTACGAAGTTATTCTGATGATTGTTTGTTCTGTAGACATAAATCTATTTTGTTTTATTGTTTCTGTTTAGTGTTGATATTTCTTTAAAAAGCTTTGAAATGCCTTATTGGATGGGAAATCAACAACAAAACACTTCGCCATCAATCACCTAAAGGTCAGAAGTTTCATGGTACATAAAATTTAAAGAATAAAAAAGTATCGGTATCGGCGATACGGGCCTGTATCGACTGGGTATCGGATCTTAAAATGCATTTGAAAACATCCCAGAAGTGGTTTTGGTTTGTGCAGAATGCATTACAATAATCCAAATGAAACTAAAGCATTAATTAAGATTCCAGTTCAGGAGAAAAGCAAACGGATCATTTAAAAGTTTCTTGCAGGAGATTTTACCAAAACATCAAAAATCTGCTTTGCAAAAACACGAAACATGCTGTCGGTTTAGTCCTATTTCAACCAAACCCACTTGGTGATATTTAGTGTTTTCGCAGCAGTAAATAAAGCAGCGCTCTGTTAATAAACTGAAGCATCTGAACGCAGAGGATGAGGAATATCTACCTGAGGAGGAGTGGCTGCATGGACACACAGCGAGCAGGAGGAGCAGGAGGAGCAGGATCTTCATTTTGATCATCAGCTGATGGATCGAACTGAGGGCAGCGGATCTCCGGTCTGGTATTTATCTGTACCATCAGCGGGGCCCCTGCGGGCCCCGTGACGCTCATGTCTTCCTGCCTCTGCAGGTTGTGTGATGGTTCCGTGGTCAGTGTTTCTCACCTCCTCCCCTCGCATCAGAGCCTGTTCGCCCTCCGACCACAAGCTTCATCTCACTGACACGTTTCTGAGAAACGTCGTCAGGAAACATGTCGCCTGTTTCGCTTTGTCATGGTGGCAACTTCACAACAAAACAGGATTTCTGTGTCAACCTGACGCCTAATTATAGTAAACACAAAGTCATCAGTTTTGGTTTTCAAATTTGCACAAAAATATCTCAACCTAGTTTCTAAATGGATTCATTTTTCTTCACCTGCAGCGACGTTTACGTCAAATATTCTTTAGCAGAAACAGAAACTTTTAAAACTTTGGATAACATTTTAATTGATGGATTAAAATGAGACAAACATGGAGGAGACTTTTTGTTCATGACTGTTGACATGAAGAGTCATTCAGGAAATAATTAAATGTTTAACAGATCTTTGCATTAAAAGTGTCATTATTACCAAATAATGCAAAGTTGAATCTTTTAATGAAACTTTTGGTGCATCTTTACATTAGAAGTGTCATTATTTACCAAATGAGGCGGTTATGAAACCACCATGTTCAGAACGGCGTCGCGATGCAGGATTAAAGTCTTGCACTGTCTTTAAATCCAGCTCAGATTTGTGCTCTACAGTGGATAACGGTACGATTTGACATTTTCAGGATTTCCTGTTATGACTGCAGAGGAAATCACACATGAATTCCCCACATTCAGTCGCTGTAACAACTTCACACCTTTTGTTCCAGAGAACAAATCTAAATGTGTTCAGGTGGTTTTTTACAGCAGAATGTGTTCATCATGTTTCAAGTTTCTTAATTAGATTTAGGTCTGTACTTTGACTAGGCCATTTGAGCACATTTAGTGATGTATATTTAGTTAGTTTTCCCTCCACCCTGGTTTTCTTCCAGGGTTTTAAAAGCTGCGTAAAGGTTTTGTAAACTCTACTGGTGGAAAACAACTGAAACTTTTTGCATCAACCATCTGAGCTGCGGTCAGTTGAGCCGTTTCCTCCTAAGGTAAAAACACTAAAGTTTTATGTTTCATAACGTTCTGTGGTCGTTATCCCCGTCACTGCTAGCGTTCGCCTCCCCACGCGTCGAAAACAGCAGCAAAACGTCCAGCAAAATTCAGTTTTTACACCTTTTTATTCTCCACTTTGACTTTCTGCTGCTTTTGTGAAAAAAAAATAAAATAAAAAATCATCCAGACATTTACTGGCAGTGAGTTCATGTTTTTTAATGTCTGGAAAACGAGCCTTTTCAAAACTCTGCCACATTCAGAGGGCAATGAGACGTTGCCTAGCAACCCCAGCCAGCTTGGTTTGGCAGAATCAGCTAGCAACTAGTTACATTTACTTGAGTAACTTTTTATTTTTTTAAGTACATTTAGGAATATTTTTACTATGCTGTATTTTTTTTTACTTCTACTTGAGTCATTTTATTACAAAGTATTTTTACTCTAACTTGAGTAAAATTCCTGGATTTTCTCCCCAGTGAATGAAAAACAAACACATTTTAACCAAAAATCCACCAGACAGACACACCTGCAGTTTTTATTAAAGTTTTATAAGATTTTTTGTTAAAAAAAAAAAAAACAGATTTGGAAACTTTTTTTGTTTTTGCCTGATTTTGTTATTTTTGTTATTTATATAAATTATTAAAAATTTGCTCCTTAAAATACCAAAATTTCCACTTAACTTTAAATTTTGGTCCATCTGATGATGTAACTTTTAAATATTAAATGATAATTTGATCAGTTACTCAGTACTTGAGTAAACTTTTTTTTTTTATCAAATACTTTTTTACTGTTGAGTTTCTTGGATGGAAACTTTTTACTCTTACTTGAATGTAATTTCTGGGTCCTTTATTCACCTTTCATGCTGCGCTGTACAATGGCTGCTGGAAAAGACAAAATGTTTTTTTATTGAATTAGAATCCAGAAACCATTTGCTGCATTCTCTTCGGTTGTGCAGGAGGCTCCACTTATGCTTTTTGAAGATGTGTGGCTGTATAATTGTGCGTCTCTTTGCATCTGTTTTCACAGGTGGTTGTAAATGTTGAGTTGTGGGCGTGGCCAGCAGCAGCTTATTTAGATCATATCATTCTGATATGAGCTGACCAGAATAAAATCTCATTATTTAAGAATGATTTCATACAAAAAATGTAATAATCATGTTTTGTGTAGACCATAAACCCAGCCTAACCTGTGAAGCATAATATTTATTACAGGCGTTGCATTATAATATCAGGAAGTGGTGGCAGAATGGAAGATTAGCCAGCAACTTTCCACATCATGTGACTGATGATACAGAGAAATTTAATAATTTCACCGTGACTCGGCATGATCGGCATCAAGAAATATTAGTCACTAGGCTGAAGACACTTTCAGATGTAAAGCACGAAAAAGAGGAAACAAGTAAAACAAGTTCAACAAAAACATTAAGTTAGAAAACATCTTGAGTCAAAATGTCGACACGCTTCTGACGTAACAAATTGCAAAAATGGAAACATTTTCAGAAACTGCTGGTTTCTCAACTTACGATGCAGTTTGCTGTGAAACAGAATCGCTTTCTGAGGTTAAAGCGAAACTTTTAGTGGATTTCAGCCCAGGAAACGTTTCAGGAAGCTCAGTTTTCAAACCTTTATTTAACTCTACACTGCAAAAACACAAAATATTACCAACTATTTTCATTTGGTTCCTACTGCAAATATCTCAGTTACTTATAAATAACTTTTTATCAAGAAATAGGAGCTTGTTTTAAGAAATTAATGCCTTAATGTTGATGAAAAGTTCTGGTTCCATTAACAGATTATTTCACTTATAACAAGATATTTCTCCCAAAAAACAAACAAACTTCCTGCTAAATGTAAAATTACTTCATTCCACCACAAACGTCTTCTGGAGTAAATTCCTGCTGTACTTTGTTGCAGAAGCAGACCTGCAGGTTTTGTTGTTTCATTTCTAAATGAATGAAACAATAATAAAACCAGCAGCAGTCGATCTGGAAGCTGTGAATCAGCAGCAGCGTTCAGGAATCCTCCCTCATTCTTTACTCAGCCTGCAGATAAGATACTGACGGCTCATAGCTACTCCAGACGACCACATCACCACAGAACTGAAACATTTGATTTTTACACAGACGTTAAATATTTGGTAGGATTGCCTTTTAAACAATTGGAGCGTTTTGGTCAGTTTGACCCTTGACCTCCTTCTGATCTCAACTTTAACTCCACGAAGTGACGCCTTGTGATGTCGTTTCAGTGTGACATGTTTTTCCCATGATGCCATCAGCATGATGCTGCCACTCCTCACAGCTTCCTGTAACAGTCTGAGTTTCTTTAGGATCTGACCAAACCTCAGACCAGAAACCGGACCAAATACTTTAACTAGACACCTGCAGAAACATGGAAATGGTTCCCAGTAACGGACCAGACTCAGTTATTTCCCTGACGTCATTTTTACCAAATGTTCTGAATGAACCTGTTAAATGTTATTCATGAAGCCACGACGTTAAAATGATTTAATCTGGTCAGTTAAACACCTGAAACAGGAAAAGTTTATTTATATCCTACAGAGTCATGAGTTTCATTTGTCAGGTTAAAAGTATCAAACATACTTTACATTAAAACTACAGTCTAATTTTAAATTACTATAATTAACAGGAATAAAAACTTTCAAACATCTATAATTAAAAATGTGTCACTAAAATAACTGGGTTCAATTGTATGTTCATTTTTTTGTTGTTTTAAATGGAAATTTGATGATTTTTGTCCATAAAAATGTTTGAACTTTGAATTTTATTTTCAGAAAATTAATCAAGAAGGAGAAAACCAAACATTAAGGTTAAAATGAGAGATTTTTATTTCTAAAAACAATCTTTAACAATAATGCCTTAAAGTTGATAGATAGCTTAAAATATTTTATTAAACAGTTTGGAACGTTGTAAATAAATATAAACATTTTATCCTCTACCTGCAGAGCGACATACTTTAATAAATAACTTTACCAAATTAACACTGGAATATTTAACGGGAATCATAATTTAGCTTAATTCTATTCTTTCATTTTTCTTATCTTTAGTTTTTAGTTGTTCAGAGAAAAATAAATTAAACATATTTTCTGTTTTTCTCCAGCTGCAGCTCTACTGATCTCTGGATGCAGGAAACGTCTCACTTTCTGCGTTTGTGGAGGAAGAGGAGAAGAAAGGCGACGAAGACGGTCCAGGTGACGATGATGAAGGAGGAGCAGCAGTGGATGTAAGGATGGAGAGGAGCGAGGAAGATGAAGACGAAGGAGGTGTCGACGTGACAACCTGAGGAGTGGACGCCTGAGCTTTGGCTCTTCTGTTGGAAAAACAATAAAAATATGAGTTTAAAAGTGAAAAGTTGAGTTTGTTAGACGTAAATTGAGGTTTTAAACTCACCTGAGTTCCTGGATCTTGTGGAAAACCCAAGGAGCCAGAATGTGGCTGCAGTAGTGACCCGACTGCGTGGTGAAGCTGCAGGTCACAGAAACAACAAGCGTCAGGGGTGCACAAACTAACCCAGAAGCAGGCCAGAAATAAAAAAACTACAATCAGCCAAATAAAGTTACTTGATGTTACTGGAGATGCAAAACCTGATTTTTACCAGATAGAAAAACTGAGTAAATAATTCTGAATTTTTGTGATTATTTTCAGCTATTTTCTAGAAAATATGTTTTCGAAAAAACTTTTTTTTTTAACACTTTTGAAAATGTTGAAAAAAGTTCAATGTTTTTTTTTTTTGTTGAAAATTTCTAAGTTTTTTGTAGATTTCTGGAATTATTTTTGTCAGAAATTATACTTTTTTTTTTTCTACAAAGGCCCTGAAACGCTGCAGCAGAACTAAAAGAAACGTTTCCAGTTTAAAATGTTATTCGTTTTATGAAATAAATGTATTTTAGTTAATAAGAACAGGATTTGGGTCACTTTGTTTCAAAATGTTTGCTATATTTATTTTAAAAAAGGGAAGAAATTTGGCTTTTTGCTAAAAGTTTCTGGATAAACTTGGTTTTACTTTTTGTTCAAACTTAATTATCAAAAGACAAATTATTTTTATTCTATTTGACATTTTTCTGTGTAAGAAATTTAATAATTTTCACCCAGATTACAAATTAAAAACCTCCGTCTGAATCTACGGGACAAATTTGTATCATTTTTAACAGCAGTCAGGGGGGCCGCAAAAATCGGTCCGAGGGTCACAAATGGCCCCTGCACCACACTTTGGACAGCCCTGCTCTAAACCGTTATTTTTATTATTATTATTGCTGTAAATTAAAGCAGAATCCTGACAGCTATGGTCTCATACGTACATCACGGCTCTCACACACGGAGGATTCGGCTTCTGGATCTCAAACTTTATTATCGGTTCTGTGATTTCAGCTGTGCTGACTTTCTTACAGCAAGTGAACAACTTCTCACCTGAGAACAACAGAAAAGTCAAATATTTCATCTTTAACAGGAATAGACATTAATATTTAATATTCAGCTAAACTTTTCCCTTACCTCGATTTGCAGAAACAGCCGCCATGATGACGGCGACCAGCGCGATCTTCAGCATGTTGATGTTCAGTTCAGGAGGATAAAGAGAAAAGAAAGTATTTCTGGTCGTCTCACTTCCCCTCCAGAGAGCTGATGGTGAACTCACATCCCTCTGAAGGAAACCTCTATTTATTAAACCGAGAAAAGCAGAAGTTCAGCTTCTGACTAATTCAGATGATGATCTATAGATGACTTCACAAAATGACCAAATTATATTTAGCTTTTGTCGTATTTCATTCCTAATTGTGTGGGTGCATGAAAACCCTGGGAAATAAGAGGTCAACCTGATGGAAAAACATAATATTACCAAGGTTTTGGATTTAGATACACTTGAAATAACACAAAACAAACTTTACAGCAAGACACAGGAGCTTGTTTTAAATAAATACTTTCTTAATATTGGTGAAAAAGTTCTATTTCCACTAAAAACATCTTAGTGTAAGTGAAATAATCTGTCAGTGGAACAAGAACTTTTTAAACGAATATTAAGGAATTATTGACTTAAAACAAGTTCCTGTACCTTGATAAAAAAAAGAAGTTATTTGTTAGTTTTTCTTATTTCAAGTGTACTGATGTTTCCACTAGAAACTAGACAGAAAACTTTCTAAGATTTTGTGTTTTGCATAAAATTTGACCCATTTTCATTTTTCCTGTAGAGAATAATCTAAAATATTCAAAACAAAATCCAGACTGCGAAGTGGAAATATTTAGGATTTATTTGGTGTTTGGTTGTGTTTTCTAACCAACATAAACCAGAGATTCACTGTAAAGAAAACAAGCTAAAACAGGTAAAAAATTTTATTAATTGATTTTTTGAATTGTATGAAATGAATTTAACTGCACCAACATTAGAGTACGTAACATTTGCTTACAATAGGAAATATTATGTAATAATTGGTTTATATTTTGGTTCAACATGTTTTAAATGAAGGTTGAAAACAAGTAAAACAGGGAAGGTTTTACTTGTTTTGTGGAAGTTGCATTTATGTCTCAACAGATTTAGCAACGAGTCTCAGCATGACTTAATGCAACAGTCACAATGTTTTCCCTCCCAGTGACACAAAAAACACAGAAACTCTGATATCTGAACACCTTCTGGCAAAACTATATATAGATATCAAACCTATAACAGTCCTGTTAGTCAGGATTATTCGCACATTGATCATTATTGAACAATAGAACAGAAATGTTGTTGTCTCACAGTGACGAAATTCAGGTGTAACAGCAGAAAACAAAGTTAAAAATATATAAACAAACGACTAACTCAACTTTTTTACTGATAAATTGCCTTAATAGATTATTTTGGGTTCTATTTCTATGTTTCTGTGCAAATGTTAACATTTTTGTGTGAATTTCTGTAAATCCATATTATCAACTCAGTGCTGCCCTCTAAAGGGCAAACGGTGCCTCAGCAGGTTTGTTTAAAACACACACAGCGCCCCCTGGCGGGTTTCATCAGCTCAGATTTAAGACTTTTTAAAACTTTTTGAACTTTATAAATGAAATCCTTATAATAATCTTTATAATGACAGAAATGTAGAAAAGACAGTTGTGTAGATATGTAAAAGTAAACATATATTTAGCACATAATGAATGTAGAATCGCAGCCAGTCGCAAAGATGAACGTTGTGCAGGTGCAAAAAGCTAGCTCACTAGCTAGCTAGCAAATATATTAGCAGCTAGTTAGCGTTAGCTACAACCGCCTCCAGTCACAAATTGCAGTTTTCTGCACAAAACTCAAACATTTTCTGCTACACTGAATATAAGATGACGAAACTTAAGACCTGTGATTATTGTATTTAAGACAAACTTACATTTTTAAATGAGTTTGAGACATTTTTAAAGCTGCAGCTATTATTTTAATAAACAGTTATTCTGACGATTAATCACTTTTAAAAACTTGACACATTCTGCAGATTTTCCATTTAACTTTTTAAAATACATTAGACAAAGATGCAAGTAGACAAATATTAATTATTTTGTTATTTAGAAAAGTTATAATTTTATTGCCCAAAATGCAACAGCATTACATTCCTTTGGTGAATTTGAACCAAGTGCAGCTAAACTATGAAACTTGATGGATTTTGGCTAAAAATGTACAAATATTTTGTACAGTTTTGCATTAATTAGTGCTCTGAATGAGTCGTTATTTGAGGAAAATGACCTTTTTCTGGGGGGAAATTGTTTTGCAAGTGGAACTAGGAAAACTCCTTAAATTTAATTATTTTATGTAAATGAACTAATGTACATAAAACAAGCTCTCATGATTTGTTAAAAGTTACTAGTAAGTGAGTTTTGTCTTATTGCAGGTGCACTAGGATATTTGCATTAGAATCTAGACAATAAAGGTTTTGTGTTTTTGCAGTGCAGGCTGCGATTTGAGCCTAAGAGCTTCTGACGATATGAGATGGAAACCAGAATGAACAAATATTTCATATAAAATCATATTTATTAATGCATAAAGTTCTTATTTTCCCAAATGTTTCCTTCAGAGTACAAAGTTAAAGTATTCAAGTTTCTTGAGTTCCAAACATTTCCACAAATAACTAAATGAGTAAACATTCAACATGTCCGAACTGCTTCATAAGTTACTCCAAATGTTTATAAATACACAAGGTAATAAATATTAACTTTCACTGTATCAGCACAGCAAATTTAGCTTTACCAAATAAATAATGAAAGAAACTAAAAGTACCTAAAGTAATTCACTATAACTAAGCTGTTGATGAAACATGTTCAGTTGTTTTCGCCGGGGGCAGAGGTCACGAAGGTCACGAAACTCTCGTCCTCCTCGTTCCCAGAAAACGATTCGCCGGATGGAACCCCGGAGGCGGAGCCGAAGAAAGGAGAGGAAGAGGAAGGAGGAAGGGTGGAGGGAGGCGGCGCGGCGGCGGTGGAGGTTATGATGGAGAGGAGGGAGACGGTGGGCGGAGAGGAGCTGGCCTTCGCCTGAGCCTTCGCTGCCCTGTTGGAGGAAACGTAGAAATACAGATTATAGACGAGTAAAACAGAAGGATAAGCAACATTAGGAGAGTTTATTTTAGACAAACCTGAATTCTCTGATCTTTCTTTTGACCCAGGGAGCCGACACCTGGCTGCAGTACAGACCGTTTTCTGTCTGAAAGCTGCAGGACAACAAACAGAAAAATCCAATTAAATTTAAAAATGAAGGTTAGCATCTTAAAATTGACCAAGTATTTATGTCTAGATTTAGTGCAAATATCTTAGATCACATAAAATAAGACAAAATTAATTTAACTTTTGAGCAAGAAATAAGAGTTTATTTATGTAAATAAACCCTTAATATACTAATTCCACTTATAATAAGATGTTTGTTCATCTTATGAGTGAAATAACTTGCTTTATTAAGAAATCATTGACTTAAAACAAACTCTTATTTCTTGCTCAGAAGTTACTTTTAAGTTAATTTAATCTTATTTCAAGTATTATAATATTTGTATCAGAAAATAGAGAAAAAATATTTAAGATTTCTTTTGCAGTGTTGAGTCTCCTTTTATTATTTTGCATATTCTGAATAAATAGTGTAAAATTCTCTCGTTAAAATCTGATTTAGTTTTTAGTTTTTGGGTTGAGAATACTCACATGATGGCCTGGACACACGGATAGTTGGCTTTCTGGAACAGGAATCCCAGGATCGGCTCTGTGATCTCATTTCTGTTCACCTTTTCGCAGCAAGTGGCCAACTTCTCATCTGAAGATTTAAAAAAAAGCTCTGAGTCTCAAATCAATTCAAGACAAAAACAGAAACTGCGTCATTTTGAACCAGTCTTACCGGCGTGTCCAGAAGCGACCACCAAAACGACGGTGACCAGCGCCGCCTTCAGCAAACCGTCAAACCGGATCATTTTCACTGACTGAGGGAAGAAGTGGAGAAAGTGTTTGGTTCTGGTTCTGGTTCTGGTACCCTAACCCTGTGCTGCTCCGCTGTGGACTGACGGCTGGACGGACGCCGCCTCTACTTAACGGCCCGAAAGCAGAAGCGGCTCCTTGGTTAGTCATCTTCCGATTCCCTCAACACTGAACATGTGAATGAAGGAGATGCTGACTTCAGGGGAATTCCACCAAATGACCCAAAAACTTTACTGTTCGGAAACGATTTCATCAGAACGTTTCAGTCGGAAAGTTGAGTCACAAACAGGGAGCTCCTCGCTGAGGGGGTGAAGGAATCATTGAACCAGAGGTTAGGAAAAAGTCAAAACATCTTTAATGCACTTATCCTCTCGGTCCGCTTTAATCAAATAGTCCAGTTCATTTGGGGAGGTGTGAACGGGCAACCGAACCAAAAACATTGAATCTGTTCTGACAAACTGGTTGAAGTGAACTCTGAGAGGGGCATTCTGGGTAAACACAACAAAAACAAACGTGCTAACCTAGCACTAGCACGAGAAATGGTTGTTAGTCTTTTACCAAAAAACCAAAGAGAAATGCTAAAGTAACAACCGCTAAAGTCTGATGCTGCTACATTTTGTTCAGGAAGTTGCGCTCAGTGTCTTCGGAGGTTTTCATGTCATTTCCTCCAGTGGTTCTGGGAGCAGCGCCCCCACAGGTGGGGAGGGGAACAGCAGCGAGAAAGAGAACCACAGTTTTACAATGGGATTCTCATCAGCACTGTGATTTCATTGCTGTTTTACTTTATTTAGGCCGTTTTGTTTGAAGCAACAAGGTTCTGGGTTCAAATCCCAGCCTGTGGTATTTATGCAGGGAGTTTCCATGTGATTTTCTCCAGGTTCTACTGGTTCTCTTTGTTGGGTTAACTGGTCTCGCTAAGTGTCTTTTGAGTCAAAACTCCAGGATCCTGAGTCTGTTATCTTGTGGATGAATAGAAAATATATATTTTGTTGTCATATATTTATTATTAAGAATTGTAGAGAAATTTTGAGAATATTAAACATGATTAAAAATTTAAAAAAAGAGACTAAAACAGGAAATTTGATGGCCTGGTAATCTCTGGTTCCAAAAATCAGATTTTTAATCCAATTTAGTCCTTTAACTAGGGAGAAATCCCAGTGTATGCAAAATGCTAAATTTCTCATTTATTTACAGGAATGACAACACAAACAGCTAAACAAACAATTGTCTCTTCCTTTTTTAAATGTTTAGTAGCAAATCAAACAGTTATGTCTCATAACATTCAATACGTCGTCACATGGGAGAGTCCCAGAATATTAGGACCAAACCAAGAGAAAGAAAATGGACCTACAAGATCAAAATCACAAGGTTACAAGAATAAAGTCAGAATATTATGAGAATTATTACCTGAATAAAGCCAAAGTAACGCGAGCATAACGTCAAAATTTTCCATGAATGAAGTTTTAGTATTACCAGAATAATGTCAATTCACCAATATTCCAAATTTTAAGTCGTTATTTTCTCAATTTCACAAATCCTCATGGCCAAATTAGTGAGAAAATTAAACACTTAATAATTAAAAAAGGCTCAGAGAAACAAAATGCATGTGCCAAATCCTAGATGGCCTGGAGAAAAGTAAAAAATAAATGTACTTTTACTTGCAAATTTTATTTTTCCACAAATGTCCACAAAATAAATAAAAATACTGCAGCTACATTCTGAAGTCCTGTTGCAGATATATTTAACTTTTTATTATTTTTATTGTAAAAACCTTTACGTCGCTCTGGCATAGTGAAACAGTGGAGAACGAATGAAACGCCGCCACTGAGGTTAAATGGAAAACCTCAGAGAAATGACAGGAAATGACTTTTCGTCGGGTCAGCAGAACCGTTCACGTGATTCACCTTCAGTTTGTCCTGCAGGATTTAAACCCTCCAATATTCCAACCAAACTCTAAAAATGATTACAAATTCACTTTATTGAACTTTATCGAATAAGAATTCAATCAAAATTAAATCATTTCCTCTCCTAACAGTTCAGAAAAAAAACAGTCATTGATTCTTTTGAAATTTGTCTGAAAAAGTTTCATTTTCTCACAATCCACCAGTTGGAAATGTTCCACAGAAAAGAGCTCAGACTTTCTGTTTTGGTCCAACAACTAAAGTTTTCATATCAGTAAAACAACCTGATCATTTTCTATAACATATTGTAAAAAATGTTGATTATTTAACATAAAAAGTTTGATTCCCAGCCACTAAAACACAATTTGTTCTCATTTCTGATCCGTCTTATAGAGTAAAACTATTTTCCTTCATCAGAGGATTTTTTCTTTTTGGATGCTTTAAAATGTAAAACACATATTTCTTCACAATGCAAACCTATTTATCCTCAAAATTGCAATATTTATTTAAATTCAGCTTATTTATGTTGCATCAATTCACAACAAATGTCTGAATGCAAATTACAAAATAGACACAATCAGTTTATATGCAGAAATATGTTTAATTCAAAGTCAGTTTCATGTGTTTAAAGTTCAGTTTATTATTCCAGTTTATAAAAAGTTTTAAGGACTGAAGTTAAAAGGTTAAACATCAACAGTACTTAGATAATGTGTTTCAATTCATTTCTGCAAAAGTTTTGGCAGCAAAAAGTATAGAAAATGTGATGAGCTGCTTCACATCTGCACAGAAACTGATTTCTTTTAAAACAAAACTTTAAACTTCAGGAGTATTTCTCTGGATGTGGGTTCTGGATAATATTAGAAGCCAAACTGCTGCGTTTGGGAAAAAACAGGAGACCGGAAAGAAAAACAAAAGCAGAAGCAGAAGAGGGAAGCTGTTGGCTTTTTGTTAAGTTTTTGAAGTTTCTGTCTGGTGCATTTAACTTTAAAAAAGTTTCTTTTAATGCAAAAGAGCAGACTGAAGATTTGAAGATGGTTGGTTTCAAAGCAGACAGAAAACTGAAGACCAAACTCCACTGTGGCTTCAAGTTGATCTGGAGTGGATTAAAATAACTCCAGCTTCCTGTCGGATTTTTTCATTCTCAGTTGCAACACTTAGGATGTTTCTCCCAGCTATAAATGCAGAATGGACTTTTCATCTGGAGAATTTCCCTTTTTAAAAAGAGAGTATTTTGGAAATCAGCCTTTTATTAGACACAAAATACTTTCCCAGACCTAAAAACCCCATAAAAACTGCTTGTATTAAAAATTAATGCAGGTTTTAGAGATTTGGTTCAAATGCGACACTTTCAATGCATTTTGTTTTGAACTATGAGTTGTTATTCTGCTCCAGGAAGCATTTCTGAACAGAGAAAATCCAGCTGCAGGAGGCCAACAACCGTGAATCTTCTTCTCTCCATTGAGATCAGATGTAAGGAAATGTTGCTAAATTACTTCATTATTTCATATTTTGTTGGACTTTCAGCTCTGAATGTGCAAGAAATAATAAAAAGTTTTCAGAAAACTAGATACAAGTAAATATTGTGAAAAATTCATTAAAACTTCAACTGAATTTTCTGCCTTGCACAAAACATTTTACACAATTTATCCGTTTAGATCGGCTCAGTTCTTTCAAGCATTTTTATTTTAACACTCTGACCTGCAAACCAAGACTTCATGGTTATGACCATTCGCCAGTGAAAAATAGAAATAGCAAACTAAATTTACTGCTACCGTTTGAATGTGCAAACAGGAAACATGTGAAAGCTGCTAAAGAGCTAAAGGCCAGCTTAAAACCAACTGACACCTCGCTCGCTCATTTCTGACACGCCAACATGCGTTTTGCAACACTTAGCATGAAACCTTTGTTATCTGAGATCATCCTTCCTAGAATCTTGAAGAAAGAGATTATTCTTCAGATGTACGTGATGCACACAGACAAGACGTTTTCATCTTCCTGTCGCAGAGTTCACTTCTGTCGCTTGTGGTTGACCACACATGCAGAAAGCTGATGCAACAGAAATGCCAAGTAGGACGGGTTCTGTGCTCAACGAGGGTCAATAATGTCACAAATTTTGAATGCAATAAACCTGAAGTTGTGCAAACTTTTGTCTCAAGTGAAGCTAAAAGTTTCTGTTTTCTCTCAGTGGATGCTCCAACTTTCATCTTGAGACCAAAGATCTTCAAATACTTGTTGTTTGCTTTCAGTCATGATCATAATTTGGTGACTTCAGGTTTGGTTTGGCATGTTTTCGCCAAGTGGGAGCCGTAAACAGAGGAACTGCTTGTGGTAACTGCTGCTCTCTTTCAGTTTCAAAGTGAAGGCTAGAACTAAAAAAGAATAATAAAAATGTTAATTCAAAACATTTATTAAAGTTATAAAAAACACTGGTTTACTATGAAGTGACTGGAATGACTGCAAAACACTCACAGTGGGAGGATAGACTGGAAATGATGTTTTTAAAAGTGTTTAGTAATGAAAATAAAAACTGTTTGGAGTGAAGAAGAACTCGTAGAACTGGATGAACGTTGCATCTGCCCTGCATGCAGCCGTCATCACGTTCAGTTACAATAAAAATATTCCAAAGAGCTTCAGGATGTCTCTTCCTGAAGACGGCCTAGTCAAATCACGCTACCATCAGTGTGGAGGCTGCAGAGCCTTTGCTTGTGGTGCATTTGCACACGGAGGAAAAGGAAAATGTTGATGATGTTCTGCAGGAAACACAGATGGATAAAAATCAAACCTTATTTTTTATCTAGTTTCAAGTGCAAATATCTTATTACTCTTGAGCATCTGCATTAGGAAAAAAAACTCTGCATGTCTCTCTCGAGGTTTAGTAGCAGACCGCACACATTCTGGACACAAACTGTGACACAGACTTTTACCTTCAGGTCAGCTAATCGACTCTAAAACCTAAAAACATGTTTGAACTTTTCTAACCTCACATTAAAAACGTGTTTCCTCACATAAACAGACAAACGCGCCACTCTTTCACTTTTATTTCCTCTAACGTTTACATATTTATGCTGGACTGTTGAGACCCATTTTTATTCTGAAAGTTTATTCTGAAAGTTTTTAAAGTATTTTGTTTTAATCTTACATTTAAGTATCTATTTGTTCTTCTTATTGTTGTTTTCTTGCTTCACTTTATTAAATTATACGACAACATCTGTGGTTTTTATGTGACATAAATAAATTGACCTGCTTGATGTTTGAATTTGTGCAGCAAGCAAATAAAACTGATTCAGATTCTGAACGGCAGTGACATAAAATCATTTGTTTTGGTTTCTCTTTCAAAATGAATGCAGAAAAAACATCTGAGTTAAAAGGTGCATATAAACAATTTTCAAATGCAAAAATGCCAAAAAAACAAATAAAAACCTTCCAGAAACATTTAAAATTTAACGCTGAGTGTAGAAAATGAGTCGAGCAGCAGACAGTAGCGTTACACCGAACCAATACCAAGAAAACCCACAGACATGAACAGAAACCGTAACCAAGACAAAACCATCACTCCCATCACAAAACTACAATCTTTCTTGTGGTGTCAAAGGTGAAAGCAGCAGCGCTGTGCGATTTGACCTCTGACTCATTGGTCTGAAATGTTTCAGATCATCAAACTATTTATAATATCAGATAAAACTACAATAAAGTAATTCCCCAGTAAACATAGCAGTTTCTGATGCTATGCTACTGAAATAAACTATCTGTTTTATATCTTATTTATTAAGTATGAAATGCAGCTTTATTTCAGTAAAGCCATTTACTTTGGAGATCATTAAGTCTATTTTATGTTGTCAAACAAGGGATCTATTACGCAAAATTTACTTTTTGCACGTTTTGATAATTATGTCTCAACTGCGTCTAAAAGGCGCTAATAAAACCATCCAGATGTTTTTTGGTGTCTGGAAAATGAGCCTTTTCAAAAACCTCCGAATGATGGAGTCACACATCACCGTTACCTAGCAACTCAAGCTAAGCTGCAGCCCATTAGCTGGTTTTACCACTGTATGTGCTATACAATGGCTCCTGGAAAAGATGATGAATGATTTCTGCAAGAAATGTTCAATTCATCATTTAACAGAGGTAACAGCTACTTCTTCCTCAGATATATTTTCTTTTACTTTACTATATAAAATTACTTAGAAGCTGCTTTTTGTACTCGCATGGGTTGTTCTGGTTAAATATTAAAAGTTTAGCTCATTAAACTTTTTATTCCGTCTTCTGAAAAGAGTTTTTCTCCACCAACGTTTTTGCTTTAACTGTAACTACAGAAAGTCTTCTGATATTTTTGAGAAGCTGTTTGACAGTGGAAAACTGGTGTCATGTATTTATGTAACAGGAAAGACGACATTTCCTTGAAAACCCTCAATGACTTCCTTCCCGCACTTTATGTGTTGTGACTTTAACTTAAATCTGCTGAGAAAGAGGAGTTTTAGCGTTTGATGGATCAAGCGGTCATGTGCCAATTAATCATCAACTGTTGGCGTCTTTTAGCATTATTCACAGGAAGCGGCGCCGCCACACCCATCATGCCTCAGTTCGTGATAAAGAGCCATTTAAATGACTCGGATCAGCAGTAGTGAGAAATATTTGCTCCTGGATGTGGTCAAGTTTCCTGTTGAGGAACAACACTGAATAAATTAGCACATTTTACATTATGGCAGTATTTCTGCTTAAATACATTACTTAAAAAAAATACTGCTAAATGTAAGCATTAAAAAATCATTAGTTTGGACAAGATCAAAGTAAAGCATATCAAAATAAATATCTTAAAAGTGGCACAAATGCATAAAATGCTGAACATCTTTTACTCATGAACTGAAATCTAAAGATTATGACACAAGTTTCATAACAGCATCATATCTGCATTATGTTAAAGTAAGAAAAAATGTATTATAAAAATAGACGAGGGGAATGAAAAAGTAACTAATACATGTAAATGCATAAGAAGAATCGGTTGCACAATCACAGGCTGTGTGCCAGTCTTTGATATTGTGAGTTTCACACTGATGTGTCTCAGATAGCAGTTTATTTTGCAACACGTCTTTATCTACAGTCAAACTTCAGTTTTATCAACTACGCAGCTTTTGCTGGTTTAGCTAATGCCAGTGGCAATTATACTAACGGTTAAAATGAAAAATGTATAGAGAGAAAAGTATGAATATATGTAAAAAAATTAAAAAACTGTTCTGCATGGAGAGCGACTTATTCAACTAATGAAACTGTCATGTTTCTAAATGACTTAAGTTAGTAAAACTTGCAGAGAATCTATAATAAGCCAAATGTCATTTTAATAGAATCGTCTGTGAACTCAAGAGTCTTAAAATATGATCATCACTCTTTGACGTACCAGCAGAAATACATCTAAATATATATCCTCTTATTTAAAATTGATGCAACATTCAGTTGCACACTCTTCACATACTTCCACTATGAGGCTTTAGATCAAACTCAAGCTTTTACAGGCCGAGGATCACTTACCCAGTTTAACAAACCCTCACAGACCAGCTAACTTAAAACTGTCCCACAATAACACAACATCTAAATAAATACAATCTGAAATTAAAATATTAGGCTCTTAACTCACTGTCTCTGTGAAATGTTGCTCTGTTATGTAAATGTGACTGGCCACAATAAAACCTTCTTGAGTTATTTACAGATTCTGAAAGTACGGATTCTAAACTTTACAATAAAAAAAGTTCTTTACTACGAGTGTTGAGTGAACTGATAGCGTTTTAGAGCTTTTTAATTTAGAAGCATAATAAAAGAAAAAAATAAAACAAACATTTTCTTTCAGCCAGTAGGCAGCCCAATGTAAAAAGCTTTATTTTAGGCTTTAAGATGCAGTTAGTCAGCAGGGGGCGCAGTCATGTCGCACTCAACATGACAGTCTTCAAAAACAGAAGTTCTGCATCTAATCCTGAGAAACTTTCCACCGATATCTTCAGGTTTTCTTTTTAGAAACCTGGTCTGAAGCCATTTATCCATTATTATTTTAAACGTAATCCTTTGGTAAGCTAGCTGCAGAGCTGCACTTTGACCCGAGGTCACGACAAATACTGTTTTTAAATGCAGTACCTTGCAGACCGCTAGGGGCGCCCACAGACCACAGTTTGAGATAAACTGCCTTATTGCTGGGTTTCAGATGACGTAGTATCAACGTCACCCAATGCAGACGGAGAACCGGAAGTAAATGCAGCCAATTTATTTCTGTTGATCCAGCATCAAAATGTCTAAAGTCCGAGTCCTGTACGTTGTTTCAACCGTTACAATAGAGAGAAAGATAAACGTTATTTTAATGTTTTGAAGGTATTTGGTCACAAAGGAGTTAATATTAAAAAACCGAAAAAAGAGGAGAAAAGTGGATCAACAATCTACAGCTGAAAATAGGAGGAGTGGAAACAAACAACACCAGAGTTTAACAGGTAAAGATCCATTGTTTAAATTATATTTTCAGGTGTTTTATTGTACAGTTACTTAGAAAGCTAAGCATTCATATGTAAGTTAAAATATATTATTTTTATGCCATAGCGTGGTTGTCCTCAGAGTGCTAATGTTGTTAGCAGCTAGCTCAGCGCCGAGGCACGGACAGAAAAGATCATATTTATTTCATACTAAAATAAAAAGCAAAATAAATTAAATATAACATACCCAGCCATACGTCAGTATGGATTTGGGTTTACAGAAGCTAAATAAATTATTTACCGGCAGCTCATAGAAAGAACCTGGGTTAGCTTGTTGTTAGCGGTAGCATAGTTATCATAGACTAATTACTTAAAATAGCACAATTCACTACTGACCCTGCAGAAACAGCCATTTCATGCTTCTTTTGATGCTAACTGATTGACCCAACCTGAAACTAAATTATTTTATTCTCCAGGCTTTTGAAAACTTTCTTCTGGCTCCTATAATATATGAGGTCTGCAGCTCCAGATAGGTAGTTATGTGGCTCACCTCAATATTATAATGTTTTTTACCGAGATAATACAGATAATATCCGAAACATATGTGTATTTTTACAAGATGTCTTGTCTGTTCCAGCCTATTTAGGGCATTAGTACTGCTGTGATCAGTTTTGCTTTGTTTTGAACCGGAGAAATCCACTTCCGGCCCTCCATCTGAATTTCGCGCGTCATCCGGGTCACGTGTTTAAACCCAGCAATACTGAGCAGATGGGGCAGTCAGGTCAGAAACAGATTTATTTACTATTCAGGCCACAGTTTTCTACAAAATATCCTGAAAGCATCAGAATCCAAACAGGGTAACATATTGATTGTCTTCGTCTTTGGGTTTGCAGGTTTGTCCGTCCCAATATGGGTGTTTGGAAAGTCTGTAGGTTGGGAGGAAACGGCATAGATGTGATTAGATGGTGTGATGAGATAGTGTGATGAAAATAGTCTGGAAAAACCTCAACACTGACGCCAGCAGGGCAGTAAATGTTCATGCTGTCACTCACTCTGCAGCAACAACCTGGAAAATAGTTAGCATATAGAAACTGGCATTTATGTATTCAGAATGCACTGCAATATAAACAATATGGCGACCTCCATGTGACAATATTTATATACGATAAATGTATAAAAGCTAAACAGCCTACAGTAATTTTACTGCATTGTTTTTCCATCTGAAAGAAATGTTTATAATTACAACTAACTGTGGATTTCTTGGGCCTTTAACTGCTGATGAACAGCCAATAATGTGACATATTAACAACATCTTAGACTTTTGTCTCAACTTTATGTAGACTGACCTGTTTTATTGGCTTTCTAATCATTATTGTGATCATACTTTCCAGATGGATTGAGAAATGTTTCATTAGTTCCTGAATTACTTTAAACTGTGGTGTGATATATGCTACAGATGCATGGAAACAAAAACAGACTCAAAAACAGCTTATTCCCAAAGCAATTAACACCCTGAACGCTCAAATGCACTAATTATCTGGAGGTTATATGTGTATGTATATTTAAATGTAATTGTTTGGTATTGCAAATAATGTAAATATCAACTTATTTATGGTTATATTGTTTGCACTGCTGGAGCTGACTTTTAATTTCATATGTGTGCAGTGACAAATAAATTGAATTTAATTGAATGTGCTACATTCTGAGCTGCTTTAGCCAACTTCCTGTTGTCAGAAACATTTCGTTTAAGTAGTTAATTGGTTTTACAGTACTAGCAGCTGTCAGTTTAGTTTTCAAATGTGATTAACTACAAGTAATTTATGATTTTCCAAGTGGGTGACTCTGTTTTTAATCAGGGGGAGTAAAGTTGTTAGTGTTTGCAGGGGACAGAATCAGGCACAACTTGGGTTTTTTTAACACCAATGCCTCAGTTTGCAGCAAGAGGTAAGAATGAAACCACTTTAACCACAAGTTTCCTTGGTGTTGGTGCTGATGTTTACCTGATAGTTCTGTGGGATTTCTGTGTAAAATATTGAAACTGATGTACTATAAGACTAAATTAATAACAGGCCTGCTAGAAGTAGTGCGTCCCAACATTGTCCTTAGCTAGAAAAATCATGCTTATTTATAAGATAAGCTACATGGTAGTGTGCATTTCATGAAATGTATTCTTAGATTACCAGCTCCAACCAGATGTTTACATACCTGCACTGCATAAAAGACATTTGGCTTTTTGGGAGGAATAAGAGAAATATTTCTAGAACTAAAAGCCACTGAAATATATTTTTTTCCAGCTATTTTCTTAAACTTTTTCCAAATGAAGGAGTAAAATCATTGGAAATCAGTTGAAGTTGGTAATTGAAACTGACACCAGTTTCTGTTTGTACATTATAGATAAAATCTCTTCTGAGAATAGTAATATGAAACTCAGATGGAAGAAAAACGGTTTCTGAATCTTTGACTTATGAAAGAAAACCCTAATATGGCTGGTTATATGGAGCAGGCAGAGTAGATAGTAATTTATTAGGAAAAGCTGAACTGAAGCATCAAATTTAGCTATGAAAATAGATCAATTTTAGCTATTCTCAATTTTAGTAAACCTGTTAAATATACTTTTAGTTCTTGACATTTTCAACCTGGATCATCATGACTCTTTGTCTCCCCCTAAAGGTTAAGACCGGATTGCTTTTAACTTGATCAAATGTCCTGAATGAACTCTTTGATTTTTATTTATATTTAATATCATGTAATAGAAATTGAGACTTTCAGGTGAAAAGTATAAGATAAAAACATCAAGCAACAGAATCAGCCTCAGTTTATCGACATCAAGCGGAGAAAATATACTCTTAAGAGAAACATACCGAAACAAAAACCAGCACCATTTAAACTTAAATACTGAAAATATTAAAGTTCTTTTATTGAAAAAAATATGACAAAATTGTTTTTCCTTAAACAGTTCTCATTAATCTAGTTTGGAAGATTTTGTTCTGACAGATTAATCTAAAAAATATATTTAGCTGTGACCTATTATTATTCCTTCAATGGGTAAGGATAGGTCTATGGCCTACACAAAACATCTTAATTATGTTTCTGTTGCACTTAATTGTTCTTAGAAAATTAGATTTTAGTCAGGGCCTCTGTCACTTTAAATCCAAATAAGCTGTTGCCGGCCACGCCCCAGAGAAAATGGCTGCAAAAAGATGCACAATTATACAACTGTCCATCTTTGAAAAGCAGAAGTGGAGCCTCCTGCACAACCAGCAAGAATGCTGTAAGTGGCTTCTGGATGGCAATCAAACAACAAGACACTTGTCTTTTCCAGCAGCCATTGTACAGCACATACAGCGGTAAAACCAGCTGACCAAACGCGCTGGAGCTCTGCTGGAGTTGCGAGGTGATTTGTGACGTTACATATGGAGTTGTTTCTGAAACAGCTCATTTTCCGGACACCAAAAGACTTGGAACATGTTGCCCAAAAGCAGTTGGGTGTTTTTAGAAGCAGTAGAGACTCAAATGGAAGTACAAAAATATGTAAAATGTGAATTTTGCTTTATTCGTCACCTTTAAGTCCAAATCTCCAAGAAGTTTGAGTATTTCTGGGCTAGGACCCAGAAATGATAGTTAAAAGAAAGTCATCACAAATGAACAACTCTGTTCAGTTGTATTTGGTCCGTCACCCTGGATAAAAGCAAAACACATATAAAAGTACTTCATGAAGCACTTTTTAAAAAAGATTTCATCTTTAAAGACAGGAAAAGAGAATGAGTAAAAACAGGAAGACTGATGAAAATCTGCTTTCTAAGAAAGCAAACCAAAATCACATTGACATCATCGTCTGGTCAGCAGAATCGTTCAATCGGCTGCGGTTAGTGAGCCAAGTCAGTTCACATGATGGAGTTGGTCGTTGGTCATGTTGGTCAAAAGAGTTATAAAAGTTTTCCTTTTTAATATCTGGCTTCTAAATACACCAAAGCCCTAAAAAAGAAAACAAACTTCTTTAATGATTTTAGTGACTTTCTATCTGTTATTATGACTTCATGCTGACAGAGGAGCAAAAACTTTTAAAGTTTTGCTTTGACTCTAACAGCCAACGCTCATCGCGGACAAACTCTCATCAGTAATGGTGTAAATATCCGTTCATTTTCTGTTATCTTTGGAAACGTCATCATTTCTGTTGACCCACACAGCCAGAGAGACGCTCAGCTGAAAACATTAATCAGATGAACTCCTCAGTCTCTCTTTCCTTCTGTGACTCCGTTAATAAACTGTTGGTAACCTTTCAGATTTTAGTTCTTTTAAAGTGAAGGCTGTCTCTCACAGGACATGCAGTTTGCTAGCTCCTCTAATTAAAGATAAGTTAAAGGGCTAATTTGTGCATCAATATTAAGTCCTATAGGAACAATAATAAATACAGAACTGCAAAACATTAAAAACATGAAATCTTATCAAGTATTTCTGATCTAATTTCTACTGCAAATATCTTAGTACACGTGAAATAAGACAAAACTAACTCAAAAGTGACTTTTCAGGAAGAGAAATAAGGTTATTTTAAGTAAATAATTTTTGAATATACATTAAAAAGTAAAGGGAGATGGACAATGTCTTGTTATAGTATTATTAAAGTTATTGACTTAAAACAAGCTCATATCTGATTAAAAGTTACTTGTCTTATTTAAATTGTTCTAAGATATTTGCCCTAGAAACTAGAAGTAATATTTAGTGTTTTTGCAGTGTAGGATTTTGTTTTCCATTTTTACTCTGAACCTCAGCGTGTCAGACGTTTTTGCTGCCGTTTCTTCTGTTTCTGCGGTTTTGCTCCCCTTGCAAAACCTGGTAGATGTCGGATTATTCTAATCCTGGTTCTGTGGCATTTCTTCTCATAAACCCAGGTAATCTCTCCTCACTGTCACCGCTTGCATGTGTCGTAATTTGGAATCAGATAACAAATTATACAAACACACACTTTAACAGCAACTCACACAGTTTCCAAGATAAAGTCAAAGGAACAAGTTTCTCACTAATAACTGAAATCATTAAAGTTTTTATCAGCTTCTGCTTTATGGGTGGGTCAATAGAAAAGACCAGAAAATACTGAGGTTTCTGTCGTTAGCATGTAGCAGAGAAGCTCTGCTGAATGTTAATCTACACTGCAAAAATACAAGATTATACCAAATATTTGTGTCTAGTTTTTGGTGCAAATATCTTAATACTTGACAAAACTAACAAGTAACTTTTCAGTAATATATAGGAGCCTGTTTTAGGTAAAAACAAACAAAAAAAACTTAATATTGTTCAAAGAAGTACTATTTCAGCTGGCTGATCATTTCACTGATGTTTTCTCTTATAAACTAGAACAAAAATACTTTGCAATATTTTGTTTTTTCCAGCGTATTTGTTACAAAAACTCTAACATAACATTTCATCACATCTTCAACTGCAAACAGTTATTCCCGAATGTATCAAACAAAATTGTAGAAATTACACTTTTTGTGCTTCAGCATTTGTCTCAATGAATATTTTTTTAATAACCTTTAAACTCATTAATGCAAATTTAGATCTAATTCAAGAAGTAAATGTAATAAATATTGAGAATAAAAGGTAAAAACCTGATCTTTATGTTCTTTCAGAGTCATAGTAGATTAAAGATGAAATCTGCCCAGAACTTTATCACATTTTTATTAAACTCCAAACAAGCTGCATTCAAGAACAAACTGTTAATTGACAGATTCACAGGGGGGAGAAAAACGTGTCAGTTTTGATACATTTAATAAAGAAGGAAAACAACGTTTTTGGCTTTTTGAGCAGAGCGGGTCGGAGCTGATCGGGGAACAAAAGTTATCAATGCATTGATCATTTTTATGAAGCAGAGGATTATGAGTGTCAGTTTTTCCAGTAGCACTCAGTTGAACGGGGAAGTGAGCGCTTTTGGTTTTGCAGTCACATGATGACGCCCGTCAGTCGGGTGGCAGGTTAAGTTTTCCTGTGAAGAAAAAGAAAAGAACTATGAAAATGTGTAAGGTTTCTGTTTGACGATAAAATAATGTAGATTAGTCTCTATATTGTTATTGGCAGATTCCTAATTGAGACAAATCAATCAGTTGATTAAACAGCCAAAACAAAAGTGTGCTGTATTGACTCTGCTTGTTTTTATCTCTTATTATGATTTATAAAAAAGAACAAATCTATATTTTACAGTTCAATAAATAAAAAAAGTTAGATTTAATTAAATTGTTTTTGATGTTATTTCGAGTTGAGACTCACATTCTCTTTCTTGCCTTTTAACCACTCGGAGTCTGGATTGATGCAAAACCTTTTACCATCATTGAGCTCCAGGCTACAAAGAGTAAAATTGAAGTTAGACAATTTCACTATTACTGTTTGAAGCTCAAAAATAAACATTTAAAATGCCCAAAATGTAACTTACATGATATAAACATAGAGAGACTATATTCTTACATAGGTCATAAATTATCAGGTAAATAAACTGCTGAATGTAAAATCAGATAAGATAAATAAGTGCTGCAATATTTCGGTAATACTCAAGTGTTACAGCCAATATGAAATTACACCACTAGATGGCGATCAAACGGAAGGGAAGAAGATGCAGTTCTTACATGAAGAAGTGTTTGTCACAGGCGGGTCCTCGTTTTTGTTCGAAACACTTTGAGATTTCCCCGTTGACCTCGTCTGACCCCTGGTCGCAGCAGGTTGGCGTTGCATTCTTCTGAAATGTGACTGCAACAGAAAACACAAAAAGTACAAGGAATATTTTCACAAATAATTTCCTTTCAATCTAGGATTAATTAAAAAGTAAAACATATTTAAAAGCAAATTTTCATACATTTAGTAAGAGAAGACTTGTTAAATGAGTGGTTTTGCATATTTTGATAGATAACATTTCAAAAAATGTATTTCAATAATATCCAACATTTCCAGTCTCCTGGTTGACTGGAGCATGGTGGCGGGGCAGACTGGATGTCAGATTTTAAAAAAATACACTTGTGATAAAAGAAATATCAGTTTTGTTAAATTTTACCTCTAAAAGTAGTTTTATCTCAGAAAATATTTGCATTAAGTCATTTTTACTGCAGAGGATGTGAAGAGCAGATCCGAATCAAACCCGTTGGCTTTTCTGTAAAATGTCCTGAGATCACCTAAGTTGTGATCTCTGATATTTAAACAGGTTAAAATGAATTCAAGTGTTTTGTCCCACAGATCACGCTGTTGAAATGTCTCCTTTTAATCAAAAATAGTCTTTCAGACCATATTATTAATTTTGTAAACCAACTCAATCTACTGCGTCCCGTTTGCAGTCAAATATGTACATTTAATGATTAATATCTAGATAAATAAACTCTAGTTTTTGTAAATCTACATTACTGTCGTCCATAGCGAGGAAGATCCAAGCGGCCATGATGGGCATAAACATTTTGCTCATGGTGCTGAAAGTTGTCCGGGTCTGCTGTGCAGCGGAACCAACTGGATCTCTGGTCCGAAATGCTTCGTTACCTGCTGAGAAATGCAGCCGCCTCCAACCTTCGGCGCTCTTATACTAATAATCATGACAGCAGGAACTGAGCAGAGATATCTGAACAGGAAATGTCTGAGATAGTGACTGATAATAGGAATGTTTTCTTTCTATTAGTTTGTAAAACGTCTCAGATTATTCACAGCTAACTGTCACAGACACAATTAACAAACATCTGAACTAGATTACGTTCTCGTTAAGAGTCTGATCACACTGAGGCCTCTGTGGGTTTTTAGGTCATTGTATCATGATTTGTTACTCTGATACTCAACCATCCTCTTGTATTTCATGTTTTATGTTTGTCAATATGTTGCTTTTCATGTGCACAGATTTTATTTTATCTTTCTTCATGTTCTTAATCTCATTTAACAAACGTCCAGGTCTTGTGTTGTTTGTCTTGTTGTTGTTGTTAGCTAGCATACTGTGACTGAAGCTTTTGATCATTTTAACGTTAGTATAAGAAATTATTCAAAAGTTGGAGCACAGATTGTGAAAGATGTTCTTGTTGCAAAGTAGGAGGAGGAAGTGACCACAAACAAAACCACTTGTTGCACCTTTCACTTGCAAACAGGTGTAAATAAAAAGAATGTGTTTAGTTTCAATGAACAAGAAAAAGAATCAGATTTTTGACTATTTGGGTTTTTGATAAAAACATTTCAGAGCTGATCGAAGGGAAAACCAACATACTGGTAATGCTTATTTATTTTGTATTTTTATTGCATATTGAAGAATTAAAAAACAACAACTTAATCACAGCAAGTCTATAAAAAGCAGAAAATATAATATCTTTTGAATACAAATAATCTGGTTAGCTTCAAAGTACAAAATTAAAACAGTTTTTACATTAACTCGTAAAATTTTAACATCTTTTGAACAAGCAGAGTTCATTTATAACAGGGAGCATTTAGCAAATAAGCGTTAATGAATATAATATTTAGTTACAATGAGCCCCACTTTTCTTCTTTGATAGATAAACCAAGCTGAGTATTTTGAAGTAAGAAAAAATTACATTTATGAATTTGGAGGACAGAAATTTGTAAAACAACTATCATAAATTTCATTCTTTAAACTCATAAAACAAATGTTTGTTTCCAACTGAGATCTATGAAAAACACTGCTGATGTCTCTTAAGCAGGGGGTTTTAAGCTTCTGTTTTTCCTGTAGCAGTCAGTAACGCAGGGAGGTCAGTGCTTCTTTTTTGGCTTTGCTGTAACATGTAATTTGTGTCCATAATGCGCCACAGCTTCGGTGCAATTTAGGTCTTTCTGTGATGAAAAAAGAGAAAATCAAATACTTCTTTTAAAGAGAAAACATACTTGTTTTTTAATGTCCACATACTTGTGTCTGTTGTTTTTAGCTGGTATTATGATTTATGTAATGACATAAAACTTTTCATATACCAGAAAAGAAATGAATCAGATATATAAAATAGAAAAAATACTAGAGACCAATAGTTTTTACATCTCAACAAAATGATCAGAATTTAATTTAATTCAATTGTTTTATTGACCCGGTGGTTTATAGTTCAGGCTCACCTGTTTTTTCACTTCTTCAAACCATTTCGACTCTGGGTTGATGCACAAATACTTATCTTTGACCTCAACACTACAAAGAGTGAAACACAAAGTTAGACAATATAAAGATCATTGCATAAACATTTGATGATGCAGCAAACATGAGTGATCATTTAATTCATTCCAATGTTGTGATCAAAATCATTAATTAGCTGGTGAATAAAATTATTTTTCAGCTTTGAGCTCTGATCGGTTTTCCTTTAAATGTAATATGAGCGCCATCTAGTGGTCTAACTTCATTTTAACTGTAACACCTGGAGAAATTAACATTCATAAAATTACAAAAATATTGCATTTTCAGCAGAAGATGGAGGGATGAATTTGTTTTCTACTCACACATAGAAATGTTTAGCACAGGCTGGTCCTGGTTTCTGTTCATAACACTTTAAGATTTCCTCTTTGACCGTATTTGTCCCGTTATCACAGCACTTTGGGCATTTATTACATCTACCTGCAACAGAAAAGCATGACAGAAAAAGCTAAATATGAGAGCAATAGAACAAAGATTTCAAATAATCTCTTGCTCTTTCAATCACGCATTAATTAAAAAGTGAAACATATTTAACCGCAAATATTTATACATTTACTGACAGAAGTTTGTTTATATTATTTGCAATGAGATTGAATGAGGCACATTTTGTAACGTGAATTTTACAGACAGATATTTCAATTATTTCCAAAAAAAACCCAAAAAAAAAACAGAATGTCACTAATTTCTTATTATTTACTTCCAAATGTTTAGGTTTTCTCCTAATCTTTTTAAAGCATCGTTTTGTTTATTCATGACTTAAATCTGATAAAGCATGAAGATCAGGATGAACACAAACCTGTTAATTCTCTTTAATCCGTAATTTTAAAGAGTTTTAGATTTGCTTGTTCGTTGTGATGAAAGAAATGGGAGAGTTTTTTCTTTTTATTTTATTTAAACAATATCAAGAGAAAAAGCAAACGAAACAAAGAACAAAATAAATCTGCTATTTATCTAAGAAAACAAATAAAAATGAATTTTTAGGTATTATTAGAACAATGGTTCAGTCCATGTGTGCAGAGCAACAGCAGCAGGTTCCTCAGAGCGCAAAGCGAGAAACTAGCTGTGGCTCACAGAAGTAAACACATGAAACGCTTTGATAAATATGGCGTTTTTTTCTGTCGAAAGTAGCAAATATTTCAGTTATATTTAGCTCTCTAACTCTTCAGTTAATGAGGAGGGGCTGAGCGTTAGCGCTGGCCCAGAACCGAGAGCAGAGGAGCGATTATAGCTGACAGGAAAAAAGAACGAAATAATGCCTTTATTTATTTTAAAATCAAAAAATTAAATCTGAATAGTTTTCTATGAAAACCCTGGTGCTTTGAGCTGTAAGTTGAAGTTATGATACTTCCCAGAAATTCATTATTTCTACCGACCTGATGGTTCTCAGCCATCCGGACTTGGAAGAACCAAAAACGCATTAAAAATAAAGCAACTTAACGACTAATAATTTAAATAACACATTTAAATTGAGAGTCACTACAATAAATCAATCCTAATGAGGAATTTTATCAATGGGAGTTGCTGATTAAAACTTACTAGTCATTTTTGGACCTGCAGCTTAAACACATTACCCGGGGTAAAACGGACGGCGGAGTCCGGCGAAAACAGGCGCTTAAACTCCATGACGTGACGGGAAAGGGATCAGACTAAAATCAAACGACTGGAAGTCAAAGATCAGGATCCGCACAAAGTAAAACCTTTAGATAAATGGATAACAAATTATAAATTTGACGGCCGTCTAAATTAATGTTTTGATTGTTTATTCTGTTCCATGACTTTGTGTTTTTATGTTTGTTATGATGTAAAACACTTTGAAATGCCTTGCTGCTGAAATGTGCTATACAAATAAAATTTGATTGATTGATTGATTGATTGATCAATTAAAAACTTGTCAAACCACATTTTCTGTTACATTTCACTCCACTAAATTGTTCTTAAAAATGTCCATCTTTATAGCAACACCCCAATCATGAAATGGGATTTCCTCTCTTGGTTTTTACTGCAGAGGATGTGAGAACAGATCCGTATCAAACCTGTTTGCTTTTCTGAATAATGTCCTGAAATAACCTGTAAGTTGAGATCTCGTTAAAGTGTTTTTGTGCAATGTGCCTTAGATCACTCTGTTGAAAAGTCAACAAATCAAAAATAGTCTTTTAGACCAAATGATAACATTTTATAAACAAACTCAACCTACTGCGTCTCGTTTGCAGTCAAAAAATGATTAAATGATTGATACCTAGATAACCAACTCTAGTTTTTGTAAATCTACATTACCGTCGGCCACAGTGAGGAAGATCCAAACGGCCATGATGGGCAGAAACATTTTGCTGCTGGTGCTGAAAGTTGTCCGGGTCTGCTGTGCAGCGGAACCGACTGGATCTCTGGTCCGAAGCTCTTCGTTACCTGCTGAGAAATGCAGCCGCCTCCAACCTTCGGCGCTCTTAAATGAATAATCACAGAAACAAGCAGGAACTGAGCAGAGATATCTGAACGGAAAATGTCTGAGATAGTGACCGAGGATACAATCAGAAAGACGTGAGAACCACTTTCTCATGAAGCAGTCTGAACCAGAACCCCATCAGTTTGTAAAACTTCTGTTAGATTATCCATTGATAGTTTTAATGACCCCACAGAAGGTCACCACATAAAGAAACGTCTTTCCCACCATGGGAACAAAACTGCTGCAGCCATAATTAGCATAAACATCTGAAGTGGATTTCATTTTCTATAAAAGATGCAAAGTCTGATCGCGCAGAGGCCTCTGGGTGATTTTAGAACATTTTGTAAAATATTACCCTGAGATTGATCAGAATATGAACAATATTGGCTAAATAAGACCAGAAATGGAAAGTCTGCCTGTGGAAAAAAACTGCTAGAAGCAAGTCAAGGCACAGCAACTTTATTTACACATTACCTTTCAACTAAAGGCAACTCAAATGCTTTTATTGAAATTAACCACATACATTAAGATATAACACATCAAAAACATTTACATAAAACAGATTTAAACATAAGTTTAAAAATTAGGCTAATTTGGGAAAAAAGTTTGAACCTCGTTTTTTTAAGGTTGGGCCAAGATTTCTTCGAGATTCAGTTATTCTGATGCAACTTGTGACTTATAATAACAGCAATAATAATAATAATTGTTTGAATTATTATGTTTTGTTATCACTCTTACATTAGCAGTTACATTACTAGTTTGTTTTTCATTTAAAGGTTTTTGTGTTCTCGCCCTCGGGAGAAACAACTTTATGAACTGTGTGTAAGACAAAACTTGCCTTTCTCTTAACCTTGAACATGATTTTGCAGCTGCTTCCCTATTTACAGGAATACTCCTTACTTGTGAAACTGACTGTGTGTATAATTTAGTTTCCGTGTTCCCCCTTCCTTGTTATCAGGATAGCCCCCTCTCTGTTAAGAAGGGTTAGGATTCCATTCACTTCCTTTCCCCTGCTAATAAAAAGACAAGCTGTGCAACAGTGTCAGAACGCTTGGTGAGCAGTTTGTAGAAGCGGTTTGCTGTGTCTTCTCTGTTTGCAAAAGCTTGGCTGAAAACTAATAAACGTTGTCTGTGCTTTTTATGTAGGTCAAGAAAATACCTATTATCTTGGTGCTGTGACCCGGATCTCAACATACCTGTTCACAGACAGACGAAGAACGACAACGCGCTGAAAAAAGTATGCAAAGTCTCGGAAAGTGAATTCTTCGCTGGGTCAGCACCTATGTCCATGTTTGTCTGCTAAACGAGTGGCTAGCCTGGTGCAAAAGCTTGGTTGAAAACTTATAAATGTTGTCTGTGGTTCTTTTTTATGTAGGTAGAGAAAATACCTAGCAATAATAATAATAACAATAATAATAATAGTAATAATAATATATACAATAATATACAACATATATTTTAATTTTTATTGACTCCTGCACAGTTTCCCTATAAACTTTCAAACTGACCTGCTGGCTCAGATGGACATTTGGCAACAGTCATAAAAAATGTCACAATAATTAGCATGCTAATAGGCTAACTTTAGCTAGCCAACTCGAACATTAGCATGTTTTAGATCATTTTAGTGCCATACTAAAGGTGAGCGTTTTAGCTGCAAAGCTGAGAAGTGAAATGATCACAAACCAAAGATTATACTTCTCAACTGGAACAATAATCCCAAATGTAAAAAACAAACAAAAAAATGACGCGTTTAATTACTGAGACAAACAGTCAGATTTTCTACTGCTTCCCTGTCTGACCAAAACAAATGGATGATTTTGACCAACAACCAAAATATTTCTGCATTGCTAATGTTTCTTCAGCAGAAGTTTATATGTTTGTATTAATAAAGTGAAGTTGATGTTTCTTTCCTTTTGTTTTTGATCCAACATCTAATTTGTGCCGATGATGCTTGTCAGTTGAGCTGCAGCTTAACCTTTCCTGTGATGAGAAAAAGAAAAAAGCAACTATTTACATATTTTTTGTAAAACAGAAAACTTACACATTTTTAGTCCTCATAGTTGTGTATATTATTTCCAATAATTGATGCACAGATAGTCATTTGTCAATGTTTGCACCATCAAAAGTTATCATTCAATCTAGAAGCTGCATATATTAATAGTATAACTGAGCACATATTTACGTCTTGGCCTAATCTATTACTTTTCTGGACTGACTGAGTTTAAAAAATAAACAACCAATCACTTAAATACAGGATTAACTCAAATTTTAAATAAAATATAATTAGAAATTGGTCTAAACCTTTTCCATCCTGAAGTCCTTACTTTAAGGTTTACATGTGGAAGCAGTGGAAAAATGAGAATAAATTTAAATTGTTTTTAACTTGATAATGTTTTTAGCTGAGGCTCACCTGGTCTCTCTTCTTTTTCAGCCATTGGGAATTCGGGTTGATGCAACGATGTTCTCCATCTTTGACCACAATACTACAGAGAGAGAAGCAAAACAAAAATAAACATTTAAAGTTAGATGATACAACAGAGTGAGCATTTAGTTCAGTCATATGTTCTTATAAATTAGCTGGTAAACAAATGTCCTGCAATACATTTGTAATTTTATGAATGTTCATTTCTCCAGGTGTTACAGCTGATATAAAATTACACCACTTGGTGGCGCTTGTGTTAAGCTCTACAGGAAAACTGATCAGAACTCAAAGTTGAAAGAGAAGGAAAAAGATGGAGGGATGAATTTGTTTTCTACTCACATATAGAAGTGTTTAGCACAGGCTGGTCCTTGTTTCTGTTCATAACACTTTACGATTTCCCCTTTGACCTCATCTGACCCGTGATCACAGCAGTTTGGGCATTTATTACATGTACCTGCAACAGAAAAGCACGACGACACAAACTCAGTGAAAAATACATCAAGGGAATAATAATAACCACGTTTTCAGATATTTTTCTGTCATTTCAATCAAGTGCACTGCAAAAACACAAAATCTTACCAAGTATTCTTAGTCTAGTTTCTAGAGCAAATATCTTGTTACACTTGAAATAAGACGAACTAATTTAAAAGTAACTTTTCAGCAAGATATAGAGGCTTGTTTTAAGTAAATCGTTCCTTAATATTGATGTAAATGTGTTTCTTATATTGGCAGATAAATTAGCTCATAACATGAGAAAAAATCTGCAGTAACATATTTTATTGCAGATTATTTATAAGTTAAATAATCTGCATTAAAACGGTCCAGGAGCAAGAAAACAGGTTATTTAAATCATCACGAAAATTTTTTAAAAACCTTAAAATTTATTACAAATAAATTTTATTATAATAAATTTCAAGGTTAACAAAAAGCTTATAGCTCAGCTTTATTTCAATGATTATTTAAATAACCTCATTAAAATTAAACTAAGACGTTGAAAAGCTGAGTTATAGCTTTTTGCTAATTTTGAACATTTGTAATAAATTTTCAGATGTTTTTATTTGTGCATTATAAATGAAACCAAATTGACAGGAAATTTCATCTGCACAAGTGGAACTGATTTTTAAATTCTCTTCTTATTTCTTTGTTTTTTAAAAATCCACTCAGACTTTTTATTCATCTTTTAAAGAAGAATTTTGTTTTTTAACTGTCTTAATTTGAGATTTAAATTTATTAAGCTATCTAACTTTTACAAAGGCAATATATCCAGTAAAATAAGCAAAATACTGTAAAACTATCAAGATACATTTATGATTCTATGAGAACTTTGTTATATTTTTGCTTTAAAAGTAATTTTATTTCTAAAAGTAATTACATTTTACTGGAGTCGATGTGAGAACTGATCTGAATCAAAGCTCTTTGCTTTTCTGTCAAATGTCCTAAATTAACATTTTTGTTGTGATCTCGCCTGTTTAAACACATTAAAATGAATTAAAATGTTTTTGTGTACAATGTGCAACCGTAGATCCTGTTTCTTCAAATTCCAGTTATTGAAATTAATTTTGTGGAATTGAACAAATATCCATGTTCCTAAAAAATTATGGTGCAATAATTCCAGAAAATAAACTATTAACTCCTCATAGTGAATGTCAGTTTGACCCCAATTAGCATGTTTGCACTTAAAAACACCAGAAGTTGACTCAGCTAGTATTTGAGTAAAACGTTGAATCATCCCAAAGCTTTAAAATCTACTTTACCGGCAGCAAGAGAGAGGAAGATCCAGACAGCCGTGATGGTCAGAAACATTTTCCCCCTGATGGCGAAACCCGTCAACACGTCTGCTATAAAACCAACCAGATCTGAATGAAGCTGTTTATTATATATGAAATGCAACCGCCCACACTAACCTACGTTATTAAAATTAGTGAGCAGAAAGGAGCTAACAGGAACTGGTGTGTGCAGAAATATCTGCAGGGAAATCATTTGAGATAATGACCTAGAATATGACTTGAAAGACATGAAAACCACATTCTTATCTACCAGACTCTGATGCAGCCTGAACCGGTTCTTACTACTAGTTTCCCATCAGCTGGTGAAATTTCTCGGTTAGATTGTTCATTGATAGATTTCATGAAAACACAAACGGCTGAAAACTAAAAGCCGCTTCTAGCATGGGAACGAAACTGGAAATGTTGCAGACAATATGAACTGAGTGGTCGCAATTTACGTAAACACAAACGCCTGAAGCAGATTGTAAGAGTCAACTAAAGCAACAGTCATAACTTTACAAGATCAGCGACCAGTTTGACGTCTGATCAGACTGAGGCTGAGCAGAGTCAGAATCAGACGCTTCGCCGTCCGCTGCACAACCAGCTGACTCCTGTGATGCATTCAGGGACTCCTCTGATGCATTCAGGGACTCCTCTGATGCATTCAGGGACTCCTCTGATGCATTCAGGAACTTCTTCAGTGATGCCACGGATCATAATATTATGTTCTTTTTGCGGTAAAGCATTTATTTTTCCTAAAGCAAAGGAAACAAATAATTGTTCTGCTGTGACATACATGAAGTGAATCAGTAATCTGTAAAATCATTTAAAAATAAAACAAAAAAAAGCCAATTAATGTGTTAATGAATAACTCTTCCACCAGAAGGCGCTCACTAACCTGTTTTTATATTGACTGTTCTTACAGGGCGGCCATGCTTTTTGTTAAAAACGCTCCATGATGTCATTAACCCAACTTGACAGAAAATTATTAACAAAACTAGTAATTAAAATCAAAACTACCAAGTTTATTCACTGACTGGTTAAAAAACAAAATGCAAATAATTCAACCTCAGTTCTTGCTTATTGTTCTTACATAATAAGATTTAGGCATTAAAATAACAATAGATGAAAGAATGGATCCAACACTAGAGTTCTTATAACAGAAAAATACACAAATATGGATAAACAAAGGCAAAAATGAATTTGTTCAAAACTAGCAACACTCAGCTAAATAATTTTTTCTGAGCTTTGTGAATAAAAAAACAACAAAACCGTAAGAAAAAAGTTTACCAGCAGATCCAACAAGGAGCCAAGATGGCAGAAACATTTTGGTGCTGATGGTTGAAGTGCTCCATGTTTTTGATCTGCTCTGCAGTGAAACAGTTTACCTGCTGCTGAATGTTGGTGCTTCAAACCAACAAAGCAGGAATCGATCACTTGTTTCTGAGGTAACGACGATGGATGCTGTTATAAGGAATCAACAAGCCACATTCTCATACATCCTGACCCAGTTCTTAACATTAGTTTGCTTTTCTAACAGAGGAGACCCCTTCATATGTTAGATCTTTATGAGATAAAGTTGCAGGACAGGCAGGAAATGATCAGATAAAAAAATCTAAAGGAGTTTTTGTCATGAGAATGAAGCTTGACATTCTGCTGATAAGTCGAAACAAGCGACCACAAGCGACCACAATGAACCAGATGCATGAAGTGGGTTGCACAGCAGTGGCAGCTTCTCAAACTTCAACAGTCGACGCTCTGTGAAATAAAACCGCTGAGTGGGAGCTCTGTTACATGTTTAACATCACAGTCACTAAGGTAGATGATCACACTGGTTTCCAACTACAAATTTAACACAGATCCAGTCCAGACTCATGCTGGGTGTCAAACTGTGTCACAAGGTTTTATTTTAACAATATTATTGATGTGAAGTTTGTCAAAATGTGTTTATTTTGAATTATTATTATTTATTAAATATTATTATTAATAATTATTATTTTGTTTAGTCAACAATTTTTTCCTTCTGACATTTTTTGGTGTTTTAAGTTACGCTGCTCTTGGCAGTTGGTGTTTACTATAGTAACCGGTAATTGACAGCTCCGCCCCCTTTTTCTGTTGCCGATCAGCTCTTTGCTTTTTTTTCTATTATACTAATATATTTTAACATGTATTTTAGACAAATTTAATAATGTACTGTGTTTCGTGAGTAATTTTGCTAGGTTTTGTCCATTTTACCTATGTTTAATTTTACAAATGTTAACTGAAGCTAACTGCTGTTAGCTAGCAGCTAACTGCTGCCAACTTCTCATTGGGAGCCATTCCTTTCTAGTTTGTTTAAGGTTATTTATTATGTTTTATTTAATGAATAGGAGCAGAAGCCCAGACCTCCCTCACCCCGGCCACTTCTTCCAGCTCCTCCGGGGGAACCCCAAGGCGTTCCCAGGCCAGCCGGGAGACATAGTCCCTCCAGTGTGTCCTGGGTCTTCCCGGGGCCTCCTCCCGGTGGGACGTGCCCAAAACACCTCACCAGGGAGGCGTCCATCCTGATCCGATGCCCGAGCCACCTCAACTGGCTCCTCTCGACGTGAAGGAGCAGCGGCTCTACTCTGAGTCCCTCCCGGATGACCAAGCTTCTCTCTCTAAGGGAGAGCCCAGCCACCCTACGGAGGAAACCCATTTCGGCCGCTTGTATCCGAGATCTCGTTCTTTCGGTCATGACCCAAAGTTCATGACCATAGATGAGGGTTGGAATGTAGATCGATCGGTAAATCGAGAGCTTCGCTGTTTGGCTCAGCTCTCTCCTCACCCCGACGGACCAGTACAGCGCCGCTTCACAGCAGACGCTGCGCCAATCCGCCTTTCAATCTCCCGCTCCCTTCTTCCCTCATTCGTGAACAAGATTCCGAGATACTTGAACTCCTCCACTTGGGGCAGGACTCCCCCCCCGACCCGGAGAAGGCACTCTACCCTTTTCCGGCTCAAGACCATGGCCTCGGATTTGGAGGCACTGATTCTCATCCCGGCCGCTTCACACTCGGCTGCGAACCGCTCCACCGAGAGCTGCAGATCACGTCCTAATGAAGCCAATAGGACCTCATCATCTGCAAAAAGCAGAAATGGATCCTAAGGCCACCAAAACGGATCCCCTCAACACCTTGGCTGGTCTAGAAATTCTGTCCATAAAAGTAATGAACAGAATCGGTGACAAAGGGCAGCGACCCCTGGCGGAGTCCAACCCTCACCGGAAACGAGCCTGACTTATTGCCGGCAATGCGGACCAGACTCTGACACCGGTCATACAGGGACCTGACAGCCCGTATCAAAGGGCCCGGTACCCCATACTCCCGGAGAACCCCCCACAGGGCTCCCCGAGGGACACGGTCGAATGCCTTCTCCAAGTCCACAAAACACATGTGGACCGGTTGGGCAAACTTCCATGCACCCTCCAGGACCCTGCTGAGGGTGTAGAACTGGTCCAGTGTTCCGCGACCAGGACGAAAACCACACTGCTCTTCCTGAATCCGAGGTTCGACTAGCCGATGGACCCTCCTCTCCAGGACCCCCGAATAGACCTTGCCAGGGAGGCTTAAGAGTGTGACCCCTCTATAATTGGAGCACACCCTCCGGACCCCCTTTTTAAACAGGGGGACCACCACCCCAGTCTGCCAATCCAGGGGTACTGCCCCCGTTGTCCATGCGATATTGCAGAGTTGCGTCAGCCAATACAACCCTACAACATCCGGAGAAGTATTTCGCCCACCGGCCCACAATGTCCCGAGTCGAGGTCAGCAGCACACCATCCCCACTGTAAACAATGTTGGTGCTGCACTGCTTCCCCCTCCTGAGACGCTGGATGGTGGACCAGAATCGCCTCGAAGCCGTGCGGAAGTCTTTTTCCATGGCCTCTCCGAACTCCTCCAACACCCGAATTTTTGCCTCAGCAACCACCCGAGCCGCATGCCGCTTTGCCCGCCGGTACCCGTCAGCTGCTTCCGGAGTCCCCCGGGCCAAAAAGGCCCAATAGGACTCCTTCTTCAGCCTGACAGCATCCCTCACCGAAGGTGTCCACCAACAGGTTCGAGGGTTGCCGCCACGACAGGCACCGACAACCTTGCAGCCACAGCTCCGGTGAGCTGCCTCGACAATGGAGGTACAGAACATAGTCCACTCAGACTCAACGTCCCCCACCTCCCCCGGAATGTGTTCAAAGTTCTGCCGGAGATCGGAGTTAAAGCTCCGTCTCACAGGGGATTCTGCCAGACGTTCCCAGCAGACCCTCACAACACGTTTGGGCCTGCCAGGTCTGACTAGGCATTCTCCCCCACCACCGGAGCCAACTCACCACCAGGTAGTGGTCAGTGGACAACTCCGCACCTCTCTTCACCCGAGTGTCCAAGACATACGGCTGCAGAGCCGATGAAACGATGACAAAATCGATCATCGAACTGCGGCCGAGGGTGTCCTGGTGCCAAGTGCACATATGGACACCCTTATGCCTGAACATGGTGTTCGTTATGGACAATCCGTGACAAGCACAGAGGTCCAACAACAGAACACCACTTTAGTTCAGATCGGGGGGAGCGTTCCTCCCAACCACGCCCCTCCAGGTCTCACTGTCATTGCCCACGTGACCGTTGAAGTCCCCCTGCAGAACGAGGGAGTCCCCAGGTGGGGCACTCTCCAGTACCCCTTCTAAGGAGTCCAAGAAGCGTGGGTAATCTGAAGTGCTGTTCGGCCCATAAGCACAAACAACAGTCAGAACCCGTCGCCCCACCCGTAGGCGGAGGGAGGCTACCCTCTCGTCCACTGGGGTAAACCCCAACGTACAGGCGCCAAGATGGGGAGCAACAAGTATGCCCACTCCTGCCCGGCGCCTCTCACCGCGGGCAACTCCAGAGCGGAAGTATGTCCAGCCCGTCTCAAGGAGACTGATTCCAGAACCAGAGCCATGCGTGGAGGTGAGACCGAGACCAACTATTTCTAGCCAGAACCTCTCAACCTCAGCACTAACTCCGGCTCCTTCCCCATCAGAGAGGTGACATTCCACGTCCCAAGAGCTTCTGCAACTGAGGATCGGACCGCCAGGGCCCCCTCCCTCGGCTGCCACCCATCTCACATCGCACCCGACCCCTTTGGCCCCTCTCACGGGTGGTGGGCCCATGGGAGGGGGGACCCATGTTTCCTTTTCGGGCTGAGCCCGGCCGGGCTCCATGGGCAAAAGCCCGGCCACCGGGCGCTCGCCATTGTGCCCCCACTCCAGGCCTGGCTCCAGAGTGGGGCCCCGGTGACCCGCGTCTGGGCAAAGGAACACGAGGTCCAAAGGTTTCTGTCGTCATCGGGGTCTTCGGGCTGCACTTTGTCTGGTCCCTCACCTAGGACCTGTCTGCCTTGGGTGACCCTACCAGGGGCATGAAGCCCCAGACAGCAGAGCTCCTAGATGAGCTCATGTAAGTCAAGTTGGGTCAGTCGGGTTTATCTGTGTAGCTCATTTCAGCAACAATCAAAGTGCTTTACATGAGAAAATCACAAAAATAAAAAGTCGTAAAAACATCATACCGTCGCCAATTGAGAAACCAGTGAGCGTCATCATCAAAATCCTCCAATATGTTGATCAACGTTCCAGTGATAAGGAGTCTAAACTGCTTTGATTTGAAGGAAGTCAGTGTTTCAACTGTTTTTCAGTTTCTAAATGGATGTTTCAGAGAAAGTTCAGAGCGTAAAAATCATGTGAAATGGCTTTAAACAGACAAAAACAAAAACTCCAATGCGGCTAAAAGTTGAGTTGATTGAGCTCCATGGAGCCACAGAAAGATTCAAAATCTACATTTACAGATAAATGATAAATGAAACCCAAATCATTTTAATGCAGCACCACTAAAACCAAATCTGGGTCTGTAAAGGAGATAATAAAATGGTAATATGGTAATAATTAGTTTTGAATATGTCATTACACTGTAAAACATTTAAACTGCATTTAGTTGTCTACTGTCTTCTACTCTTTAAGTCAAATGAATTTTGCGAGTTTTAGATTTTGAACCTCGATTTGAGTTTGTGAAAGATAAACTTACTAAATTAAAAAACTAATTTAGCGAAGCCTCCAAGAGTTGAATAGACACTTTTTTAGACACTTAAAAAAAACTGAAAGAAGAAAAAGACAGGAGTGGGAAACTGAACAGTAGATAATGGTAAACGGTAGGAAAACCTCTGCATGGTGGAGCAGCTTCCTCCCGTATTAAAACACCAGTCTGGGTGAATGATGACTCAAAACTGCAGTTAGTTATAGTGACTGTCTACATTATGTTGGTGTGATGATGATGATGATGACCTGTTCAGGTTTACCCTTCCTCTTACCCATTTACTGCTGGAAATCCCCGTGCCAGCAGTCGGGGCACACTGTAAAAACACAGCTAACTTACGGTAACACGCCAGCGGCTGCGGTTGCCAGAATCTTAACGTGTAAATACAGTAGATCTGGCAACCGCAGCTTGCGGCTGACTAAATCAGATGAGTTAGTCTTTTGATTCAGGTGTCAAGATCTGAAGTTTAAACGATCCCCTTTGGATGGTCATTGTTTCTCTTTTCTGAGTCTTTTTGATTATTTCAGGGACAAAAACAACCAAAATGGTAGAAGGGGAAATAACCAGATAATAAACAAAACCAATTTAAAAGAATCTGGTTCAATTAACCAGATCTCTATATATAAACAGCAGAAAAAACAAGAGTCAGATTATTTAAACTCATTTATTTTTGCTTCAAAGTTTTTCTCAGATGTTAAATGTTTTTGCTGATTTCAGCCTTTATTTGTGTGAACTTTTAATAAAATGATTAAATGAAACAAACATTGATTATGAAGGGAAGGAAATGTTGCAGGTTCTTTAACAAAGGCTACAGGCTGGAAATGACTTTTCACTTTTAATACATTTAAATATTTTTCAGTATCTGATGTTAAAATCCCCGTTCACGGCAGAACGAAGGAAAGCAGAGATTTTCTGTCATTGATTTGCGAATTATTAAAAAAAACATTTTCTACAGTTATTTTGTATTGTTGCAAATAAAAAGGTAGGGATGTTTATTTATTTATTTTATTTTTTTGCTTTTTTTGTTGTTGCAGCAATGTCTCAGTCTTATCATTTTCCTCAGTACTTGTAGGCCGAAGGACACTTCAAGTGTTCCTGTAAAAAAAACAAAGGAAAACAAAAGTTTACAGGATATTTTCTTTGGATAATATCTGATTTTTTAACATTTTATTTTATTTATTTATGTATTTATTTTTGTAAAGAGTCATAAATATTCCTATAACAACAGAATGGTTGGTTAATCCAACATGTAAAATCCTTGCAATCTGGTACGTTTTTGATTTCATCCTTTATTTGTTTAGATTGATTAACCGAATTAAAGCCACAGTAAAAGAATGCAGCTCCTCATGTTTGTGCCTTGATGCCATTTGTGATATTTGCTTTGTGAATTAGACTCTGAAACTGAGAAACTTAAATCTCAGAGGAGGAGGACTTCCAAATCCAACATGTTTCACCCAAATCTCCAGCAGAAGGAAGTAAAACGTATTACACAAACATAATGGTGCAGCTTCTTCACACAGCGACGATTTAACCGGATCTGCTTCCCTCGGTTGCTGCTCACCTTGTGGATTTTGTCCTGGAGCCAAATGGAGTCAGGTTTGACGCAGAGCGGTGGTTTTCCTTCAGCTGCAACTCTACAACGAGACAAACGTCACAACTTCATTTCTGTGCCTCTGGTAAGGCGCACACCCTCCAGTGGTTCGGCGAAGCTCTCAGGAAGTTCGTTAGCTATTTTGGAAAAACCAAAACCACTCGACGCGAGGGTCAAGAAAAAAAAGGACGTTGTTTTTAATTTTGCCAAAATGGCTGAAGCTGATTTTACTCAAATTCTCAGTTTTGTTCAAAGCAATATTTAATTCCCCTTCATCCAAATTTGTCCTAAATCAGAGGCAGTTGATTTGTAATTTGTTCACTTGGCTGCAAAAGATCCTACCGTGTAAACACTTGTTTTAAAATAAAAACAAATGAAACACAACAGTGTGCTGTTGTAATAATGAAATACATCAATAATCACTAAATTTGTTCACAATGAATCAGAAAAAGACAAAAACAAAAATCATAAATGTCGATTTAAAATTGCACCAGTAGGGGAAGCTCAAACCTCCTGGGTTTTATAAAAGAGAATCAGAACATTATGGTGAAATCTTTAGAGAGGAAGTTGGAAGTTGGTGGAAGGACGAACATAGTTAATATTTCCTGTGCTTACAGATAGAAATGTTTCCTGCAGGGTGATGCCCTTTTCTGTTCGAAACACCCGATGATTCTCCCCTCAACCTTCTCCATCCCATGAAAACAGCAGGGCAGGCTTATTTGACCTTGACCTGCAGCCGACGAACGCCCTAGAAAAACAGAGTAAAGTTTATTTTCAGACATTTTCATCTCTTAAATCTACACTCTCATGTCCACTTAGTCAAATAAATTAAAGAAAAAACTGAACTTCAGTGAAGATTTCCTGCTAAAGGTAGTTTTAGCTCAATTTATCTGCAGTATTTCTGTTCTAAAATCCTAAAGAGGAAGAAATTGATTTTTCTTTTGTCTATTTTTTTAGTGGTTTTACTTTAATCGCTGCTACATAATTAATGCCCTGTGTTGGTTTTCCTCTTGGTTGAGATGCTGATTGGTAAAATGAATATTTGAGAACCAAATTAAAACACTACAAAGAACCTTATGCCACAAATAATGTTTAGACAGAAAAATAGACATTCATAAAGACTGCTTAATTTGTTTTAAACTTAATTTGTTTGTAAAAATGTCATTCTTGCAGCATTAACTATTTCAAAACAACCAATTTTTGCTTGTTTGAACTGTATTCAGTTCAGATCAAAATTTGACTCATTAAATCTCAAATATCTGGACTTTGCAGATAAAAGATAAGATGATTTATTCCAGAGGGAATTCAAATAAATCCCAAGTTCTTTGAAAAGTACATTACCGACAGACATGGTGAGGAGGATTGAAACAGCCAAGATGGACAGAAACATTTTGCTCCTGGTGCTTGGAGTCGTCCAGATGTTTGGTTTCTGCAGTGAAGCCGTTTGGACCTGCTGTGAAACGGTTTGCGACCTGCTGCTAAATGCAGCTCCGTCAATCTTTATAGCTCTTAAGTAGGTGAAAGAGACAACAGGAAATGCAGTTTTATGCAACGATACTTCAGAGGAACATTTATGAGGTAACTGCTATGTACAAATAAAAAGGGTCACAACCAGAAAACAGGAAAACCACATTTTCCCCCACCAGCCTGAACCAATACTTTATCCCATATCTGTCTGTGAAATCAAAAGAGATTATGAGAAAAAAAACTGAATGTCTTGTGTGAAAACGAAACTTAGGGGGCACAATGAATATGTTCAGAGGTACATTAAATGGGTCATGGTTGCACTGACATACTTTTCAAACTGTAATCAAACCAACAGACATAAATTGGCAAAGAGTTCAGTTAAAGTCTTTATTTAAACAAATGTCAGACCAACACATTTTCAGCAGCTCCCTCTGAGACACAGATCAACTCAACAACTGTACAACCTTGGACAGCAGGTCCACAGTCGTTGAGTGATGGGTGAGTTTTCTTTGGTTCCTTATTCATCCCTGACCCACTTATGACCCACTTATACATTCTTCCGTTTTACTGTAATTTTTGTTACAGACCAGCTGCTCGTGTACAAGCCACCAGTGACTGGAGTCTCTCACACCAATACCTTTTAAAACCAAGTTTCAAAGAAACAAATTACATAAACAGTTCTGGAAAAAATTAAGAGACCACTGAAAAATTATCAGTTTTTCTGATTTTACTTTTGAGTAAAATTAAAATTGCTCTTTTATTCTATGAACTACTGAATAATAACAATACTAATGTTTTAACTCGGGAAGAATTCAAAAATTAATATTTGGTGGAATAACCACAAAGTTTTCAATGGGGGTCAGTTCAGTGGACTCTTTGTTTCAAGAGTCCAGTGAATATATATATATATAGATAGATACAGATATCTATCTATATATATATAGATATATATAGATATATATATCTATATATATAATTTGTTCTTCTAAGGAAATGACCCAGTTGTATTTGTGTAAACTTAGTTTTATTAAAGCGAATAAATGATAAAACATTCATCATCATAAAGGGAAAAAGAATTTCTGAATGGGGCTACAGTTTGAAATCTAACAAAAATATGTTGGTAAAATTATTTATAATCCAATAAAACACGACCTTTCACCTTTAATGTATTTAATTTCCAGAAAAAAATATTTTTCAGTATTTGATAAAAAGGTCACTAATCAAAGCGGATCTAAGAAAAACAGGTTTCTGGTACTGAATATCAATCACACACTTTTATAAACCGCTTTCTTCTTCTGTCGTTTTATATGGTTGTAGATAGAAAAGCTTTTTTTGGTTTGTTTGTTTGAACGTCTCAATCCTGGAATCCTCAATGCGTCTGAGGCAGACGACACTTTAGGTTTCCCTGTGATGAGAAAATGAAAAGAGAAGTAGAAAACACATTACTGAATGTGTTTTTAGTTTCTTTTCTCTAGTGCATTCCCTCCCCGTCCCCCCCGGTGGGTTTGTTCGCCCAGGGTGCCAAACAGGCTAGGACCACCTCTGAGTATTGTACAAATGATAAAAGTAGAATTAATTAAAGCAAAATGTAATAATTTTACAATCAGGTCTGGGTTTTTTGGACTAATTGTATTCAAGCAATAAATTTATTTCTATTTCACCCACATGAGATAAAACAAAGCTTCAATTTTAGATGCAGACATATTAAATCCTAAAGGTTCTTTTATTCAGATCATCCTCGGTTTTAACTGGACCTGCGTTGTGCAGCTCTTCTCACTGTGAGCTCTGACATTTCTCACCTTCTTCATCTTCTTTTGGAGCCATTTTGAATCTGGCTTGATGCAATAAGTTCCTTCCTGAAGAACGACCCTATAAAAACAGAAACATCTCAGATTATAAATAATGATAAATAATGATGTTTTAATCATGTCTATCTGTTGTGTGTCTATATAAGTTTACAAAAACCAGCAAAACATTTGTTTTAAAAGAAACGAAGTACTGGAACAGCAGACATAAAATTCTACCGCTAGGGGGAGCCCACAAACTTCCAGCAAGGAGAATCAGAAACAAACAGATCATAGCTGAAAATGAAAGAGGGAGGATTGTTCTATATTTGCTGTACTTACAGATAGAAGTGTTTCAGACAGCCTTCTCTCGGTTTTTGCTCGAAACACTCAATGATGTGTCCGTTAACCCCAGCTGATCCCTCATGACAGCAGGGCAGGTTTATCACACCTGCAGCGGACGAACCGCCTGGAAACAAACAAAACATAGAAGAGTCTTCCTCTTCTTTCAATAAGTATTAATTAAAAATTAAAACAGTTACCACACAAAAAGCCTCAAAAAGAGATTAATAAACACCACTTAACAACACTAATACATTTAGCTATTATATAAATGATTGAGACTGAAGTTCATTATATAGCTGTATAAAAAGAAAGAGAAGCAACACTGAAGACTGTATTGTATCAAGCATATAATTTCAGGTTTGGATCCAAACTCTAATCTGCAATCTCATTTTTTCAGTCACTGCACAGAGCTTGTGAGCATCGATAAAGGTTGGAAAGGAGAAACACAGAAACACACAGCTCAGGCCTGAAATCGTTGCATCTGCAAGAAGAATCTTTCTGGTGATTTGAGCCTGAAATGATGTGTGTGTTTTACGATTAGCAGCCAGAGTAAGAAAAAGGAAAAGAACATTGACTCTGGACTTCCAGAGACAAAAAGAGAACAATTTTGTTATTTCATGGTCACAAAGTTTAGTTGAAATTTGATCATGAATTTTACCAGGCCTATAAAAGTTATATCTGTGGATAAGAGGCCAGTAAAACGGGTCTGAAAGTTACTAAAAAGTCTCAGAATAAAAGTAAATTTGAAACATTTTGATTTCTTAAATTCACACTCTGACATTTGTCTGTTCAGTGAGATTAACCCTCTGCGGTCTGAGAACGGCAAACGTCACGGTCAGACAGCAGGGGAGCGAGTTTAGTTGAGTTTCTACTGGATGTAGTATTATAAGAAAAATAAGTAATATACAAAGAAAATAAATTTGAAACAAAAAACAGTAGTAAAGTATATTTATTTAGGTATAATTGTTTTCTGTTTGATTTGAAAAATGTCAAAATTTGAAAAGAATCAAACATTTAGAAAAGCCTAAATTATCTGAAAGTTACATTACCAGCAGAGATGCTGAGGAGGATCCAAATGGCCAAGATGGACAGAAACATTTTGCCCCCGATGGTTGAAGTCGTCCACGTCTGGTTTCTGCGCTGCAGCGAAGCCGACTGGATCTGCTGTGAAACATTTGCTACCTGCTGCTGAATGCAGCTCCGTCACCCTTTACAGCTCTGAAATAGATGAAATAAATAACAGGAAATGCTGTTTTAACCAATATTTCAGAGTTGCCTGCAGACGTGCATAAATGGCCAAAGCAAAAGTAAGATAGGAAAACCACATTCTTGTGCACAGCAGTCTGAGACGGCTTGAACCGGTTCTTATTAACTTTAAAATCAATAATGGTTAGATGATTATTGGATAATGATGCTCAGTGCAAAAGAGATCAGCAGATAGCAATGCAAAGGCACTTTTTCACATGAAAATGAAACTTCAGCCAGCCACAGTGAGCATGTTCACTGACACATGAAACCAGTTACATTCACAGAGACCAACTTTTAAAGCTTTAAACAAACCAACTGTTATGACTCTACAAAGCCAGAGTTATAACTACATAATGTTTCTATAGAGACAAGTCAATCACATCCAGACTGACCCATTAAAGGTCCTGCTTTTTAAACAGAACACAGCTTTATAGGTAAATGCACATTTTGGAGTGGCCTAGTCAAAGTCTGAACTTAAATTCTTAAAAGCTGAGTAGACCAACTTGTTGCTTTGTTTTTAGATCATTGGGGCTTCCCTGGCTGAGGTCAGGGTAGTTTCTGATCATTCCTTTTTATTCATTTTAAACAGAAGATAAACACTGAACTTCACGAACTCTCTGATGTCTGGGTTTTTGTTTCTTCTCTGCAGACCAGACCCACAAAAGTATCCAGTTAGGGCTCTGTAAGCTGGTTCAGGACCAGAAGCTTCAGAGTCAGGAAGAAGATTTATGGTGATTAAGTAACTAAATAAGCCCAAATCAGCTGCTCCTCTGACCTTAACAGGCCTGTTTGACCTTTAGACCTTAAATGCCTCAGATTCATTGGGGGACTGGCTGCTTACTGCTTATGGTTAGAAAGTCCAACCTCATCTTTCTACGTGACGTTTTCGTGTTATGGGGCTGAATGTTCTCCCTGTGGATTGATGGGTTCTGTTTGGGTATTCTGTCTTCCTCACATGTCCTATAACATGACTGTTCAGTTAGTTGCTCTCTGAATTACCCTGTGTGTGTATGGGTGCAAATCTGTGACACATTGGTCTGCAAGAAAGAAACCTTTATGTTTAGCATCTTTAATCTGTTCTGCTGTCATCTTTAAAAAGTTCAACAAGCTGCCGAAGAAGGCCGGTCCTGTTCTGGGGTCGACTGTTGAAACTCTGGAGATGATTGTATAAACAAGAGTCAGCGGCTTCTTCAGAAACACTGAGATATTGACCTCTACTGGGGATTCCTCCCTTCAAACTTCTACAATATGAGTTAGAACATATTTATCTCTGGGATTAAAACATTATTTTAGAGTTTAATTTGTGTTGAACTGAATATGCAAAACATATCTCAGTTTTAAAAGAACCAATAACTGAAACATTTTTTTTTACCTTTATAAAGGAAAATGTGTTGCAGGTGTTTTGAGAATGGCATTATTTTCTAATCCAACATAATTCATGTTTTGAATTATTCAGAGATTTGAAAATGTCAGTTTCCAATTTTGATATTCTGATTAACCACCAAATAAACTAATTTCTCAACTTTTGGTGTCAGATTCAAACAATCTAAAACATTTGACCACCACACAAAAATGAGAAAGACAAGAGAGTTTAGATTTTCTTACAAGGAGAAACGAACAGAAATGTGCTTCAGTTACAACTTCTCTCCGCTCTGAAGCACGTTCTGCCATACCCTTTCTTTTTATTTACTTAGGCGCGGTCCTTAGTTACATTGCTTATTATGTTATCTAAAGCCAGTTACATTGCATTGCTGTTTCTTCAGTTATTTCTTCTGCTATCTTGAGTGCAAGCTGCACCAAGCTGAGGGTTGAGTTCAGTTCATGTCCTGAACTGAAAAACTCAGAACAATGGGAGAACAGCACAACTTCACACATCAAATACAGTAAACATAAGAACACAGCAAACATCAGATAGCATATACTCAATATTTCTAACAACTATCCTGCAGAAAACTAGACAGAACTGACAGAGTCTGATTGGTTGGCTCATTTTTATAAAGCATACTTTTATTTACTTGTTCACTGTTTGCTTTAGAAGTAAGAAAAGCATGAAAGTAATTGCACCTTTCTGTTGTTAGTGCAACATCTAATTTTTTAACTTTTAACGCAGAACATGACCTCAGAGAGGTCGTGTTGTGCCGTGTTCCCAGTGGAGGTTGTGCCGTGTCCGGCGGAGGTTGTGCCGTGTCCGGCGGAGGTTGTGCCGTGTCCGGCGGAGGTTGTGCCGTGTCCGGCGGAGGTTGTGCCGTGTCCAGAGGAGGTTGTGCCGTGTCCAGAGGAGGTTGTGCCGTGTTCCCAGTGGAGGTTGTGCCGTGTCCGGCGGAGGTTGTGCCGTGTCCGGCGGAGGTTGTGCCGTGTCCAGAGGAGGTTGTGCCGTGTCCAGAGGAGGTTGTGCCGTGTTCCCAGTGGAGGTTGTGCCGTGTCTGGTGGAGGTTGTGCCGTGTCCAGAGGAGGTTGTGCCGTGTCCAGAGGAGATTGTGCCATGTCTGGTGGAGGTTGTGCCATGTCTGGTGGAGGTTGTGCCGTGTCCAGCGGAGGTTGTGCCGTGTCCGGCGGAGGTTGTGCCGTGTCCGGCGGAGGTTGTGCCGTGTCCGGCGGAGGTTGTGCCGTGTCCGGCGGAGGTTGTGCCGTGTCCAGAGGAGGTTGTGCCGTGTCCAGAGGAGGTTGTGCCGTGTCCAGAGGAGGTTATGCCGTGTCCAGAGGAGGTTGTGCCGTGTCCAGAGGAGGTTGTGCCGTGTTCCCAGTGGAGGTTGTGCCGTGTCTGGCGGAGGTTGTGCCGTGTCCGGCGGAGGTTGTGCCGTGTCCAGAGGAGGTTGTGCCGTGTCCAGAGGAGGTTGTGCCGTGTCCAGAGGAGGTTGTGCCGTGTCCAGAGGAGGTTGTGCCGTGTCCAGAGGAGATTGTGCCATGTCTGGTGGAGGTTGTGCCGTGTCCAGTGGAGGTTGTGCCGTGTCCAGAGGAGGTTGTGCCGTGTCCAGAGGAGGTTGTGCCGTGTCCAGTGGAGGTTGTGCCGTGTCCAGAGGAGGTTGTGCCGTGTCCAGAGGAGGTTGTGCCGTGTCCAGAGGAGATTGTGCCATGTCTGGTGGAGGTTGTGCCGTGTCCAGTGGAGGTTGTGCCGTGTTCCCAGTGGAGGTTGTGCCGTGTCCAGAGGAGGTTGTGCCGTGTCCAGAGGAGATTGTGCCATGTCTGGTGGAGGTTGTGCCGTGTCCAGTGGAGGTTGTGCCGTGTCCAGAGGAGGTTGTGCCGTGTCCGGCGGAGGTTGTGCCGTGTCCGGCGGAGGTTGTGCCGTGTCCGGCGGAGGTTGTGCCGTGTCCGGCGGAGGTTGTGCCGTGTCCGGCGGAGGTTGTGCCGTGTCCGGCGGAGGTTGCGTCACCCTGGACCTACCATCTCCACCAAAACGCTGTAATTTATTTTATGAAAAATAAAAGAGGAAAAAGTGTTTATAATTAATTTACTCTAGACAGGAAGTTAATGCATACTTTCACCGTCATAAATAGTTAAAGGTGCTTTTTTTGTTTTACTTTTTCCAATACTTGCCAAATAAAAAATTGCTCTAAAGCAATATAAATGAATTTATATAGTTGCAAAAAGCTGCAAGAAAAACTTTATAATCCAGTACAATTTTAATTCCTTCATTGCTGTTTGTTTATTTAAAGCAGGAAATCATTTCACTGTATATTACAATCAGTAGTTGTTTATTAAAAGATCAAATCATGTTGCTTTCAGATGCCAATCATTGGGGACATGATTACTCTGATTACTCTGAATTCCTGCTGTTTTATAGACTTCATCTTTAAAACATGGAGCTGCAGGGAGGAAACATTTTCCTGCCTCTCTCCCATCTTTATCTTTATAAAGTAACATTTAAATTTTCAAAGAAGATCTTCATCCTAGTTTAAAATCAATGCACACTGAGGAGATTTGGTAAACCTGATTGGATGTTTGCACGATAAACTTATTGACCTCTGTGATGTTTTCATAGTTGATTCTCACCATCAGCCAATGAGAAGTCGGATTGATGCAAAATTTTTCACCACTTTCAACTTCAACTCTGCAAAGCGAAAAACATGACAGTTCAGCAAAAGAAATGAAGAAAATGGAAGGAATAACTTATTTTATATCTGCTGTGCTTACATATAGAAGTGTTTAGCAGTGTTGATCCAGGTCTTTGTTCAATAATGTCTAATACTTCCCCGATGACCTTATCTGACCCTCTATCACAGCAGAACGGGCATGAAATACATCCACCTGCAACAGAAAAACACAATGGACATAAAAAAAAACATGGAGAATATGTTTCACAAATTTTAAAAAATGTATCATGTTCTTGCAAGTCAAGCATTGCTTAAGTACACTTAACTGTGAATAAACTTTCAGACATTTATTAGCACCAGAAAATGGTTTAATCTGAAGACCAGGGACGGTTATTTAAAGGATTGGCTTTGCAAAGAGCTGGAACATTTTTAACAGGCACCAGAAAACATGAGTCAAGTGATCTTTAACAGACAGCTCTATTAAAATAACCTTTTAAATTTGCTTTTTTGATATTTAGTTCTTTGTTATTTTATTGAAGGGATTCTTACTGAGCTAGAAACAACATGCCATGTGGCCTGATACACAACAGGCAAACTGCAAAATACTCAAAATAAAAGTAAACATCTAAACATTTGAATCTTTGGAGCTTACACTTTGAATTCTGTTTAGTAAGATCAAAGTTAATTTGTGTAAAATGTTCCCATTAAATGTTATTTTTGACATAAAAGTATTTGTAGTGGTACGTACTTAGAGAATCGTACAACAGATCCGAACTAGAGCTGTTCGGATTTTACCCTAAAAAAGCTTTTTGTCCTCAACTTAATAAGAAACCAACTCAATCTGCTGCTTCTTAGACCAGATTTTATCATTAAAATATCATTAGTAGATTTACCAAAACAAACTGTTTAACATAACCAAATTATCTCAATTTTCCCTACCTTCAGATAGAAGAAGGAAGATCCAAACAGCCAAGATGAGCTGAAACATTTTCCCCATGTAGGTGAAAGTTGTTCATGTTTTAAATCTGCTGTTTCCAGCTGCTAAATGTAATTCAGTTTCACCTTGAAGGCTCTTAAATTACTCCTCAGAAAGAACAAAACAGGAAATACCATTGTAAGCAATGGTATTTCAAAGGAAAATTTCTGAGGTAAAACTGTTGATAGATGGGAATCAGAACAACTTTGCACACATTAAAACCACAACATCACAGTCCGATGCAACTCGTTCTCACTGCTGATTTAAGATAAATGTTTACTGTATTTATAAATGTTCCACTGGTTAGATTGTTCTGAGATAATGTTGCAGAGAAAAAAAGCGGTTTCATGCTTCACAGACCCTGTTCACAATCAGCCATGATTTAAATGAGAGTTCAGGTTTTCATGGAGTTTGATCCAGACCTGGAACTGAGAGAGATGAGCTCTCTGATGACCCGAGGGGTCCGTTTGGGTCTTTCCAGACCAGAACCTCCATCAGGCCTCAGAGCAGCAGTGATTTATGGAGACTCCAGCAAAGTTTCCCATTTTTAAAGGGGACTCAAAAAACATGTTAAAGATAATTTATACGTAATACAGGCCTGTAATATGTTTAGGCCAAAGCAGGATTACAGAAAACGAAACAAAAAAATAGCTGCTGATCATTTAAGCCCCTCTTGGTGAGTGAAAATAATATTCCTATAGTTTTTTGCATAGAAAATGCATAAAAAATGTTGGAATAAGTACATTTTAAAAAAGCATAAGTACAATCACCATCACACACCATAATAAATCGGAGGTGTAGTATGTACCTGAGCTATCAGTGAGTGTGCGCTACAAATCCGTTCATATTGAGGCCTGTAGTCATGAGTTAAAATCTTGAAGAAAGAACTGACTAGTATTTCGTTGTTTATTATTACTTTGCCTACAACGTACTGTGGCCGGCCAGTTTTATCATCCAAAAAATAGTGGCGCGCGTTTGTTTGTTCACCTGAAGTACGTCTTTGTTTATATACAGTTTTCTACTTATAATATTTGAACTAAATTATAGCAGTTATTATAACATTGTCTAGAAAAGATGCCCTCCTATAGCAAGTAGTATTTTAATTAAAATAAATAAAGAATAATCCGGAAGCATGCGCATGCGCATTCGAGCTACCTATGCAATTCGTACTTCCGGTTTACACGTGGCACGCTTGAAGCACGCCTGTAGCATCTTGTCGTCGGTATCTGACGCTGATGACCACTTCCAGGAGAAAAGAAGCAACCAAAACAAACAAAAACATTAAAGAAGGAGAGGAAGCAGCCATCCATGTGAGATGGATGGCTGCAAGAGTCGCAGTTTCACCGAGCTTGATCGAACGTTTCCGATGCTGCTCGAACGAAGCTCCACTGCTAGCCGCTAACGGTAAACAAGCCACACCCATCACAGGACCGAAAATGCGACCCACCAGGCAGTTTATCATAGTTAATCGTTTCACGTTGGCCTATAAAATCAAACTGCTCGCTTAACAGCTAAAGACTGCCTACAACACATTACAAGTGTTTACTCACGGTTCCCGATAACCGGAAGTTCCCTTCGTCCTCCATCGGAACGCTGTTCACAGTAAGTCTGATACCTGGGCAGTAATAATAGCTCAGGGTGAACGCTTTGTGTTATGTTTAATTTTAAGGTGTTTAGAACTCCATCCAAACGGAGCAGGCCGCTCATGCTATAGCCAAGATAACGACATAGTTACAAACTGTTTACGTTATATCTAGGGACTCTTTTAAATCACAGATAGGCCGTTAAGGTCGAGCTGATATCATACGGGTATTTTTCATCTGTTTCATCCCATTAGTCCACCTTAAATCGACTCATAACTTTCAAAATTGTTTCCTTTAAGGTTAGCTTAATATGGTGTTATTTCAGGCTCATTCTACAATTTTGATAGTGGGCATGCGCTCATTCTGCCATCTTGTGAGTGGCATAATGGTAGCTTTTGTTGATTCTTGCTAGTTAAGTCAGAATAATAAAACATTACTTCCTCGGAATAAGGGTTTTTGTATAGCAAATTTAAGGTGTTGCTGTGTGACAAAAACAGACATACTGTGTTAAATGAACCTTAATTAGTTAAAACTAATTAACACGTTCCATTTTCGTCATGAAAGAAATGCCACTCATTAGCTTAGTGAGTTGGTTGAATAAAATGTTTTAACTGTAAAGTTAATTTCATATTATTAAGCTCTTGTATATTTGAAATTAATATTCAGTTTATTCCAAACAGATGTGTAGCATCTTGTTAAAAATAATACCACAGCTGAATAGCTGGAGAAGAGTTTATTTTTAAATCTAAAATCTTTGCTAGCAGAATAAAATCAGCCACAAACCTCTCAGCACTACAAACCTGTATTTTTCATGATCTTAACTATCTTAACTAAACAAAATGATCTGCTGTAACACAGTAATCAATATTAATACTTTATTTATGCCTTTAATATAATCTCCAGAAATCGGAATTATGAAAAAATATATTGCTTGCCTATAGTTCATGTTTCAGCTTTGAAGAAAAAGTAATTTCAGCAAAATGACAAATTTCTGATTCATTTCTACAAACGCCCCAACTGTGTCAGAAATGGATTTAAAAATTCACCAAAATAAAAGAATAAGGAATATTTTTACATTGTTGTGAGCAGGTCCAGAGCTGAGCTGCAGGAGTTTATGTCCAGCTTTCTTCTTCTGCTCCTCTGGCTCTGCAGGTCTGAAGGCGTCGCCAGGGTTTCTACCGATGGTGGTTGGCATGCCGACAGCAGCGGACTGCTGCAGGACTGCTGCTTGGTGTTTGACCACCAGACCTTTTTCTCTGTCCTGGATTCTCTGCTGGATTTGTTTTCATCTCACTTGGAGCTTCTACTGCCTTTCAGTTCTTTCTGCAGCAGCTGACAGTTTCTCACAGTAAGAGATTAAGCAGACCCAAAAGACTTGCTGGCTTTCAGTTTTCCTCCAGTGCGGACATCACACGCCACAGCTTCAGGTCCAGCATAGCAGTGATCAGCAGGAGCAGCTTGGAGTCCAGTCTTCTTCATCTGCTCCACTAAAGCTGCAGACATGGTGTTTTCATTCTAAACAGGCCTTGGTATGAACGTCTCCCTGCACTGAGGATAACTGGATTCTCATCTTCATCCCAGTGGATTATTGACTATTATGCACCTTGAACTTTAACTAATCTGAGGGATTTTCAGCTTATTTAGCTTCATCTTTGGTGAATGTGCAAATTAGCATACTTGCCAAAGCAAAGGAAATGCTATAACTTTCATATATACAGACTGATTAGCACCAAACTTGGCATAAGTAAACCACGTTGAATGCCCAGAAAGCCCTAAAACAGGATCATTTAGTCTGTTCTACACATGCTGTATCCTACGGCTTTTGACATAGGACTTCATAATTCCTCAGTCTAGAGACAACAAAAGTTATCAAACACTTTTTTCTGCATCAAAGCACGTGACCGTGGCCTCAAAATCTATTTGCCATAAAATATCAGGATGGCATATGACAGACAATGAGACTTTATGTGTGTCATAACAAACCAGCAATGATCACATTCACATGGTGAATTGGTGACATCACCTAGCCACGCCCCCTTTGAACAGGAAGCGTCCTGTTTGGCTGCTGGTTTTCTTTATTTTACTCCTTACTTTATACAGGTTTAAACCTATTTGATAATATTGAACAACATAATGATTCTGCTTGTTTATAGTATAATACTGAAACTACATCCAATAACCCCTGATAATCACCTACACGTTCAAAAGCCTACAGGAAGTACTTGCCAATAATTCACCACAAAGCAGGAAGTTACAATAACTTCTGTTTACAAGGTCAATTTTCAGCCAAACTTTAAAAACTTACTGCTGGACTCGTATTGAGCTAGACTGAAAGCAAATGGGGAGATTTGCCAAATGCACCACCTGGTGGACGAGTGTGGAAGTGACATGAGGACAGGTGGGGTTGTGTGCCAAACCATCTACAGTTGCAGCAAAGGCAAATAGACGCTGCATACAGCTCTATATTTAGTCTTACTTTTAATATCTTTAAAATAAAAAATTAATCAATTTTCTAAAGATAAAAATTGCTGATTGATTGGATATTTATTTTAATGCCAGGTTAATCTCTCTCTCTCTCTCAATGCCTGTAATATCTACAGCAGTGGTGGAAGCAGATGAATGAAGGTGAAATCAAATACCTGATTTTCTCCAGCATCACAAGACACTGAAGGAACTTATTCTACTTTTTAGGTGGCAAAACTCACAATTTATTGTAATGATGAAGAGAAAACGTTCCACATTTCTCTGCAATCAAATTGTTTTATTAAAGAAAGCCAAAGAGACAGAAGACATTACTTTTTCTGAATTAAAACAAAAAAAGGAAAGAAAGTACATCAATTTTGAGTTGTTAGTTCTAGCTTTTTCTTTGGATTACAATAAAGAAAACTGAATCAAATTCAGTTCACATCTAAATGAATCAATACAAGTAATGTGAAACTACTAGAGTTCATAGCAATTCAGATTTTCATGTGGAGATTTTTTTCTGTCATATAAGAATGAAAGAAAATATCAGCAGTGATTTCCTTGATGGCTCCTGAACAGAGAAAACTACATTTATAATTATAAAGAACAGCAGAGCAGAGACGTCAGAGCAATCAAAAGAGAGAAAATCTATTTAAGTTTGCATAACTGCAGATCCGATACCAACCCAAACTCCAGCCAGCAGCGGCTGAGTGAATCTGGTCTGGACTCTGTGGGTCAGAGTCATGGTTTTAGAGACGCTGTAGAAGGACAGAATACCTGCTCTGTGGTCCAGGAACACCCCGACTCTGGAGGAAACTGGACCTGAGATGGAGGTCCTGATTCTGTTGTGAACAACTTGAAGGTCTTTTTGGAAATGCACCAAAGCCCAAGATTTGTCATTATATCCAAATCTACATTTGTTCCCATCTCCCACTCTGTTGATATTCTTGTGTGCGACCGCTACAGAAATACAAAACCCGCTCCACTCCACCTCCCAGTAACAACGTCCAGTCAGACTCTCTCCGCTCAGGACCTGAAGCGCATTAGTGAATCTGTCTGGGTGACTGGAATAAGACTGAGGTTGATTCATCCTTGTCACCTTCCTGTTCCCCTCTGAAAGCACCAGCTTTGAGTTTGCTGTGTTTGGATCCAGAGTGATTTTACATGAATACTTTAAGAACCCAGCTCTGCTCTTTGGTTCTGGTTCTGACAGTAGAACATCCACCTCAGTGACAGTGAGATGTTTGTCCATGAGTCTCTCAGGACGTCCTGTAGTTTGTCTCTGAGCTCTGACACAGCTGCTGTCACGTCCTCAAAGTGTCTCAGAGGACGGATGTTGATGCTGGATGAGCCTGTAGACCACTGAGTGCTGGCAGTGAGGGGTAGTTGAGGAGAAACTGGGTGTGATCCTCTGTGTGTGAGAGCTGCTCCAGCTCAGCGTCTTTCCTCTTCAGCTCAGTGATCTCCTGCTCCAGCTTCTCCTGAACATCTTTGACTCGACTCACTTCATCTTTCTGTTTCGATCTGATCTGCTGCTTCACCTCAGAGCTTCTTTTCTGGAGGAGACGGATCAGCTGGGTGAAGATCTTCTCACTGTCCTCCACTGTTTTATCAGCAGAGTGATTGATGGCCTCCACCTCCTGTTGAAGCAGCTTCACATCTTTCTCTCTGTCCTGGATTATCTGCTGGATGTTTCCTTGTCTCTCCTCCAGCTCTCTCTGCCTCGCAGCTATTTATGCTGCAGATGACACTGTGTCGTGGCCTTTATGTTCATCCACAGAGCAGAGATAACAGATACACTTCTGATCAGTGCGGCAGAAGATCTCCAACAACTTATCATGCTTAGAGCAGACGTTCTCCTGCAGGTTCTTGTTTGGCTCCAGCAGCTTGTGTCTCTCTAAAGGAGCCACAACTTAATGAGGCTGAAGGTAAGAGGCCAGACAGACTAAACAGGACTTGCTGGCTTTCAGTTTTCTTCCAGTGCAGAAATCACAGGCCACATCTTCAGGTCCAGCATAGCGGTGATCAGCAGGAGCAGCTTGGAGTCCAGTCTTCTTCATCTGCTCCACTAAAGCTGCTAACAGGATGTTTTTCTTCAAAACAGGCCTTGGTGTGAACGTCTCCCTGCACTGAGGGCAGCTGTGGATTCTCCTCTGATCCTCTTCATCCCAGTGGATCTTGATACAGCTCATGCATTAGCTGTGTCCACAGGGAATCGTCACCGGATCCTTCAGTAGATCCAGACAGATGGGACAGGAGACCGTTTCTCTGTCCAGCTGATTCTGCTTCATTTTTGCTCTCTGTCAAAGTGACTGTGTGAGTTTTACTTCCTGAACACAGAAACCAGTTAGAGCTCTGATCTACAACCAGCCCATCAGCTTCAGCTGCACTGCGTGTCTGTGCAGGAAAATATGAATAACAAGTTTATGTTCCGGTGAGAGAACGGCTTCCCAGGTAATAACGTTTAACCGTCATCACTACAGTTTTCTACTGCAAATATTTTAGTTCACTTGAAATAAGACGAAACTAACAATTAAATTTTCTGTAAGATAAGTCCTTAATATTAAAAATAATTCTTGTTCCACCTGCAGATTTTTTTTACTTGTTACAAGATATTTTTTGCAAGTAAAAGTGAAATAATCTGCCAGTGAAGCTTGAGCTTTTCAACAATATTAATGAATTATCGGCTTAAGATAAGCTCCTATATCTTGCAGAAGAGTCACTTCTGAGTTAATTTTCATCTTATTTCAAGTGTAATAAAATATTTGCACAAGTCAAAAATACTTTGTAAGATTTTATGTTTTTGCAGTATTTGCTCAGATCTGGCAGAACCAGCAGAAAACAGAGAAATCACCACCGAAGGAGAAATGAGTCTGACTCAGGTGAGTTGACTTTAAAGTAATAAGCATGCAAATATATTGATATAAATGCTTTTATTGATTAAATGTAACATATGAAGCATAAGCAAAATGTTGAAGGATCTTTTATTAAAGCAGACAGAAACTTTGAACACTGCAGATTAAAAGGCGGTTCAGCTGCGATGCGTTTAATGAACCAGAAGAAAATCAGAACTCTGATTCGGGTTTTATAAATCACATTCTGGTTCCCTCTTTTACTTTGCAGCAGTTAGAAAAGCAGGAAAGTTGTAGCTTTTGTCGTTTTGTCTTTGCAGCATCGTCTTTGTGTCCTTAATGGCCGTCAACTGGAGAACAGTTTAAGTTTTCCTGTGATAATGAAAGTAAATAATTATAATCGTACAGGTTTAGATTCGACCTCAAAGGTATTTTAATAAGCAGAATGTTTTGTTTATTGATTCTCACCTTCTCTCTCTTGCTTTCCAGCCATTTGGAATCCGGATTGATGCAAAATCTTTTACCACCTTTGACCTCAACGCTGCAAAGTGAGAAACACAACAGCTCAGTAATTTTATCATCACTGTTTGATGCGATTTTAACAAGAAAATCGATTTTTGAAACATTAAAATGACCTAAATATTAGTTAGAAAATATAAATACAAACACCATGTGTTTCAGTGTTATGGCCTCTTAAAAGATAAATATTTATTTTTATAAACACATGTATATAAAAAACCTCAGTGAAGATTAAAGACCTTCTCCAGGAATCGCTGATACAAAAGTCGACCACTAGATGGAGCTCCTTGTTTTACATGGAGGAGAAAGTAAGAGCTGCACTCAAAGCTGAAAGGAAGAAGTTGTAAGGATGAACTTGTTGATCTCTGCTGTGCTTACATGTAGAAGTGCTTCTCACAGGCAGCTCCTGGCTTTTGTTCAAAACACTTTAAGATTTCCCCGTTGACGTTTTCTGAGCCTCCATCACAGCAGAGGATCGGAGGACGTCCGCCTGCAAACAGGCAGCAAAGACCAAAACATGAAGGAAATGAGGCTCACAAAGTTAAAAAATGTCACCTTTTCATTGCAATCAAACCTCATATGTATTTTATAGCAATTCTTCATGTTTGTACTGACAAATTAAAACTATTTGGTTCCCAGAAGATGGAAATTTTACATTTTAAAGGGTTCAAAACACAAGATGATGTAACTGGAGACAAAATGAATTGAGAGATGAGTAACAAAGTTTCTGTAAGTAGTACAGTTTATGTTCTGAGAAAGATGTTTCTAAATCTCATAATTTCTCAGTTTTGCAATTTATGTAGAAAAAATGCTAAATTTAATCAGATATTTAACAAAATAATTGAAAATGTTGTCTTTACTTTCTTATTCCATATTCTTTTAAATTACAGATTCATTCATAAAAATAAATAAATTAAAGCCAAATTAGGGATGGACCTGCAAAATAACAATAAACCAAAAAATACCAGTTAATTCAGCAAAGCCAGTGGCCTAGTCAAAGCACAGGCCTTAATCACATGCAGATTTAGTGATTTCCCCATTGAAGTCTTTTGTTTTTGATATATAAACTAAGTTCCGATGATCTTTTAACATTTTGTTCTTGATCAGAAATTTTTTGAGTAAAGAAAAAATAAAACATTTACAGCAGGGATGCCCAACGTGTGGCCCGGGGACCATTTGTGGCCCTTGGTCTGAGTCTGTGCGGCCCCCAAGCTGCATCACAGGTTTCTGATCCAGATGGAGACTTTTTATTTTTCATCAGGTGAAATTATGACTGACATAATTTTCTTATAATAGAAAATTTGAAACGACACAAAGTGTTCATGTTTTTCTAATGAAGCTTTAATAAAAATTTGAGCCAAATTTATCCAGAGACTTTTATGAAAAAAAAACAAAAACTTTAATCTGGCCAAATACAGGAATTAATTTGAAATAAAACGTCCTGAAGCTTTTCCTTTTACTGGAAATACATTTATTCAGTTGAGGCCAAAATAATTTGAAAACAAGATTCTTGTCTTTTAATGCAGCAAAAATGTCAAATCATTCTAGAAATAACATCTGTTTTGTAAAAAACAACAAATCTAACTTTATATTTTGACTTTTTCAAAAATAGAGGACAAAAATATCTTTGACTTGATGATTTTGACCCACATAACAAAAAGTTTATAAACCTTTGGTCACATTTTGATCTCATGAATTTGGAGTTTGAGGCATAAATGTTCAATATTATATTAAAAAATCATCTTAAATTTGACCATCAGACTTTATTTCTACTTTATTTCTGAATTTTCTCGGATTTCTTGAATCTCATCAGTTCAGCAGAAACACATCGAACTGAATGTAATTAATTAGCATTATTCTGTCTAAAAAAAACGAATTATTTATTGCACAAATTAACAGAAAGCACAAACACGTCAACCAAAGAACTTTATGCTGCTTCGAAATTCAGAGAAGAAACAATTATCTCTCACAAACGCTAGTTAATGTGCATTAAACTCTCTTTATGTGAAAAGTTAGATCCTAAATTATGTAAATGTTTTTTACCTTCAGACAGAGGGATGAAGATCAAAACCGCCATGATGAGCAGAAACATTTTTCCCCTGGAGGTGAAAGTTTTTGGCTAAAAGCTTCGAAAAGCACCGTTTCAGCCACAAAATATGTGAGCAGGACAGAAAAGACCGTCGTCTTTGGCAACGATATCTAAAAGGAAATTGAGAAAGATAAAGGCCTGAGAGACGGAAATAAAAAACATTCTCATGCGCTTCAGTTTGGTGCAGCTGCACCGTTTCGATTAGAGAAACGTCTGACGATGTTGCTCAAAACGAAGGAGGGTTTCAGATTACAAACTGAAAACGTTTTTCCTGCTGCAGCACTGATCGCAGTTCAACTCAACCCAACCATTACTCAAGTACTGACCACCATTTTGGAGTGGTCTAGTCAAAGTCTCTCTGTTGAGATGTTGCGCAAGCAGATCTAATGCGTAATTATTTTGCCAACACTGACTGAAACTTTACATAAATGCACAAAAATGTTTAAAAAATTTGTATTTTTATTTTTTTTCCTGCTTCACCACAAAGATGGAAAATATTTAAAACAAATAATTTATTCTTGATAACTGATAAATGCAGGAGATGATCATAAATGTTTGGCAGCAGAAAGCAGGTAACCGAGCCTCCCAGCACCAGAGTTTAACAGTAACTAGTTACAGTTACTCAATTACATCGACTCGAGTTACTTTTTTGGGTAAAATGTACTTTTAGGAGTATTTTTACTGCGCTGTACTTTGAATAATTTCATTATGAAGTATTTCTACTCTTTGTTGGTTAAAATATCTTCATTTTCTTCCCACTGAATGGAAAAACACGTTTCAGTCAAAAATCCACCAAACCTGCAGTTTCTGTTAAAGTTTCATAAGTTTTTTTATTGAAGGAAACTGATTTGGAAACATTTTCTTTTGCCTGATTTTATGTTTTGTTACATATATGAATTATTGTTTTGGTCCTTAAAAAAAAGACTAATTTTCCACTTAGTTTAGCTCATCATATTATGTAATATTTGATCAGTTACTCAGTACTTGAGTAATGTTTTCACCAAATACTTTTTACTTGTACTTGAGTAAAAATATGCTGAAATATCTCTATTCTTAGTACAACTTTTATGTACTCTGTCCTCCTCTCCTCAGCCCTCAGGGCTTGAAGCTCAGTTCAGATTTTTCTAATTAAATGCGACAACAATCAGACTTGTGAATAAACGTTTTATGAGCCCAAAGTGAAGAACGTTGAGGCTGCGCAGCAGAACCGTGTTTATGGAAGTAATAATGAAATAAAAACAAAAAACAAACCCACAGAAAAACATTTAAAATGATTTATTTTACTTTAGATTTTTCTCAAAGCTGAAATCCTTTTGTTGTTGCAGATATACTTGTTAAGCATCTAAGAATATGCTAAACTTTTTAATTAAAAATGCAAAGCTTTTTCTCTGAGATTGCAGCAGTTCAGTGGTTTTGTTTTTTCACAAACTTCTCAGTCTTGTGATTTTTGTGCTGCATGGCGTCAGTAGGACGACATGTCAAGTTTTCCTGAGAGTAGAAACAAAAAGAGAGAAAAGCACAGAATAAGACAAAGGACTTCAGCATCAAACCTAATTTATCTAAATCTGTAGCAGTTATGGAAGTAAGTCATAAGTAATAAGTCAATTTCTCACATTAATACTCAGTTATAAGATCATAATTTGGGTCAGTTTCTTTGGAAATGTTTCCTATATCCAAATTCAGTTGGTTAAATTAAAGCTGATTTGGGTACTTTTCATTAAGAATCTCTGCTTCTATTTATTATAAAACTTTGGCAATAAAAAGATTAAAACTTTGTGCTCCATGTAACATTTTCAATTATAAGAAAATGACTTTGGTGGTAATTTTATCCTGATTTAAAAATACAAAGTCAACCACCTGCTCTGCACAGGCTACATTCATGAACTGCAGTTGGGACCGCACAAGCTGAGTCAAAGGGCCACAAATGGCCCCCGAGCCGCACTTTGGACACCCCTGCTTTAAAGATTATTTAATCTGTTTCCAGGATTATCTGATTTTATTCTCACGTTTTTTATCTTCTCCTGGAGCCATTCGGAGTCTGGCTTGATGCACAGCGCCGAATTGTCGTCAGCGATGATCCTACGGAAACACAAACAGGACATTTTTACTAATTCTGCAACATATTTACTGCGATGAAATATTATTTTATCTCTGCCAGCTGAACAGGGCACATACCAAATAGACTAAACAGCCAATTCAAGCATTTTCAAGGTAAGATTTCAAACTTTTCCTACAGTTTGGAGATAAAAACATAACAAATGAACTAAAAAAAGACACTATTATATAGGATTTATTACTAATATTAATAATATGTTGTGTTAATATTCTATATTTTACAACGGGGACAAGGTCAACTTAAATTTAACAGTTTATGTTCTGAAATGTCTCTTTTTCACAGATTGGTCTAACAACAAAACACAAATTTAGCAGAAAATATCCCAATATGAATAAAGATGATCAATAACTCATAAATAGGATATTTATGAGCCAACCCTCTTATATTAATTAATGCTGATATTAATTTAATACTTAAACATTGTTGTTAAAAATGTCTTCTGTATTTTTGGTATGTAATTTAATGAATGTAATAATGTAGAACAATGGATGGCTGGTGTTCCTGCTGGTAGATGAGAAAATTAGGTGGAAGGATGAACTTGTGTTTTATTTGCTGTGCTTACAAAAAGAAGTGTTTGTGGCAGGCTTTTCCTGCTTTTTGTTCGAAACACGTGAAGTTTTTCACGTTTGCCTTCTCTGACCCCTCAAGGCAGCAGGGTGGACAAACGTTACATTTCACTCCAGACGACGACACTGAAAAAACACAGAGAGCAAAAATAGATTGAAATTATTTCTGATCAGAACGGGTGTAAAAAATAACTGTTTATCATAAAACATGTCCAGAAACATTTGTCTCCTTCCTACTAATTTTCAGATTAATCTCATACAATTTTAGAAAAAATAAGAAAATTTCTGAGTTTGAGAAGTTAAAGATTTTCTAGAAAATACTCAGAAATGCTTAGAATTACTTTCTCAGAAATTTTCTAGAAAAATCTTGGAAAAGTCTGGATATGAAAAGTTGTTTAAAAAAAACTAAACAATTTTAATAACTTCAAAAATTCTGAAATTTCCTAGAAATTTTCTAGGAAAAAATAAAGGAATTTTTGAGAAATTGAAAATTTGCTTGAAAAAAAAAAGACATTCTGATCTGGAAAATTTGACAAAAAAATCAAGGAAATTTCTGAATTTGAAAAGTTGAAAAATTGCTAGAAAAACCAAGAAAATATAGAGATTAATCTCAGAAAATTTAAAAATTTGTCTCAAAAGTATGAAGTTATTCTAAATTTTCTGAGAATTTTCTCTATATTTCCTTGGTTTTTCTAGCAATTTTTCAACTTTTCAAATTTAGTTTTTTCTAGAAATTATACTAATCATAATGTTTCTGATTGTGATTGAGACAGGCAGCTTTTAAAATGTCAGGTTTAGAAGCTTAATTGATTTATTTAAATTTCATTTTAAAAATTATTTGTTTTCATTAAAGGACTGAAACATTTCCATTGACATTCATCAGTCAGACCTGCTGCTGTCATGGCTTCCTCTGGTGGTTTAACCAGCGCCACCCTAATCTTTAGCTCCCTCTGCTGGTTATCTGGGGTACTGCAAAAATATTATTTCTAGGAGAAATATGTTAATCAAATTCAAACCAGAGGTGTGAATCATTTAGCTCAGCGATTAAAATGAGGCTTTTGTGGAAAACCCCATTGCTGTATGTTTATGTAAATGAAGTGTGTAAAGAAGAAATGTGGTTGTTAGAGGAGAGACTGTGGTTGGCTGCTGCAGAAGGAAGGTAACAGGATGTAACCAAACGCTGCTTTTTGTTCTGATTTACTGATAAAATATTTAGAGTTGCTCAACTTTGATGATGCTAAACTTAGCCCAACTTTTTAAATTTACTTTGTAACTAAACATTGTAGAATAATATGGTGTTAGTCCATATTATTTGTCAAGACTGCAGCAAATATTTCAGAATTTGGTCCATTTTTAACATCAATGTTTTTCCTTTTACAACATAAAACTTAATTTGTTGTTGTTAAAGTTTAATTAATTCCTCTTTTGGTTTTAAGTTTATGGTAAACTAAAATATTTCTCTCGTTCTACTTGGTGATTCCTGCATTTGTATTTGAAGTGCAAACTTCTACAATTTGATGCACAAACAGGTGCAAACGTGTTGCTCTTGCATTTATTTAGTGCAAACCTGTTGCTTTTTAAATCAACAGGTTTAAAAAGGAAAAGAAATAGAAATTACATCTGGGATTTTCTTAATTTTTTTATCTTAAAGTAAAATAAACTCTTGGGATTCAAGCCAACATTTTAATTATGTTTGAAATATTTTGAAAATAATTTACATTTTTATTGTGTGTGTTAGCTAAGCAATTCTTTGTGCATCCTCTTCCTTTATATTTTCCTCTCGATCATTTTGCTAATAATGTCTTAAAGTGGATCTTTTAGCAGTTGATATTTAACCATATTTAATCCACCCAGAGATCCTGATACAAGGTTATACAAAATGAGTAAATATGAGATTGGAGTGAGTAAAAAGTGGCTTTAGCTGTAAATGTGTCAGCAGAGGGAGAACTGTGCAAATTATCCTCCTTAAAGAACATTTAAAAAATGTTCTTTAAGGACACCTCATCTACTGAGGTGTTTTAAAACTCAAAATGAGTCAGAAGTGAAATGTTTTGATGGAAAACCACTGGTTATTTATTCAGAATATTCACCCATCAGATGTCATAGATTGAGTTGTGGCTAGAAAAGACGAACAAACCGACTTTTTTAAATGTTCGTTACCTGCAGATACAGTGAGGACGATCCAAACCACCAGATGGGCAGAAACATTTTCCCCCTGATGGTGAAAGTCGTCCGTTTGGTTGGGATCTGAAGCCGACTGGATCTCTGCTGGGAACCAACTGCGGCCTTGAACTGGTGCGTATGGATGATGCACTGGAGTCTTAAAGAAGGTTTCTAAAGAAATGCCTGTGGATGCACATAAACCTCCAACATGAACCACGTTATCAAACCACAGTCTGACGGCCTTGATGCAACTCTCAGCATTATTTCACCTGAAAGTTTCCACTGGTCAGATCATGTCAGAGATAATGCTGCAGAACAGAGTCTGATGAAAAACTGGAAATAGTTTCAAACTCCGAGGCGGAGTTTCCGTCTGACAGACATGATGTTGCAACGATTGAAGAAACAAGCTTTTCTTCACTGTTTGTTGCTGTTAAAGCAACAATTTATAAGTTATAAAAGGCCTTAAAATTAGGCATTTATTTGATTCATGTGTGCTGGGGAATGATGCAGCAGAAAATGGAACATTTTAGAAAAAAATCTGACTTGACACAGATGCTGCCAGAGGCTTTTTCGAAGAAAAAAATGGTTAGCTACTAAAAATGTCAAGATGGCCGCAATGGCCTTAAAGGTAAAATTTATTTTTGCTTTAAAGCTACCAATATCTATTACAGATAAATACTTTTGGCGTCAAATCATACTTAATTGGTTGCATATTTACTGATAATTTTTGTATTTTTCAAGATGTCTGTCATGGAAACATAATTTTCGCACTAAAATTGCCTATTAATGTGTCTGATGTCAATTATAGCAAATCATAACCTGCATTTTTTAAACTATAGAAATCAAATACGTTTTCTTAGGTTCACTAACTGCTGATATGCTAAACAAAAACCTTGAATTTTAGTTTGATGTCTTCAAGGTTTGGAAAGGTTTTCAAGTCCTTGAAGGTTTGATGTTCAAACTGAAAAGTTCTGTAATAAAGTTCAATCGAACATTTGATTAAAATGTTTAATTTGAAAAATGTTGTTTAAAGTTGAAATCAGGTATTTACGTACACCTAATAAAAATAAACCACGAAATAAAACATAGCATAAGCTAATGCTAACCGTTAGGACAGCTGTCTGTCTGTCACACATCTTCATCTCCTTCCAAAATCAATCAAATCATAATGTGACATAAAATTCATCCAACTCATAAAAATGGGAAATATAATTGCTGTAAAAGGCTCAAAAATGGCGGCCATCTTGAAATTAAAGAGGTTAATGGGAAATTTGATGCATTAGCATGATAATGTTTATGGTTGCGTCCACATGTTAACAGTCATCTGGATGGCAGATCTCCAGGTTTGGATCAAACGTGTTTGAGACCGAGAACTTTAGGGAAACCAAGTCGGAGGTGAAGCTGATTTTTATTAATGTCGCTAAAATCATAACAAAGCAGCTTTTCTTGCTAAATTTTGGAGAATATCTTTCTGTTTCAGCTCAATAGTATCTGAACCTGCCACTACGTTCTGCTAACCCTACATGATTGCAGTTCTTTGTTTCACACTAAACTAAAAAAAACTAATTTGTTGCATCAGTTTGTGGTTTTCACTGGTCTTGAGAATAAATAAAATAAACTGGACCTACTGGGCACCAACCATGATGGTTTGTTGCTGCTGCTGTGAAACCTCTGAACCATCATTGGTCCTGTTGTGACCCGTCTTCAAAGCCGCAACTTTTATTTAAAAAATAAAACAAAGTAAGGTACATATTTGTGTCATAACAGTTTGGTAATCTGTGAATAAAATCAAGTTTCTCTGCTTTCTCCTGGTGCTGCTAAACCACAAATCAGAGCCAGGAGGCGGGTCTTAGTGCTGTCAATCATTCTAGTCCAACCTTTATGTTATGTTTGGAGTCTGTCTGTCTCCCGCCACCTGCCCAGGGCGGAGGGGGCGTCCTATAGAGAGCTGAACTCCGGCAGCTGCTTATCTACAGCCGAGAGGAAGAGGTTAGAAACACTCATGAGAAAGAAATGCGCTGCGATGCAACGTGGTTTATTTTCTACAAGCAGAGAAACGGATGATTTCATCACCATCTGTGGTTTCATAATTTTATCTCCCTTATGCAAGAAGAAAATGAGTTAAAGTAATTTAAAAGAAATCTAAACATCCATTTCTTTCAGTTCTTTTTAATATTATAATCTGGCAACATTTAACACTCAGATTGAAACTGAATAGATAAGTATGTCTGCTGCAGAACATAAAATACCTCAACAATTATCACAAAACTTGCTGTGTAACAGTGATTATAGTTGATATTTAAGATTTTTAGGACTATATTTGTACATAACACTAACATCAAAAGTAATTTTTATACATTTTTCTTAACCTTGAAAGACTTGGACATAGAAAAACATGAAAGAAAAGTTTAATCTTTTTTATTTTTATAGCTACGATGATGTTTTAATAGCATTTTGTACAAGTGCTGCACAAAAATAACACATAATCATGATTATCTAAATATTTGTAGAAAAAAGAAGAAAAGTCATTAAATCAACATGTAATATTTCAATACGGGGTATCACCGCTAGAGGGCGCCAACAGACCTCCAGTCATTCCTTCAGGACGAACTGAGTCCAAAGTTTCTGTTTCCTATTTATTTGATCAAATACTAATTAAAGCGCAACTTATTGAACAGTAAATCGTTGCTGCAGAGAGAAATGATCATTTCCACGTGTTTGTTCCAGATTCAGGTGAAGGAAATATAAATAATTCAACATATTATTACTATTATTACTCATTATTGTTACACCAGCCAGAGCAGTTGCAGGTAAACGTGTCTCATGGTGTTCCACAAGGTTCTATTCTTGGTCCTCGTCTGTTTAATTTATACATAATTCCTGATAATTATAATATGAACCAGCTGTATGAATCTATTTATGCTCACAACATAAATAATCTCCTTGAATGTTTTTATGTTTATCTTTTTTTGTCCATCCTGGATAAATTAAATCTGTTTTATAGGTAAATTTGACTTGACCTGATTCCGGTACCAAATTCAGCAGGTTAAAGTTTTAAAGATGACCTTTAACCTCCAATAAATTCCTCTTAACTGGCCTGGCGCCTCGTTGGTGGAAACCAAACTGCAGCACCAGTTTAGCTCTGAAAACAGTTTGGTGGAAACTCAGAGAGGCGGAACATGACACAACGTCCTAGAGCCATGGGTTAGAAAAAAACCCATGACCCGACACTGCCAACAAGTTAAACAGAACTTTAACCATCAGGGGCCATCTTGGTTCTGTCAATGAGGACAGTAAAGGAATGTCAAAATAAAAATATCTCTCGCTTTTTAACCTTTACAGAAAAGAAAAGCGTTAATAAATGAAAGCTTCCTCGACTATGAGGCTATTAGTTTGCAAAGGTTTTCACACCTTTTAAGCGTTTCCTCTGTCTGTCGCGTTAAAACCTCAAACCTCAATGTAATTGTGAAGCAAAAGGAAAGTAAAGCAGTTCTACTAGATAAATATCTGAAAAATGTGCTCCATTTGTTTGTATCAATGTTTTTAGAACCCTTCCTGTGCATTTTTATGTTTTCATGTTGCTTCTAAAAGGAGCTCAAGCACTTAAAAAAACACAGAGCTGTGTTTTGGCAGTAAGTTAATGTTTTTTGGTGTCTTTAAAATAGGCTACGGGCACTGTGGCGCTACCTGGCAACCTCAACAGGTCCCGCCTTGTTGCCTAGCAACCCCAGCTGAGTTCCAGCACGTTTGGTCAGCTGGTTTTACCGTTGTATGCTACTGGAAAAACAAGTGCTTTGCTGTTGATTTGCCGTCCAGAAACCACTTGCTGCTTTCTAGTTGATTGTGCAGAAGGCTCCACTTCTGCTTTTCAAAGATTGTATAATAGTGCATCTGTTTGCAGCCATTTTCATGTACGAGCGTAAACGTTGAGTTGGGGTCAACATGTAACGAACATGTTCTGTAGAGGTCATACACCCATCCTAACCTGTTCAAAGAAGTGAGGAGGCCCTAAAGATAAAAGACCTGAAAACGTTACAGTTAACGATGTTTCACTCTCCAGTAAACCGAATTTATCTCTGCTGATAATCAGAGATTAATTTAAGAAAGTTTATCTTTCTTAAATTAGTGAGCATGAAGCAAAAAACAGGAACTGTAGTGTTGGGTGATGATAGCTATACAAGAAAAGATGTTAAAAATGAGTGTGTGCAGAGACATGGGTAGAAGTTGGAAGATAAGAAAACCACCCAGTCACACACCACAGGCTGAAATAGCCGCAGCAAAACTTAGATCTGCTGCGTCACTATAATAATGTTGCAAATAGAAAGCCATCAGATTGAACACTTCTTTTTTGTTCCATGGAAATGAAACATGAGGTGGTACAGAACAGAAAAATCTAAATAAAGCAGCAATAACTAACACACACCCCACTCAAACACAACATGACGAAGCAAAAACCACAACTGGACGAGTTAAACGGCCGAGTTTACAGCAGACAATGCTTCTGTTTATAAAACTCCGTTTAAGCAAAATTATTTATTTAAAGACATTTTTGGGGATTTCTTTTTCAGAAATACCAAGAAGATAGGACGTAGGAGGTGTGGGGGGATTTCTTATGTGAAGACGCCTTATAATATGTTTGGTTAGAGGCTGCAGTTTAATTGTACATTTCCATTTTTAATGAGACATCAAGCTGTAAAAATACAAATTGTTTGTATTCTTGCCTTGTTTGTACAGTTAAAACAAGATGAAGCTAGTTTAAAAATAACTTTTCAGCAAGATATTTCAGCTTTTAGATCAATAATTCTTGAATAAAAATTTAAGAAAAGCACTTGGTCCATTGGCAGATGTTTGTTTCACTTTAGTGAAAAAATCTGAACTAGTACTTTGTTCTATGTTCAATAATTATTGACAAGCTTATTTATCTTTCTGAAAAGGTACATTTATTTTTTGTCTTAAAGTGTAATAAAACATTCGCACTGGAATTTAGACAAAAGTTTTGGTAATATTTTACATTTTTGCAGTGTAAAACAGGCTAAATATGAAAAGTAGGATGTCTCTCACTTACAAATCCAAAATGGCTGCTACTTTTTCAAGATGTATCAATAAGCTGTTTTTTCACTCCTGTTTCTGTCTAATTAAATGGGAACATGTTTCAATGCTACTAGCTTGTGATGCTAACAGCAGTTAGCTTCCCAATAATTAGCATATCCCTCCTGGTCTTTACTACTTGGGCCCGGAACGGGGAGGATTTGGGTTTGTTCTTTGTTTTTTGATTCATGTTGGATTCTTTTCTGTTTTCTGTAAATATTTTTGGTTTATTTTGTTTCTCCCTGAACTCAAACAGCAGTTTGTCTTTTCAAGCTCAGTTTGAAAGCCTCTTATTGTTGTAAAATCATATTTCATGTCCCAAATGATTTTATTATCATTGTGTCTTTATCAGTGAAGAAAATGCACCATTTGGTTAAAAATAGTCCAGTTTTATTTGAGGTTAAAAAATAACGGCTACATAATTCTTTTAGCTTATTACAAATTTAGACAAAAATAAAATAAATTACATATTTTTTTCTTTCTCACATTTAAATTTTAAATACATTCATAAAATAAAATTGACCAGAGAATCTTGTTTGCTTTTCAAGCTTCTTCAGATCCCAGGACTCATAAAGGACCGGAGATGTCGGGAGGACAGTGCAAATCTCCCTGCGAGGAGAAGAAATGCTTGAGAAGTCATTACAGCACTAAAAAACCAAACACAATCTGCCATTAAAACGAGATTTTTCTCTCCACTGGCTTCTTAGCTCAAACTAAAACGCGTTTGAAGATATTTTATTTCGTGCTGATGCAGCCAACACCCAAAACCCGACACTTCCCTCCGTTAGTCATGCGGATAAGAGCTCGCTACGTGATCTAACTCGAGAAACTGCGAGGAGAAAATCCAGTCATCGGTTGCCATGGTGATTTCTGCGTCGCTAGGGGGAAATGCCTGAATATTTGGAGGCAGAAGCTTCTGTTGGACACGTGTGTGAAGGTTTATCAGTGATAAATGTTTGAAACGGGTTAAATACAAACTTTATTCCTGCTTCAAGAGAAAAACTGAGCTGAAATATGATGGAGTGAATCGGAGGCAAAGTGTCGGCGCGCCACGATGATTTAACAGAAAAATATAAGTGATATAAATATGAGTGACATATCAGGTGAAAATAGATCAAATTACCTGCATCTTGATGTAAATGTGGTAATTAAGAAATGAGATTAAATGTAAAACGTTTCAGAGTATTTCTGACGTTTAGAAGCTACATTGTGACATCATCAGTTGTTCTTCAGCTAAAATCAGGAATCAGATTCCCAATTTTAAAGTTTTAAACAATCATGTAAAAATGGTAAAACTTATTAAAATGTTATCTCAAATATCAGTCCAATATTTACAGTAAAATGTGACCAAAAGAGTTGAACTTTTACTCTGTTTTAAAAACTTTATATTTTTGTTCTTTTGTGCACATTTTGGAAACAATTTACATTCTCACTACCAAGGGACAATTCTGTAGAAAGTAGAATTTAGTGTTAATATAACAGCTTAATATTTTTGGCTGTTTGTCGTTTTAGTTAAAATCTAAACCTTCTAGATATCTAATGTTGAAAAGTGATAAAAAGAAAGAAAATTAAACTTTAATCTTACATATTATATCATTATTTGAGATTATTTGAGTAAAATGTTAAATATTTAGTTCCTTTTCACTGAATGATGAGATAATGAAGCTTAAAACACCTGAACTTACATCTGAAATCATCTTTTTGATCCACTGTGCGTGTCCTTTAATGCAGATCGTTTTGCCTTTCTCCGTTTTAACCCTGAAAACAGAAACAAGACGGATAAAATCATTCGCATCCCTTTGGTGTTTAAAGCCTACCGGGTTAAAAACAGAACCGGTCCTGCTTACACGTAGCCGTGCGTCGCGCAGTCACGGCGAGGTTTCTGTTCGAAGCAGGTCTGGATGTTTAGTTTCCGAGGGAAGATGCAGGCCTGCCAGCAGTCCAGCGCCTGGAACGAGCCGCCTGCAACAAACACACAGACAGGAAGAAAGTCGCTTTAATCACCACTAAATCACTTTTCTGAATGAAAACACAGAAAAAATAAAACATCTGCAACTGGAGTTGTTTCCCTGAACCGAAACTGATCGTAAAGTATTCGCTGGATTTTTCTTTTTTCTTCAATAACGAGAAATTATCTGACATAATTCATTTTAAATTTACAATCCTGCATTTTCTTTCTTTTGTATTTTTGTATTTATTTATTTAATTAAATGTACATTAAATTGACAGAAAGGAAAGAATTATGAAACAAAATAATATATTAAAAGAAAGAAGAAATTATTTAAAAACTTGAAGAAAAAAAAAACTACCTGAACAAAATTAAACTTATTTTAAATAAAACCAAACAAAATACTAAAGTTTTTTTTTATTCTAAACAAAATAATAAAAAAATAAAATAAAACTAATTTTTAAAAATTACCTGAACAAAGTTTAAGTATTTTAATTCACACTAAGCAAAAATAATATTGCTAGAAATTATAATTTATCTAATTTTCAATCAGTTTTCTCATTAAAAGTTAACAACCTTTTGATGTTTATCAATCATTTTTATACAGATTTCATCCAGATCAAATTCTTAACTCATAAGTCAAAGAAAATTTTACACAAAAGAGGAAAGTTTATGAATATTTTGTGTCTTTTTTTTACCTGCGGGCGCTGAGAGGAGCATCAGAGCAGCCAGGCTGAGCAGAAACATCCAGCGGCTGCAAGAAAGAGTCGACATGATGCTGAAACCTGGAGGAGAGCAAGTCTGAACGTCTGCAAGCTGCTGCGCTTCTGATGCAGGAACCACAGGAGGACGATCTTTTATAGCAGAAAAATAGGAAGCTGTGTTGTCATGGGCCATGTCTGCAGTGGAAACAACGAGTAAGAGCACACACACACACACACACACCGTGTGTATGCCCTCCATGCTATGTCCATATATGATTTGGTTTGACGCAGCAGAGCTGATTGGCTGGTTACCTGTGGTTATCAAACCACCAGAACAAAACCAGTTTGTGACATCATGACCGGTTCAGACGGCGGCTTCATTAATGAAAGGAAACGGATATTTAAATTTGTTGTGGTTCTGAGCAATGAAGCAAATATCTCAGCTGTGAAGTTTCACTTTAAAATAAAGTTTGTTTTCTACTTAATCTGCTTGTAAAACGTTTATTATTATTCTGGGTTTTCTGTCCGTTTCTTGTAACATTTTAAGGTTCAGATTCGCTAAATATATGGAGGGAAATTCCTCAGTTTAAAAAAATCATGATGGAAGAAGTATTGAAAATTATTTTTTTATTGTTATGGGTATAAAAATTGACATTCCTGGTCTTCAGATTACTGGGATCAGGTAATTATCTTTATGAAAATCTGATATTTTTAATAATATACTCCAAAAATCAAAATCTTACCACATCTGTTTACTCTAGTTTTTACTGCAAATGTCTTAAAAACTATTTTACAACATAAAACATACGTAAATAATTCATTAATAGTGATGAAAAAGTACTATTGACAGTGTAAACAAGATGTTTTCCCATGTTGTAAGTGAAATAATATAGAAACTAGACCAACATACTTGGTAATATTTAGTGTTTTTGTGGTGGGAACTGATAAATAACACAATGCTGAAGTTTCACCTAATGTTTAATTCTTGATGGTTTAAGTTCCAAAATAAACTTTTCCAAATTATTTGTAAATATTTTCTGCTCAACCAGAACATATTTCATCAGCTTTCATGCTAATATTGTGTTTTTCTTGTTTCTTAGCTTGAATATTTGTACATCAGGGATTTAAAAATATCGTCACTCAGAAAAAATTCATATTATTTCTGAGCCACATATTTGCATAATATTCTCAAGTATTTCCCCTGAGTTACACGTCTAAAACCGTCTCAGCGAGTTTATTAGCAGTGGAGGCTAAAAATATGTGGCATGTTTTATTTCTGGAGCATTTTTTTCTTCTGAGTGGAAGGAAGTAAGTCAGAAATGTTGGTGATTCCCTTCCTGTTTCCTAGATAACCACCACCACAAACACTGAGCTGCTGTTTTGTCATGTTATCTGAAATAGTTTGGCAGATGTGAATCAGCTCATTACGGCACCATGACTTCTTAACGATCAGCACAACTGAGGGGAAAACAGTCAAAACACGTCAACAAGTTCACTTCTGATGGCTCAGAGACGGTTGGTCCAGTCAAAGTATGGATTTAAATGTGACTAAAATGCTTTGGTGTGACCGTAAAACAGATTCATGACTAAAATCAGTCGATCAGTTTTTAGAAACCTGACTAAACTCACACTGAGAGTAGAGCCGCCTGCTCCGGCTCGCCTCAGGCCTGAAGTCCTGTCCTGATTCCCATCCGGGCCGGGCCGCCGTCCCCGTAGCTCCGCCCCTGTCACTGCTGTAGATTAGCTGCCACAGGCACGTGCAGAGGGGGGAGCAAAGGGGGCTTGAGCCCCTGCCCCTTTTATCCTTGATGCCCTTTTTGAGGTTTTTATTTTTGTTTTGTTTTTTTTTTTCAAAACATTTTTTTCAATTTTTTATTTTATTCCTTATCTGTATGTCAGAGGAGGAGGCGGATCTGAGCCTCTAACTGTCAAATTATGGGCAAGAATATTGTTTCATAAACTGGTTTGTGAATAAAAACGCAGGTCTGATGTTGACGTTAGAAAAACTGTTTCTGTTTATATTTTCATAACTGTCCTCCAATAGCGGGACAAAACCCGCCTCGACCCGAAACACAGAAAAGCTTCGGCTGCAGAGAAACTTCTGACTTTAACTTCATCATCCTGCTAAAAGCCCGGTTCTACAGGCAGTCTGGGTCGGAACCACCAACAGATAGAAAGAACGTCTGTCCATCCTGAAAGCCCCGGTACCACCCGGTACCGCCTGGTACCGCCTGCTGACGGTTTGCTCTGCTTCTCAACGTTTTTACCAGGCAGGTTAAAGCCGCTGCTGACGGTTCTGGTTCTGGAGGTTCGCGGCTGTAAACAGAAGTTACTGCAGAACCTCGGTGTTAAAGAAAGATTCGGTCCAGTTAGAGTCACAGAATAAACACCAGAGAAATACTGGAGCAGTAATCAGAACCGCAGCATAAAGCCAAACATGCCACAATTAAATGTTCTCAAAGCATCGGGGGACTGACACAGGGGCCACTGGGGGATCCAGGTACATTCCAGGAGGATTCCAGGAGGATTCCAGGAGATTCCAGGGAGATTCAGAGATGTTCATGCAGGGCCGGCCCAAGGTAATATGGGGCCTTAGACAGAACCCCCCTTCCTACTAAGAACTTCAGCATCACTAACATGATGTACGGAGCCTGGTGCTGCCAGGTTTGAGACCTTGTCCTGCTGTGGGCACCGGGGCCCGGCTGATACCCGGGGTGAAACGGACGGCGGAGTCCGGCGAAAACAGGCGCTTAAACTCCATGACGTGACGGGAAAGGGATCAGACTAAAATCAAACGAGAGGAAGTCAAAGATCAGGATCCGCACAAAGCAAAACATTTAGATAAATGGATAAGTTATAAATTTGACGGCCGTCTAAATTAATGTTTTGATTGTTTATTCTGTTCCATGACTTTGTGTTTTTATGTTTGTTAAGATGTAAAGCGCTTTGAAATGCCTTGCTGCTGAAATGTGCTATACAAATAACATTTGATTGATTTTGATTTAACATGTTTAAATATCAATAAGGTGAATCTGTGAGGGAAACCAGATTTATTGGCCCAGTTTAAAATCAATCACTAATTATTGGTTATTTGCTGTATTTGTGAACAAACCCAATTCAAACACAAAGATTACACCATATTGTAGCCATGGCAACACAACAATCAAACTATCACAATGATTCTTTAAACTTTTACAAGCTAAACTAATTAAATCCTAAATGCTCTATTTATTTTTCTCAGCTGAATCCATTAAATAAAACGTGATAACATTCTCTATAGATGATGCTACAAGTTTCTAATCTGTGTTACAATTAAACCATTTCTAGGGGCCCCTGAGTGTCTGGAGGCCCCTGAGTGTCTGGAGGCCCCTGAGTGTCTGGAGCCCCTGAGTGTCTGGAGGCCCCTGAGTGTCTGGAGGCCCCTGAGTGTCTAGAGGCCCCTGAGTGTCTGGAGCCCCTGAGTGTCTGGAGGCCCCTGAGTGTCTGGAGGCCCCTGAGTGTCTAGAGGCCCCTGAGTGTCTAGAGGCCCCTGAGTGTCTGGAGGCCCCTGAGTGTCTGGGGGCCCCTGAATGTCTAGAGGCCCCTGAGTGTCTGGAGCCCCTGAGTGTCTGGAGCCCCTGAGTGTCTGGAGGCCCCTGAGTGTCTGGAGCCCCTGAGTGTCTGGAGGCCCCTGAGTGTCTGGGGGCCCCTGAGTGTCTGGAGGCCCCTGAGTGTCTGGGGGCCCCTGAGTGTCTGGAGGCCCCTGAGTGTCTGGGGGCCCCTGAGTGTCTGGAGGCCCCTGAGTGTCTGGAGGCCCCTGAGTGTCTAGAGGCCCCTGAGTGTCTGGAGGCCCCTGAGTGTCTGGAGGCCCCTGAGTGTCTGGGGGCCCCTGAATGTCTAGAGGCCCCTGAGTGTCTGGGGGCCCCTGAGTGTCTGGAGGCCCCTGAGTGTCTGGAGGCCCCTGAGTGTCTGGGGGCCCCTGAGTGTCTGGAGGCCCCTGAGTGTCTGGGGGCCCCTGAGTGTCTGGAGGCCCCTGAGTGTCTGGGGGCCCCTGAGTGTCTGGAGGCCCCTGAGTGTCTGGAGGCCCCTGAGTGTCTAGAGGCCCCTGAATGTATAGAGGCCCCTGAGTGTCTGGAGGCCCCTGAGTGTCTAGAGGCCCCTGAGTGTCTGGAGGCCCCTGAGTGTCTAGAGGCCCCTGAGTGTCTAGAGGCCCCTGAGTGTCTAGAGGCCCCTGAGTGTCTGGGGGCCCCTGAGTGTCTGGAGGCCCCTGAATGTCTAGAGGCCCCTGAGTGTCTGGAGGCCCCTGAGTGTCTGGGGGCCCCTGAGTGTCTGGAGGCCCCTGAATGTCTAGAGGCCCCTGAGTGTCTGGAGGCCCCTGAGTGTCTGGAGGCCCCTGAGTGTCTAGAGGCCCCTGAGTGTCTGGAGGCCCCTGAGTGTCTAGAGGCCCCTGAGTGTCTGGGGGCCCCTGAGTGTCTGGAGGCCCCTGAGTGTCTAGAGGCCCCTGAGTGTCTGGAGGCCCCTGAGTGTCTAGAGGCCCCTGAATGTATAGAGGCCCCTGAGTGTCTGGAGGCCCCTGAATGGCCCCTACCAGCAGCTCCTGAGTTTTCCTTCCCATGACATCTCGGTCTTATAATTCTAGATCTCAGAGGAGCTAAAATCAAGACATTATCCAGAGTTAAACCCTTTGAGCTTTTTGATCTATAAATCATCTGCAGCCAAGTTGTTCTAGAGGTTAAATAGATGTTATTAGGGCTTAATTAGTAAAATGGCAGCAAATTTGCTTATTTCTTAACTTCATAACCTTTGACCTTTTTAACAGCTGCAGTCTCAGATCAACAGTCGGCAGCAGAAACAGAAACTTTATTCCTGTTGGGGAAAATATAAACTATTTGCTTTGCATTTCCCCACATGATGGCAGTGATGTAATAGGATCCAATTAGGTTCTGGATTAATATGAGTTGTTTCTGCGTTGTGTTTTAAGATCTTGTTCAACAATTAGTAGCAAACCACTGCGTCCCTCTAACGTGTTTTATTGACAACAGCTAAAACCAAAGCTAGCCATCGTTAGCGAGCAGCTTTTAGATGGAAATAAATCCAAACTAAAGAGTAACTGGAGCTAAAGATGAAAAAGCAAACTAATTATCTGAAACTAATTATCAGGATAATAATGATGACAATTCATTTAGGAAGGAAACCAGTTATCAGGTAGCGATATGCACCTGCAAATTGTTTTGGACCCGCCAGCACAGAAAAGAAGAACTGGAGCTAAAACATTTAATGAATCTGGAGTATGAAAGAAAAACCACAACATTGTACTTTTAACATTTATTTCTCACTTTGAGGTTTAAAAAAATAAGAGCTCTGCCATTACTGAAACTTTAAAAAAAATCACACTTTAAGAAAACATCAAATAAATAAATAAAATAAATTAAATTTTATAAACATTCGCTGACGTTCCTCCGCTGGCTCGTTTGGTAAATCTCAGGATTTATTCTGGACTGGAAATGTCAGGAGGGCAGACCAACTGTCCCTGCAGAGAAGAAAAATAAGAGTTTAGTTAGAAACATTCAAGACATTCAGCTCAATATTGTAGTTTTCCTGTTTGTTAAATTAGTTTTTTGTAAAGATTACATCTGATCAACCCTTCAGCTGGGAGTGATATTAACTTTTGAAGGAAATTAGTGAGTCTTTGTTCTTAAAATGTTCATTTTTCTTCCTGAAAAGCCAAATGTGTCGAGCAAACATCTGAAATGCTGCAAACCAGATATAATTTTCCTTCTGTTTCACAGTTAAGCACAACTTTGTCTTGATCCTTCATGTTAAATCTTTTAAAAAATACCTTAAAGTTTCTGGTTGAAACGTCCCAAAATGTGCAGGACGCTTGTAATTTTCCTCATGTTAGTGAAATAATCTTCAAATATGTTCTAGTACTAATGATTTATGATTTATTTTATTTAAAACAGAGACGGTTTGCCATAAGAGGAGAGATGGACTGCAGTCCCAGACCAGCTGATAAGATATTTTAAAAGAAAAATACATAAAAACATCTGGATGTTATTCAGTATACTTGAAAACATCAAATGTACAAATTTATATTGTTTTGCATCAATCTCTGAGATATTTGCAATCAAAACCAGCAATAAAATACTTGGTAAGATTTTGTGTTTTTGCAGCTTTTCAGATTGTTTCGTTTGCTAAATTAATTTTTCTATCAATCCTGAACTTCAAGTAAACAGTTTGCGCTGATAAATGATATTTTTTCTTTTTTTACAAAGAATAATGTTGCAGTTTATTTGATTTTGTCGTCAGTTTTCTGATTCTCACCCTCGCCACTTTTTGTCGGAGTTCCTCAGAGTTCGGGTCGATGCACCTCCACGTTCCTCTCTGGCTCTTGATCCTGGACGGAGCAGAGGCCGTGAGGAAAACGCCACAAACACGGCGGCAGCTCGGTTTGGCCCTCAGTGAGGGAGCTCAGAGCTTCAGTCCTACCTGAAGGCGTGCGTCTTGCAGTCCAGCCGTTTCTGTTCGTAGCACTCTCTGGTTCTGGGGAAGGTTCTGTTGGTCAGTTTCTCGCAGCAGTCCAGATTTATGATGGGGGACAAGGACTCCACTGAACCAGCAAGAGGAAACACAGCGTAAACATGACTGTCGTCATGGCAACGGCTCCCATAAATCCCTCTACTTAAAACGACATTTAATAATTTTTTGGGTTTTTCTCTTAATCCTTTCAGATTCCCTAAATGTTTGGTGTTAATTTACTGTGTTAAAATAAATCATGTTACTTTTTACATAGTTTTGGCTCTTTATAAACAGTTGACAAATTACCGAGGTCAAGGAATTTTCCTTCTGCAAAGCTTTTCTTTTAATATTTTAAGCTCTTTTCCCACCAAAAATCTGACATTTTTACTGATAAACTGGGAAAAACAACATTTTACCAAATATTTTTAATCCTAGTCACCGCGAATATATAAAGACATTGAAAATAAAACAAAACTGACTTGCAGGTAACTGCAGGGACTTGTTTTGAGTCAAAAATTATTTAAAAAGTACTAGTTTCACCAGCATATTATTTCACTTAAAATATGGGAAAATGTCTTATTATAACTGAAATAATCTGCATGTTGAATATCATCAATATTAAGGCATTATTTACTTAAAATAAGCAGCTATATCTTGCTGAAAAGTCGCTTGTAAGTTAGTTTTATTTCAAGTGAATGAGGATATTTGCACTAAAACTAGATAAAAACTCAGCAGGAGTTTGTGTTTTGCAGTTTTGCAGAAAGTCTTTATTGCGAGTCGCTGCAGGAATTTTTTACTTTTGTCTGTTGAAGATCTTGTTTAAATACTCTAAACTTTTACTTCTCCATCAAAAATGCAATTGGAAAAATATCCAATTAAATAAAGTAACAAAAAATTACAGTAAAATAAACGTTAGAAAGCATAAACTGAGAGAAAAAGAAAATAAGCAACAAACTAAATGAACAAATTTGGTAAGAAGATTCTCATATGTTTAATCTTTCAGTTAAAACAGAAAACATCCAGTTTTTACCTTCAGACGCTGAGAGGAGCATCAGAGCAGCCAGGCTGAGCAGGAAGATCCAGGAGCTGCAAGAAAGAGTCGACATGATGCTGGAAGCCTGGAGAGGAAGACAGGAAGTCTGCAAACTGCAATGAAGGAACCAGAGAAGGAGGAACTTTTATAGCAGAAAAATAGGAAGCTGGATGGTCATGAGACACATGCTGGGTGGAAATTACTGCGAACTGCAGCAGTAAGCAGACACACGCCCTGGGAATCAGCCGCAGCGTGTCTGAAGGTTCGGTTGGATGCAGAGTAACGTCGAAATGTGCAGAAACCTCTGAGCTTCAGCAAAACCTCAGATAAACACGACAGGAAAACGTTTATTTTCTGTTTTAATTTAGCCAAGTTAAAAGTTACACACTGCAAAAACACAAAAGTACTTCTGGTCCAATTTCTAGAACAAATATATTGGTGCACTTGAAATAAACAAAACTAACATTTCAGCAAAAAGTGGGAACTTGTTATAAGTCAATAATTAATTAATATTGATGAAAAAGTCCCAGTTCCACTGGGAACTCATAACATTTTTTCCATGTTATGAGTGAAATAATCTGCCATTGATATCAGCACTTTTATTTTATAAATATTAAAGAGATGATAATAGTTAAATTATTACTTCAGGTACTACAAGACATTTTTCATTAATTTTAAGGAATTATTGTCTTAAAACAAGCTCCTGTATCCTGCTGAAAAGTTATTTATGGGTCAGTTTTGTCTTATTTTAAGTGAATTAATATATTTGCAGTTGAAATTAGACCAAAAATACTTGGAAAGATTTTGTGTTTTTGCAGTGGATTGACTGAACTCACAATAATTGAATTAATAATTCAATAATCTATTTTTCACGATCCTTTCAGTCATTTCAGCTTCTTTGTTGACGATGTGGGAATCTCTCACACTGAGCATGAATGCAGTGAGGTCGGAAAGGAAAACTCCTTATTTGGTCATTATGTTCAGCGCTAACTAGCTTTAGCATTCTCCACAGGGAGCCAGTTGTCTCCCTCATGGAGTCAAATGTGTTTTAGGCAGGAAGTTGAAAACAAATATTCCTCATCTAATCAGGTCAGAGCTGAGGGGAAGTCGGTGCAGCCAAGAAAACTCCAGTGACTCAAAGCGTTTGAAGACCGTGAATCATTTATTTTCCACTGCAAATGATGCACTACTGTCTGCTGGCCTTTAATAAAACCCTAATATAACACTGCAGAAACAAGAAATATTAAGTATTTTTTGTTTTCTGGTGAAGATTTTAACATACAAAACTAACTTACAGGAATTTTTACAATACAAATTTGCAGGCCAAAGCCAGACTGTTTCACTTAGGCATGTCAATCTAACACTGCAAAAACACAAAATCTTACCAATTATTATTAGTTTAGTTTCTACTGCAAATATCTTTGCATTTGAAATAAGACAAAACTAACTTACAAAGAAGTTTTCAGCAAGAAATATGAGCTTTTTAAAGTCAATAATTCCTTATTATTGATGAAAAATTCCATTGGCAGATTATTTCACTTGTAACATGGGAAAAGATGTCTTGTAAGTGAAATAATCTGCAAGTAAAAAAACACAAAACCTATTATTTTTATATCAGTATTAAGGAATTATTGACTGAAAACAATCAATAATGTTTCTGAAAAGTTATTTGTAAGTTAGTTTTGTCTTAAAACATTTACTGTATAAATGGTAAGATTTTGAGTTTTTGCAATGAACACAATGAAGTCTGCAGATTTAATGCAAAAAATTTGAAAGAGCTTTAGGAATTTAGATACTTTTGCAAAGATACGTGTTTTTTGGAGGATTGCTGACTGACTTTGTGTCACACAACCATCTTAATTTATTAGCGTAACAACTGAAGCTTAAAATACTCGTCTGGTTTTATTCTTAGGAACAGGAAATATGATTGTTTCCTAGACAACTGTTTAGAAAGAATCAACAGTTCATCGTGTTGTTCAGGTGTAAATCAGCTCAGAAGGAAAAGCATTAAAATCTGTCACAGTATTTAAAAACACAAGACTTATTTTTCTTATCACCATCCATCCTTGAATCAGACAAAACATTTCTAGTTTTAGGTCAGTTAAGATTTCTTAAATAATTTATCTTGAAGACACAATAATAAGAAACTGGATATTTTAGATATTTTTATGCTCTTTTAAAATTCACGTTAGTTTAGGATTATTTGATAGAATCACCTGTTTCTTTCACTCAGAAAAAACAAAATATTACCAAAAACATCCGTCTACTTCCTGGTAGAAACATCTTAGTTCACTTGAAATAAGACAAAACTGACTTACAATGAAAGTTTCTACAAAATATAGGAGATGTTTTAGTCAATAATTCCTAAATATTGAGTAAAAAATGTTATTTCCATTGTCAGATCATTTCACTTATTACAAGACATTATTTCTGTATTATAATGAAATAATCTGCCAGTAGAACTAGAACCTTTTCATCAATATTAAGGAATTATTTACTTAAACTCAGATATGTTGCTGAAAAATTATTGTAAGTTAGTTTTGTCTTATTTTAAGTGTATTAAGATATTTGCTCTAGAAACTGAACCATAATTACTTGGTAAAATGTATTTTTGCAGTGTGCTCCCTTTTGGACAATATTTCTAGAGAGTTCCTTTATTTTTAATATTTGCATGTAATTTTCCATGTTACAGGATAAAAGTGAATCCTTTATATTCCTGATCTGGTGCCTTTATGTGACAGAAATTATTAATCATGTTGCAGTTGTTGCTTTTCTCTATAAAACAAAGAAAATGCAAAACTATTAAACACTTATTTCTCACCCTATGATCAGAAAAAACAGATCCTCCATTAATGCATCATACAAACATAGTTAGTATAAGATTTTAAAAAATCACCTCTTTGTAAATAAATTTAAAAAATACATGCGAATGTATTTTTGTTCTTTTAAATCTAAAGTTGCTTTTGCACCATAATAAATGAAACACTAACCAACATTGTGATGTGTAATGACGGCACCTGGCAAAAAGTAACGTTTCCTTTGTTGATGACTTTGTATTTTTGTGTTTTGTTGAAATGTGCCATACAAATAAACTTGATTAAAACGGCACTAAAAGGCGTCATAGTTTTAAGATTTGGCAGAGAAGAAGATGAAGGAGACGTGGTGAGACGGTAGCGAGGTGTGCTGTAAGTCGGGATACTTCAGGAATCTTGTTTACAGTAATTCAGGCATAAACTTCTGATAATCCTGCCTGCTGGATGAAAACGTTTGCAGACGATGTTGTAACCTGTAACCAGAGAATGGAGCATGTGCAGAAAGAAAAACGTGGAATCACTCCAACTTCCTGTCACACGTGGAAAAAATAGACTGAGGTTAAAACTCAGAGAATGAGCAGTGAAGTATTTTAGTCTTTTTTTGTTACTGTAATAGACTGAAGAAGAGTCACTGCTGTTTGACACGCTGAATATTATTTAAAGGAGAATTATTCATGTGTGTGGAATGTAAGTCAGCAACCAGCTGCATCAGAAAATAACATAAAAACCTTATTTTCATGGTTTCTTTCATACATTAAAGGTGGATGCTTCATGTTTTAATATTTTAACTGACTTCAAAAGGCATTTTATTTCTCTTGATGTTGGATTTATTGAATAAAATGGCAATTTACTTTACCCTGATAAAACTCAACTCTAGTGACAACATGCAGTAAGTCTTATCAGCATGTTTGCATCATAAATATGGTAAATTTCTGCAATGTGTCTCACTGTTTCTTTGAGATGAGTCAATACTCTTAAACTTTCCACCTCTCTTACCCTTTAGATCAACATTTAATCAGTGAGCAACTGCAAAATTTGCCATCTTTGATACCAAATTTTAAAAAATACAAAATGACATCTGAATATTAGCTTATTTTAATATCCTTGAAAGCTTTCACTAGTTGGGAAATATTAAAGACCAAGGAGGAAGAGTCCTTTTACTTATGAAATATTTAACTGTGAGTATTCTTTGACCTTTGACGCCAAATTACGAAATGAAAGTTCATTAGATCACGATCACCAGGGAGTCATTGAATGTTTCACAACCTTTGTCTATTGCTAAAGAGTTTGAGAAAACCTACGTGGGACTGTGACCTAAAGTATTGCACCAACAACAATGTACAGTGTGTGAAAAGAAATAGTTTCAGTTGATGTTAGCAAGTTTCTAATGACTAGGCAGATGTGCAATATACTCTTTGGGAAGTTTAGAAATAGCTAATAAGTTCAGTAAGCTAAACTATTAGCTGGAATTTTAACATGGGAAGCCAGATATTTTTTTACCAATCACAGCTTAAAAATTCAATATGGCTGCCAAATGGATAAAAAAAAATAACATGTTTATTTCTAGTTCATACAGACTGCATGACATCATCTGTGCTCCCTTAAAAGCAAGGAAAGACATTGTCGTCGGCTCAGTCAGTAACCACATTTAATGAAACCGACTGGTAATGCAATTAGACCGAATGGTGTATGCCTCAGAAACTTGATTTAATATCAGCAAATTATACAAAGCACAACTTAATGGTGTTACGTTAACCCTAAACCCTAAACTTACTGTGTGTGAAAAACAGTGGTAACTACTGTTAGCAACACAAGCAGATAATATTGCATTTCATGCAAGAATATCCATATTTTCGGATATTCTTGCATGAATATCCGAAAATATTCATACAAGACTGAGACTGAGTTATTCCAATTAAACAAAAATGTTTGCCATTTTTGTTTTAACTAAGTTAATTATAGTATTAATCTAATCTTTGCCATGTTTTGTGATTATATCTATGTTATTTCTTCTTTTTGCACCCTTTACAAAATTAGATGTCATTTATAAATGTATTTTTATTCCTCTCTTCAATTCTAGAGATTGAGTTATTTCAATTAAAATATCTTGTTTAAAATCTGCAAACCCAATACTTTTTCCTCTACAACACAAATGTAGAGGAAAATATAGGAAAAATAATATTTTTATATTATTTTATTTATTCATGTTATTTTTTCTTTTCCCTATGTTCCGTATTTTTTTTTAAATCTACATATTTTCCCTCCCATCAACTTGATCACCAGGAATATTTCAAAAATTAACGGTTTATTATTATTATGAAAATGTACCTCCTCGCGTGTATTCTCGCGAGATGTGGTCAACAGCGCCCCCTTGTTTGTGTGTGGAGAAGCAGCACAGCGGCTAATGATAGCAACGAACACCAACGAGGAAAATAATTTAATATTGTGTTCTCTGACGCTCTTAGGGTCCTGTAAAAGTTACGAAAGGAGTTAATTTATCCTGTTTTATGTTACATTTTCTCTGAGATTGGAGAATCTTTTTAATCCCGTGAACGGGGACGCGGCCTGCTTATGTAGCCGGCTTCCCGGTGCTGCTCAGGCGGCTTGCGCTGTCAGGAAAGCCCGGTGCTTCCGCTCGCTTGTTTTTCTCTGCCGCGACAGAACCGGCGAAGCTTTTTAATTATTTTTACTGCTGTTGTTTTCATACCAGGAACCTATCGTTTCACCGCCGCCTCTCGCTGAGCCGTGGGTGCCGGTACTTCTCACCTAAAAAGGACCATTTAAACCCCGGAGCGGCCTGTTTTGTTTTCGAGCCGCCATGAATCTCTGCGAACAATAACACAACCATAAATAACTAGCCTGCTGCCGCCGGGGCTGCACCGCAACTGGAGGGTTTAATTAATGCATCATGCGCTACAAGCTGTGGACAACACGAGAGGAAAATGCATGTGGATAATGGATTCACATGTCGGAGCGCATCGCAAACCGGAGCACTTTATCATGTGAATTTCGGAGCTGCTGCGAGTTAACCGGGCGAAAGCAGCGTCAAAAGGCGGAGGAAACAGGCTCCAGTCCGGATTTAACCGTCTTATTTTTCATGTCCTTTGGAAACAACCGGAGCTGATGAGGATAAACCGACATTATGTGCATGATGGGCCTTTTAGGAGCTGCTCCTTCTCTCCCGGACCGGGACATCGCGCCAAGGATGTGACTGGGAATGTGTAACAGGGATTTCTCTGCGCTCAGACTGTTATATATGTGGGATTTACCGACGGAGAACTGACCGAGGTTCCTGCCTCCATCTATGCTCTCTCCAAAGCCGCCGGACTCCCTCGACAAATATTTTTACCTCACAGAAAGCGGGAGTTGATCGGGGGTTAATTTATCTCTGTGTGGCTTCCCTCCTCTCTTTCTTTTTCCCTTTCCTTTTTTATGTGTTTTTAACGTACTGATCCACTTAAACGGACCGAGCCAGCCAGCTGAGATGAACCCGGTGAATGCGACCGCTCTCTACGTGTCGGCGAGCCGCTCGGTGCTGCAGTGCGACCCCGGAGATCCCCGGGAACTGGCGGAGCTCTGCAAGGTCCTGCCGTTTTTCCGCCAGTCCTTGTCCTGCCTGGTTTGCGGTGAGTCTCCTGCCTCGTTTTCAACAGCTTTAATGTGGTATTTCTGGAATAAAATAGGGTTTTCCCCCCCCTCCTGTCTTCAGCTAATGTGATAGTGGGGGCGAGCTTTTAAATTTACGTTGCATTCAGGGACCGTCGGAAATATGAGAGTGTGTGATGATGTTTGGAGCTTTGCTATTTGTTCCAGCCAGAAATATAATTTTAGACAAATTCAACAGAGCTAACACGTTAAGCCCTGTGGAGCTGGTTGGGTAAAATAACATTCCGTCATATGTAGACTTTTTGTTATTTTTTTATGTAGCTACTCTTCTTTCAATTATCCTTATTTATATAGTTTGTTTAAACAAATAAAACCTCAATCTGAATGTTCTCTAGAAATTGTTATTCCACGACTTTCACTGAAGTTGTAGTTTTAAAAAACGAACGCAAAACACAAATAATCCAGCGTCCGGGTTGCGAAGCTCCGAATTCCTACGCGCAGTGAATGCACCACGACACACCCCCGTCTGTGTGGCGTTTTGGCAGCTGCTGCGGATGTTTACATTGAACAGACAGGACGTCAGCTTTTCACCGCTTCTCAGGTCATGTCAAGTGATAGAACTAAAACATTATTACATAAGTTAACAGAACATTGTTTTGACTGCTGAATTATTATAAACTAATAAAGACAATTATTTCTTAATTTTTTTTTTTTAATACTTTTTTAATACAAATATGTTTTCTGTGTAAATAAATTTTGTTTCTGATTTGTGTAATTAATAGTTAACAGAATTTGTGCTTATTTATAAATGTTCTATGACAAAACCGACCAAGTACTTATAAAAAAACATTAGAATAACAAAATAATGTTAAATATTTTAAATTTCATAGTTATTACACTAATAATAAAAATCTTAATATTATATTACTATTGTCATAATTATAATGTTACTACTACTAAATGTAGTAGTAACACTACTATTATTATAGTAATAATGCTACTGCTACTATAATAATAATAATAATAGCTGTAATTATTATTGAATAATAATATTATTATTGGTCTTATTACTTTACTGATAGTAGTAATAGTAATGTATACTATTATTCTGATTATGGTATAATTACAATAACAATTAGTAATAATAATTATTATTATTATCAATGTTAAGACTTACAGTCTTAAAATGCATTTTGTGGTTTTGATTATTTTTCTAATAAAAAAATGATGTTTTTGTCACAAATCAGTGAAAAGTGGTTGATCTTTCTGTCGTTAGCCACTGTATTCTTTTTAAAACAGTTTTTTCACAACTTGTAAATTCTTTTAATCTGCTGCATATCTTGTTTCAGTTCAACATTTCTTTATTTGTCCTCTACTTCTGTATCTTTTTGAAAACCCGGACAGAACCTGATCAATCATCAAACCACTTCCAGCCATTACAATAAACTCTGGAGGAGAACCTAAATAACAGAACTGAAATATTTCCACCATTTTGACCGATCTCCCAGTGCGTACAGATAACCTGCGTCTGTCAGTAATGCATCAGTGTGAAAGACGACTGAGCTGTGTGTTAAATATAGACGTTGTGTCGTCGGGAGGCGGCGTCGGCGGAGTGTGTGCTCGCTTGTTTCTTATGAATGGACCTTCTTCCTTTCTCCCGTCTGCAGCTGCGTCTTTAAAAGCCGGCGTTGCTAAGGAAGCTCCTCTCAAAGAGCAGCTGTCGCTCCGGCCGGCAGCGCGCCAAGCAACGCGCCAAGCAACGCACCAACAACGCGCCAAGCAACACTCAGGAGGTTAAATAAGGATTTAGATTCTCCTGCTGCTGTTTCTCCAGCCTGTCAAAGTGTGAATCTCCTCAGGACGAGCTGCCCTCCTGACTTGTGCAAAAATATTCGTTTACGTTTTTGATCCCGTTATTAGCGCCAGTTTAAATAGAGTTTATTGGGATTTTATGCAACAAAAATTCAGTCAATGAAGTTAAGTGTGAGAAACTATTATTTTATTCTTGTAACAGATTCTATATGGGAATTATGATTAGACCCTTTGAACAAATAAATACAGATTCATCTGTGGAAAAGGTTGAGAAATTACCTTAAAGGGAGCTGATATGCACAATTCACATGTTGCATGTTTTTATACTAACAGAAACAGCTAAAGCACTTAAACCATCCAGCTGGTTTTTGGCAATAAGTTTATGTTTTTTGGTGAAGTTTCAAAAGCTTCCTGATAGTAGAGTCACATTCCATGGGCACTGTGCCGTTACCTAGCAACCCCGCAGGAATTCCACCCATTACCTAGCAACCCCAGCAGAATTCTGCCGTTACCAAGCAACCCAAACTGAGTTCCAGCAGCTTCATAAGTTGGTTTCACAGCTGTATGCGCTGTACAATGGCTGTATTACCCTAATTACCCTAAACGACAAGAGTTTAGTTGTTGACTCATCATCTAAGAATAATTTTGTGCAAAAAATGTAATTAATATGTTTTGTATAGACCATAGACCTGTTCAAGGAAACATAATACTTCACCTTTAATTATTTTTCTGAGTGTTGTTTTTTTTGTTTTTTTCAGTTTGTATTAACAATTAATCGATTACTTAATCAGTTGACAATTATTTCAATAATAGATTAGTTACGATTAATGTGATCGATCAATTCAGCCATGCAAATTTTAGATTCTTACTATTTAAAAAAAAACTATAGTTTTTCTCCCACTTCATAATTATGCAATAACGTGTCGATCTGTCACAAAAATCAAAATTTTTTTTTTGCTGAACATTTAAAATTTTTGTACAATAAATAGTAATTTATTCTAAATATAACATACACAATAAATATAAATGATATTTAGGTGGAACTGGAATGTGTAGAATATGCATCAGCTGGCGTTGGTGGTAAAGCTAACGCCTGTTAGCAGCTATCTGCTGTAACAGGTCCTTCCTGTCGTCGTTCTCCTCCCAGGTAACCTGCTGCAGGACCCCATCGCTCCCACCAACTCGTCCTGCCAGCACTACGTCTGCCGCGGCTGCAAAGGTCAGCGGATGCAGCTGAAGCCGTCCTGCAGCTGGTGCAAGGACTACGCCCGCTTCGAGGAAAACCGCCAGCTCTCGCTGCTCGTCCGCTGCTACAGGAAGCTCTGCCTCTACATCACGCAGTCGCCGCTGGCGCCGCACCTGGCCAGCGCCGCTGGCGACTCGCCGGACCTGCAGGCCATCCTGGAGGAGGGGCTGGCGCTGGCCGAGAGCGAGCCGGAGTCGGAGGTCAACTCCGGGTCGCCGTCGTCACCGTCACCTAGGACTGCGCCGGACGAGGTTCCGCCCCCGAAGGAGGTCAAAGACGAGGAGCGGGGCGCCACGGTGAACGGGCTTCACGACTGCAACAGCCTGGTGGTCTCGGACTCGCTGCAGCCCGTCGCCGTGGAAACGAGCGTGGCCAAGCAGGAGGGCTTCTCGGAGGAGCTGCCTGTGTGTGTGAGCGTGGCGGCCGGCGGGGGGGCGGGGCTCTGCGACATCAGCCATTTTGGGGACGAGCTGAAGCACGGCGGGGGATCTCTGCTGCTCAGCGTGGAGGAAGTGCTCAGGACTCTGGAGACGGACCCCGCCGAGCCCGACTACCCCGCCCTGAACGGGCCGCACCGCCTCGACCCCGCCTGCCTCGTCCTGGACAGCGGTCCCCGCCTGCCCCACCCCCACCTGTTGCCCCAGCCCTCCGCCGTCGCCCCCCACGTCCCGCCGCGCTGCCACCGCAAGCGCTCTCGCTCGGAAAGCGACAGCGAGAAGGTGCAGCCCCTCAACATCACCAACCTCCTGCGGGGGCCCGCGCTCCCCGCCCCACAGCACCACGCCACCACCGCCAAACACGAGCCCAGGTTCCCCACGGCCGCGCCCCACCCCCACCTGGTGCCGGTCCCCAACGGTGGCCCCCCAAAGGTCGGCAAGACGGTTCTGGTCCCCAACAAGGCCCTGAAGAAGACCATGGAGCACCACGGGCCCAACAAGAAACCCTACACCAAGGCCCGGCAGGGGGCCCCCAAACCGCGCACCCAGCCCCGCGACAGGGCGCCGCCCCACCCACACCCCCTCTCCCACCCGCCGAGCCCCTCCAAACCGCTCTACAAGAAAGCCGTGGAGAAGAAAGGCTGCAAGTGCGGCAGAGCAACGCAGAATCCATCAGTGTTGACCTGCAGGGGGCAGCGCTGCCCCTGCTACTCCAACCGCAAGGTGAGACCCAAACTCTGATTATATTATATTATATTATATTATATTATATCATATTATATCAGATTATATCAGATTATATTATATTGGTTTTCTTATTATGCCCAGAATTACTAATTTCTTTGGTTTTTGTCTCTTCTTAAATTAATTTTATAATTATTGATTAATCATTAATCAGTATCAATTTAACTGTTTTATATTAATGTATTAATAATATAAAGTGTATGTAATATGTATTTTTAATACAAAAACAATATTAATTAAGCTAATAACACATAATCATGTTACTTAAACTATTTACACTTTTGTCAACAATTAATTTATTTTAAAATGTTATTATTTATCCTTTATCACTATTACATTTATTATTTAGATTCATTATTAATTTTAATCATCAAATGTATTATTATTTAAATTAATTTATAATCAAGTTTATTAATCATAATAAAAATTTGACAATTCATCAAATGAATAAAATGTATTAATAGTTAATTATTAATTTTATTTTAAGTAATTATTACATTTATTAATAATTAAATGGATTACTTTAATTTTATTTTAATGACTTATTTTTGGTTGCGTTGATGTTTGTTTTGTCAGGCGTGTCTGGACTGCATCTGCCGCGGCTGCCAGAACTCCTACATGGCCAACGGCGAGAAGAAGCTGGAGGCCTTCGCCGTGCCGGAGAAGGCTCTGGAGCAGACCCGCCTCACGCTGGGCATCAACCTCACCAGCATCACGGCGGCCGCCCTGCGGAGCCCCTGCCGCCGGCACCCGGGCGGCGCCCTCCTCAACGTCACCACGGCGACCGGCGCGCCCGTCTCCGCCGCCTTCCTGTCGGGCGCCGGCCACGACAACCGGGCCTTCGAGGAGTCGCTGGAGATGCGGTTTGACTGTTGAGGCGGCGGCACTTCTTCCTACATTCCCGGGTCGACCTGCGGCGGAACCAGAACCAGAACCAGAACCAGGCAGCTACACGGCGGGCGGTGGCATGTGGAGGAACACTGCAAAAAAATAAAATTTTACCAAGTATTTCTGGTCTCGTTTCTACTGCAAATATGTTAAATAAGAAAAAACAACTTTGTGGTAACTTTTCTGCAACATATAGGAGAAAAATGTTATCAAATAATTCATTAATTTAAAACTTGTACTTTTTAACAAGTACTAAATTATTTTACTTAAAACAAGCTCATATATATGCGCTTGTTGTATATATAACAGGTTATAGATATGCAGAAAAATTACTTATAAGTTGGTTTAGTTTTATTTATCATAAATTACTATATTTGCACTTGAAACTAGACAAACACTTGGTGAACTTTGTGTTTTTGCAGAGATGTAGCGTTACTGTATGCGCAGAGGTTTCATTTCACTTTTCTTTACTTCGTCTGCACTGCAAAAATTAAACCCTACCGAGGATTTTTGGGTTTTTTTCTCGTGCAAATGTCTTAATACACTTGAAATAAAACAAAGCTAATTATAAAATAGCTTTTCAGCAAGAAATACAAGCTGGTTTTAAGTCAATAATTTCTTAAAAATTGGGAGAAAATATTCCTGTAGCTGAAATAATTCTACTTTTTTATCAATATTAAAGAATAATGAGTTAGTTTTGTTTTATTCTATAGAAAATAACCAAAAATACTCTGTAGGATTTAGGGGTTTTTTTGCAGTGTATCGTGCTGAGCATGACGTCAGGATGTGTGTGTGTGTGTGTGTGTGTGTGTGTGTGTGTGTGTGTAAGGGCCCTGGTTTGGAGACAGACACTTCATCATCATCATCATCATCAGAGACTGGTGTAATTTATATGAAGACTTTTTTTCTACATCAGCGTTTTCTAACCAATCAGGAGCAGATCTGCATTCAACCAGAAAGTTTTCACACCCTGCAGGCAGACGGAGGAGCCAAAACTTTCTGACCCGCTTAGCTGTAGAGCCAGGATGTGACTTTAACCACCAGCCAAGGTTTAATATGCCTGTTGAATGTTTATACTCTGTGAGCCACTTAAGCTACTAAATATTACTCTGAGATGTTGTAAACTTACACAAACATGTATTTAAGTAGTAAAATTGTGAATTTTAAGTCTGGAGGAAAAACGGAAAGAAAAAAAAATTCCTGGTTTTGCTGTTTTTTAAATGTCGTCATTTTGTGTGTTTGTGAACATGAAGCACTTTCTCACACTGGTCACACACAGCTTAAAAACAAACACACACACACACAGCGTGTATCTGCTCTGATGTGTTTAAAACCTCTGGTTGATTGCAGACGACGCTGTGCGCCGTTTCCCCACGAGCTTCTGGTCCCTGCTGCTAAAAACCCAACAGGACGGAGAGAGGACTCTTCTTCTGTGGCATCGCAGTATTTATTCTTCCTCCGTCGCCCGTTCTGGCCTGCGACCTTTACCCTTTCTGTCTCGGTTCAGTTGCAGTCGCCTTCTTTTGTGTCTCTGAACTGTTTTTGTTTGTTTTCTCCCTCTGGGCATTTAAATAACTGTAATATAACTGTAACATATTTCCATAAAAAAGAAAGGAAAATCAGAGAAAGTGTTTTGTTTTCTTTATAATTAATCAGCTGATTTGTAGCGCAGAATATAAACACTAGGGGGCAGCAGACGGCTGGAACATACTTCATTACAAGACAATTATGCAACTTTTTACATTTATTTTTATGCTTTTTACACTAAAAATCACACAGAATTTATTAAATTACATGATTGAACATGTGAAATAATAATTCTTCCAGTTTGCAAAATAATTTATTCATTTCTGGTTGCAATGAAAGATTATCTTTGTAATCGGATAAAAAGAAAATGGGACATTTTTCATTTAACCTAATTTTTTTTTAGAAAAATACATCAAAAAATGAAAATTAACATTTCTTTTTTTAAAGTAAGAAATTTATTTTATTGCCTGAAATGCATTAATAAACAGTTTAATTGTAAAAAGTAACTACACTTTGTACAGGTTTAGCTGTATTGCTGCTCTGAATATGTTGTTTAGTCAACTAATTGAATTTTTTTAACAATTCAATTAGTTGACTGAACTCTCCAGTTAACAATTAATCATTACTACATGTGTTGACAATTATTTCAATAATTTTTTAATTAATCCAATTAATTGTGATTTTTTTTTAAATGTAATTATCAGCTTATTTAGCTCATAAATATACAAACAAAAAACAGATATAAATTTTAAATGAATTTCAAGTTCCTGAATGGAAAATCAACAATAAAACGTTTGTTTTTTCCCAGCAGCCTTTGAACGGCGCCAAACGTGCTGGAACTCTGCTCGGGTTGCTAGGTAACGGGGCTTGGCGGGGGTTGCTAGGTAACGGGGCTGAGCCGATACAATGTGACTCAGCATTCAGGAGTTTTTTTCAAAAGCCTCGTTTTCCAAACAACAATAATATTAAGTTATTGTAAAAAAACGGCTTCCGGTGGTTTTAGAGACAGTAGAAAACCAAATGGTAGAATAAAAAGTTGCAAACAAATAATTTAAATCCCATTTAAAACATTATTATAACATATGGAGCTCAAATCAAGTATGCATTTAAAGAAACAAATTTTTATTCATTTTTTTGGTGTCATTTTCCTCCTGCTCACATTTTATTATGACTTTTTGATTTTCATCTGTGAGCGGTGAAGTTTAAATGAAAATGTTTCTGGATCATGCAGAACTTCAAGTCCAATGAGCCACCAGTGCAATTTGATCGGCACTGTATCCACTAAAACCATCAATTACAGACAGATTCTCCAAAAAACATAAAAAACAAGTTATTCTGGGACATTCAGAGGAAAAAATCTCCATCTGTTTTCATCCAACTCGGGTTGTTTCTCCTCCAGAGAATTGCAGGTTTCCTATCAGAGGCATCAAACCATAAAAAGCTGATTTTTCTAACAATCTGGTGATGATATGTGGATGTTTGAACATCATGATTTTAGAGAGGAATCCGATAAAAAGTTGGACCGAAATCCCACCCAGGAAATCTGTTGGTTCTCAATCAGCATCATTCACTCATCACACGATTTATTTTAAAATAAAAAACATTACTTTATTACTGTTTATTAGAAATCTGACATGTTTCTGCCTTCCAGACAATAAGACATTAATTTCAAAAAACGTAAAACAAAAAAGCAGCTTCTTCCTTTAAAAAATGTGTGTTTATTTCACATATTTACATTCTGAAAAACACATTTATTTACATTCACATTCATGTGTTTTCTATCAGGTTTGTGTTTCACAAATACTTTAGGAGCTTCATGAGCTGCTTGAATCATGAAAACTAGATTTTTCAGCCTCGGTGTGTTTAGCTGGTTTTAATATTCACATCACAGTGAAAACCAACAACAGGCCAGATCCCTTTTCTAAATCCCCAAAACACATCCAGCTGTAATTAATGAACGGGAAAGTGAAAGTTTACGCTCTGTAATGATTGATGCGTTCACCTAACGTTTGGAAATAACAGTGTTTCTTTGTATCTCTGTCTTATTTAGTTTAGTAGAGTTGATTGCAGCTTCCTGCAGTTTGTTTTCCTCAAATGTAAACACAGAAAAAGAGGTAAAACATCTGATAATCATGTTTGTTTCCTCCAGGGAGCATCTGGTGTTGCTCACTGCAGCAGTTCATGACGCCACGATCGTTATTCCAGCACTGCAGGTCGTGCAGCATAACACAAATACCAACCGTAGGAGCTTTTAAACAGGCGGCAACAATCAGAAATGGAGGCAGTAGAAGGATTTCAGCGCCTCCATTTTGGAAAAAAATAGAAAAAGGTTCATAAAAAATAAAATGTACATCCTTCAGGAAACACAAATCCAGGAAATCAGCACACGTTTTTGAGCGGACTTCGAAATTCACAAGTTTTTGCAAAGCATCAATCTATAGCGTAAACTGCAGTTGCGCGTGTTGTCCACTAGGTGGCAGAAAATGAGATAGCAGCAGTGGAAAATGAAGAAGGTCCATCTTGTCCTAACACTGGACAGATTTTAAAAGTCAACACTCTGCAAAGACACAAACTCTTAACAAGTGTTCTCAGTCTACCTTCTAGTGCAAATAATACACTTACAATAAAACAAAACTAACTTACAAGTACCTTTTCAAGAAGATGTTGCAGCTGGTTTTAAGTCAATAATTTATTAATATTGATTTAAAAAAAATACTATTTCCACTGGCAGATGATTTCACTTATAACAAAGCATTTTTCCAAGTGGAACTAGTGAGTTTTATACAAAGGAATTAAAACAAGCTCCTATATTCTGCTGAACAATTACTTGTAAGTTATATTTGTCTTATATCAAGTGTATTAATATATTTGCACTAGAAACTAAACAGCAATACAGGTAAAACTTTGTGTTTTTACAGTGCACATTTTTATCGTCTTCAAATGGTACAAAGATGTTTGTTTAAATGAAACAAAAATGAGAAAAAGACGAAACATCTGGAATTAAAGATGTTATAAAATGACATATATTTTGGTGTAGACAATCCAAACATTTTTTAAATTCTTATATTTTGTGCTGTGCTTTTTATTTGCCATATTTTTGAGTGAAAGTGTTACTAAACTTTGAGGGTCATGAAAATATTTTTGGAAACAACATCAGATAGATTAGACAAATAAAAGTTAAGTAGTTTCAGTTTAAATTGATTTTAATTCTGTCTGTTAAATTTAAATCTGTAAAAGATTAACTTATATAGGTGATAACATTTTAAATATAATTCTTATCCTTTTGTTTGTAATGTTTTTAAGTCATCTTTAAAGACAGTAGCACATTATTTCCTTCAGTCCCCACAAATCAGGCCTAAACAGCACCACCTGGTGGTTAAATGTGAATTTGCTCCCTATTTGTTTGCGATTTTAATGGAAGCACTTCACCGCCATCTGGTGGTGAGAGTTATATCCAACTGTAACTAATTACTAAGTCAGTTTTTAGTGCTATTTTCAAACTAACCATCCTTATGTGTCACAAACACATTTGTTTGATATAGTTTAAAATAAACTCAGGCTCAGATGTCTAAAGTGTTTAGGGGTAAAAATATAAATATTTACTGTAATAAAATTGTGAAATAGCAGTTTTTTTAAAAAGGTATTTGGAGCAGAAGTCATTCAGTTCTTGTGGAAATCAGTTCTGGACCTGATCAGACCAGAAAAGTTCTCCAGATTTTGTCTTTGCTGAGTCCGGTCTCAGTTTACCCACTCTAAAAACTGTCTTGGTCTCTTCTGCCAACCAGTGTTATCAAAGTTTTGCTCAGTTTTTGATCCCGTAAGACAAAAGAGGAATTTCCTCAGGAGAGTCTGACATTTGCAGCAGTTTGTTCCATTTTAACAAAACTTCGATCGGCTTCGATCAGCTTCGATCGGCCCTCTAACTGATGAGAAACGCTCCGAAGAAGCTGCTCTTCTCGTCCATGTCCACAGCAGAGGCGTTGGTCACCGTCACAAACAGGCGGTCGCCGGTGGTGAGCGGGAACAGCCCCCCCTGGTGGGCGGAGTGCAGAGAGAAGTCGGAACCGCGGGACCAGCAGGAGGTCCGGCTAGTCTTCATCAGCAGGATGGGAACTGGGTAGGAGTTCACCTGGAGCAAAGCCACACAAACCAGACAAAAACACTTTGTGTTATATGAAAGACTGAAATACAGCAGATCAAAGATTTTATCAGCTCTTCTGACAAACAAAAATAAAGCAACGCAACTCCAACTGAAAACAGGTTTTCAGAAACAAGACTTTGGTCCAAACCCGGTGGAGCTAGCTGATTAGCATGTGGCTAAGAAACAACTACTGCCTTGTTTCTATCATTGTGTATTAAATAAACCTGAACTGAACTAAAGTGTTTTGATCAATCAGGAATCAAATTTGTTTGAAAAAAGCAGTTTGCTAACACTGCTAACATGCTAAGTACTGTGCTACATAGCTTAGCATGCTAACTATGCTAAGTACCATAAATATTATGAGAAAATCAAATATTTTGTGTAAAATTTTAAAGTATGGATCCAGGTAAAATAGAGGCAACGTTTTACTTGCATTTATTTATGTGTATTCTGTTTAGTATACATAAATAAATTCACCTGGTTCAAATTCACCAAAGGAACGCTGTTATCGCATTTCATTTTTTTTATTTAAAAAAAAGGTATTGAATTTATTTGAATTAATATATTTCTAATATTTTCAACCAAAGCTAAAGAGTGAAAGTGAATGAAAAATGTAGATTGTGCCATTTTAATTGATTAATCAATAGAATGTTAAAATAACTGTATATTGCATATTGCTTAATAAGCTGTGACAGACGTAGCGTCTTCCTGTCTGTTAAGTTTCTTTCACAAATTAAAACAATCTCTGTGAAAATTTTCTCCTTGAATTTTGCAGCCCAGAAAATCAAATTTCTTTAGGGCCTCAACGTCTGTGTCTGCGCCAGATAAAAAACAACACAAACCAGAACCAACACATGTGGGGAGTCCTGGATAAATGAGAGAAAATATCTGGAATGACGCTGAATGAACAGAGAACTGTTTGATAGGAAACAGTTCTCTCCAGAGCAGCTGATTGGAAAATGACTTTTTTTCAGGTTTGACTTTTAGTTTTACAGGTAAATAATGAGAAACGTTTCTGTGAATGAATGTAATTTTTCTCAAGCCTTTAATGAACTCCAGGTCTCACACATGCTCACTGTCTGGCTCTGCATTCGTCATCCGTTTTGACTGATCGAAGACAGCGCTTTGGTTCGTTCTCATGTGAATCATCACAAAATAAAGACATGAAATGTTCAGGACAAGCCGGCTTTTTTCTGACAGGCCGGAGGTTTGGACCAATTATCACCAACATCAGCGTTTAATTTAAGACGTAAATGTTTACTCAGATCCATCTCAGTGGGGGGGGGTGAGTCACCAAAACACAGATTAACGGTCCACCATTGTGCTAGCATAGATTAAAGCTCAGTTCTGCTTGTTTTGAGCTCATTAAGGAACGAGCTGTATAATTACATTATGCAAATGAGCTGCTGTGTTTACATAATTAGCAGCTTGACATCTGAAAATGGCTCCAAATGGAAACACAGAAAGACAAACAAAGAAGAAGTAGAGCCTCCTGACCAACATCAAACATTTAACCTCCAAAGGATTAAGCAGATCTGAGGCACATTTATATCGTCATTAATTAAACTCTGAGGATTCACTTCAGCGCAGAGCGCCATGATGTGAAGACGAGCAGCTGAAATCAGCACAATAATTCTGCAAATGCAATCGTATTTGAGAGGTTAGAGAGCAAACACGTCTCTCAATACGCAAAAATAAACTTCCATTTTGCACTGGTATTGTGAGTAACGTAGCATCACAGGCTTTCCCTCTGTGTATTACAAGCCTGGCGGGCCACCAGGCTTTCCTTCAGCCCCCATCAGGCTAAGATTGTTTGTTTATATAATTTTTATTTGTTTAAATGTAAGAATTTATAGTTGGTGTTTAGGAATTAATAGAAAAAACCTGCATCAGACACAGGGTTAGCAGAAGCTAGCATTCAACGTTAGCTTATGCTAACTGACAAATCATGTTGATGCCAAACAACAACAGAAAACAGAAAACACATCATCATGTACTTACATTACCATCACTTGCAGTTTAGACACAAACAGTAGGAACAAAACCTTCCTTTAGTCCAAGTGTTTTGGTAAGTCCTGCCATGTGCTGCTGGTAGTTTTCAGAGGAATCCTTCGTAAACTACAAACTACTGCGATGTCGCAAAAACATTGCAAGTATGAATAAACTGAAGCCACGTAGCTCTGTTCTCCATGTCTGGAAGTAAATGCATGAAAACATGCTGTGTACTGCAGCTGATTAGAAAACATTTTCCTTTTCCAGCAGCCATTGTAATGAAGCAGGAGCTTGTAATGAAGTGGGTGGAAGTACAGAACCACAAAAAAGTGAATTTTGCATAATAAGAAGTAGCTGATCCGTGAAATGCAGCGGTATTGCTGCCAAATTAAAAAACAGGAGTTCACCTTTTTGTAGACGTACTGCAGCAGGGGTTTCCCCCGGTCCTCCGCCTCCTCGCTGCTCTCCTCCAGGGAGTGGGTGTGCCTGAAGTACGTCTGGGCGTAGACGTAGTAGAGGCCAGGCTGCGACACCACCAGCTCCCCCTCCAGCAGCTGGACGTCCTGCAGGAACGCCAGGCCCTTCTGGCCCTCCCACCAAGAAATCTTCTGGCCCTGAACGCGTCGCCCTGCAGGAGCTGCAGCTGAAACCAGAAAAAAGTTTCATTTTAAACATGGGGTTGGAACACATTGTCTCTGAAAAACTTTGAAATTAAAGCATTAGCATAGCAGGTTTTGTGGTGGCTAAAACTTTTAGCAAGTCAACGTTCATTTTATTAAAAGAAAGCAAAAAAAAACAACAATTTTATAACCATTGCAACAATGGCATAAATGGAAAATTTTAAAAATGAAATGCACACTATGCTTCCTGTTACTTAGAAGCTAGCATTAGCTTTGCAGTACACCTAGTTTCTACAGAAATTTAGAAAAACACCATTTTACAATTTGCTTTATTTGTAATTACTTAAGCTGTTAGCAAGAGCGTGCGACAGAGGAGGACAAAATAATAAGAGCTGAATTCAAATCTAAGCGCACTGCTCCTGTTTACACAGGAGCTAGCATTAGCACTGGAGTACAGCTAGCTTGCACAAGACTTTAGAAACCACTTTACAATTCGAAATGTTGCTCGATTTGCAATTATTTAATCTATTAGCTCAAGTTTGCAATGATAGAGGACAACATAATAGAAATAATCTAAACATACCATTCCTGCTTAGCATTAGCACTGCAACACAGCTAGCATTTTTCAACATGGATTGTAGCTTAATTTGTAATTATTTAAGGTGTTAGCTAAATCAGACATTTATAGAGGAGGTCATGTTATCTAATCTAAGCATACTGTTCCCATTTCATAGAAGCTATTATTAGCACTGAAATACAGCAAAACAATACAGAAAGTTAGAAAAGTAAAATTCGAAAATTACCATAAACTATTAATTTTTTAAAAACAATTTTAATTCTTACCTAGGAATCAGATTTCAAAAGGAGGGAAACATTTTAAAAAACAAAACAGACTTTTTTGTCAGGTTAATGTAGAAGCTAGCATGAGTGATGAAGCATTCTTTGCTGCTTTTGGAAGCCATACCTGCTTGTATTCACATATCATTAATGCAGTTATTATTATCTCATAAAGTATTCCTTCATTTACACTGATGCATTTATTATTACAAGGTTTGTTTATGTTGGACGCTTTATATTCAAGCATTTAGTTTAGATTGTAAAACTGATTCAGGTCCAGTAAAAACACATTTGAAACAGGATTCTTTCTACCAGATTTAGTCAGTAAAGGTTGCCTCACCTCCTGCGTCTCGCTCCAGTTTGGGGACAAAACTTCCCGTGACATGAGCGGCAACTTTGGGGCGAGGTGAAGCCCTGTCCTCCATCACTAGTGAGGGCAAAACACGGGACACTTCATCTGTTGTGAAGAGAAAAGATAAGGACACATCTTGTTTTTTATTTAAACACTTAAACTTGTTTATGCAATATTAGAAATACATAAAAAAATGCAAATAAAAAAAATTTGATTCAGTTCTTACAGAAGAAAATAAACATTTCATAGCGTAAAATGCAATAATTTTGCTTTAGTAAATCTGAATCTTTTTCATATTTTGCTTTTTTTTCCCTCTTTACTCTAATTAACAATTAATTAATTGCTAAATTACTTGACGATTATTTAAATAATTGATTAATCATGATTAATCCCAATTAATCGTTTCAGTCCTGCTATTATATATTTAATCTGCAGCACCTGACACTATTTTCACTCACTTTGTAATTTAGCTTTGTGTGTAATTGAGTTTTGCTTTTGGGATTATTTAATCTCTTTTAAATTGTCCTACAGACCAGATTATTTGTCATCATAAGGAGCGTTTTTTTGTTGTTTTTTATTTTCCTCACCTCTCACTGCTGATGAAATCCGCCTCTGGTAGCGCTGAGACAGAGACTGCAGGAAGAACAGATGCAAACAATTATTTGGAGTCACACAGATGTGTGTTCGGTGCTTTGCTGGTTCCTTCAGTACCTTCACAAACTCAACAGCGTTTTTCTCTGACGCATCTCACTTTAACAAGCCCTGAGGCATCCCATCGTGTTACACAGTGCAGAACAACAACATGAGCTGCAACTTTAAGCCTTATCTGCAGCGAAAACAGTCGGCTTTGCCTGACAGGCGGCTGTTTGACCCTGGAAATGTGCTGACACCACGACCAGGAAGTTTCTTTCGCTGAATAACAAGGAGCTTTCGTGTTCCTGTAAACCGATCGCTCGCTGCTTCCTCGTGTTGTACGTTCCTTTGCTCAGTTCATCAGCAGCTGCAGCCAAACTGATAAAAAGCTAAACTGAATTTAGAAAAAAACGCAAGGTTAGATTTAATATTTGAGCTTTTTCATTATTGTTTCCATCAATGAAAGTCTTTTATTACATTTTAACTTTCTGAAATGTTGATATGCATGACTTATTTGGAGGTATCAATGCAATTTGGGGCTTAATATGAATAAATACAGCAATTAATTCTGCAAGCATAAAATTTGACTCATTTGGAGAAAAATTTCTGGACAGATTACAGAGAAACAGTCCGAAAAATCTAAATAAAAATCCATCCATCATAACATTTAGAAAGGAAACAGATTCTTTGGACGTGTTTTAGTGCAAAATGTGTGAATAAAACCCAAAATAAAAGTGAAAAACTTTGTGAAAATATGGGCTGACTCCAAAAGTGACATAAAAAACTGACCTGCATTTGCAAAATGCAAGTTTGAAGTTTTTCCACCATTAGTCCATTGAAATACATGAGAATGATTGACAGCACTAAGACCCTCCTCTTGGCTCTGATTGGTTGTTTTCAGATTATCTGTCTCATATTTAACAAAAATGTAAAAAAAAAAAAAAAAAAAACACTTTTTTTATATAAAAGTACTGCAGCTTCAATGCAACAGTTCAAGATGTGAAATTAAAATTGTGTTGGATTTGTTTTAAGCCTTGGAACACCATCGAGTTTTAATTGAGAGTTTTTAGCATTTTTGCATGATTTCTCATGAGGAACTGTAATTTTTAAGGAATTCTCCATACGTGTAGGTCAATTTATTCAAACTACAACCGATAAAACAACCAACTTAAGTTATTAAAGAAAGCAGCAAAGCCTGAGAAGGAGAAAAATGTACAAATATGAACAGTGAAATGAAGAAACTCAGTGTGTGTGTGTGTGTTGGAGCAGGTGAATGCATTCCTGCGCTGATTAAACCACAGAGGATCACATCACATCTATGAAGGAGCTCATTGTGCAACTGACAGAGATTTGGATCATTTCGGCCTCTGTTCACAGGAAGCCCCCGATAATCATATTAATAAGGATAACTACCCGTCCTCCGCTCTGTTAGAGGAGCTTTCATTGTTCTCAGCTTATCCAAAACATAAAGAATGAATCAAATTATTGCAACAGTTGGAGTTTTTTTCTCTTTTTTTCATATCAAAAGGTTGACATGAAAGAAGAAATAGCAGCGGCGGATAAAAGTAGCTTCTTGGAGTCATAATTTCAGGGCAGTTTTGAGTTTTGACCAAAAAGTGTTGAAACTAATCAACAGAGGAGGGTTGAAGCTACATTTACTGGTGCAACGTTTTGGAAAAAGTAGTTTTACTGCACTGTATTTTTTTACATTTACTTTAGTAATATCGTTAATTAGGCCTGTTTGGCTTCTTTTTTCAATTTCATCTTTAAAGTGATGAAATTGGTCCATTTTTCTGTCTATCTAATATAACAAAATGTTATTATCAGACATTTAAAGTGTTTCCAAGAAGCATGTTTTCAATTTTACTCCAGTAAAAACATGTTGAGAATAATATGTGGGTGATCTGTTGGCCAACAAGTGTTGCTGTGTTGCCAGATAAGAGCCAGGTGTGATACCTTTTGGATGAGCAGGTGAAGCTGCTGGGTCACCTGCCAGCATGGATCTCCTCTTGCAGCAGTGATACTCTGCAGGTCGGAGCCTGTCAAACAGGAAACGCTGCTCCTGGCGAATGTCTCTTTCATCTGTGCAGACAAAAATAAAACAGTTTCAAAGCAATTTTCCTGATAGTCCACCTCATTCATTGCTTAAAAAGGAGGCAATCTCTGTTTTCCCAAAAACCTGAGTCAACATAAAAGTTTCCTGGCAGGTGTCCCGTTCTTTGCTTCTTATCTGTTTATGTTTCATTTACCACTTATTGCTGCTCCATTTTATGTGAGTTAATGATTAATTGCTGTAAACACAGACCAGGAGTCTCTCTGGAATAAATCCAGGTTAGCAGAAGAAGCACGCATGCTCTGCAGAGACTCATAAAGACGGCTGCAGTCCACCTCCAAACCTTCCTGTCACCTCTGCGCATGTGTTTGCACAGGTTTAACATGAACATGCATGGTTTAAAACGTCTATCTTATAAAAATAGAAACGTTTGTAGAAAAAAAAGTATAGTTTTTTTTTAAACAGATATCTTGCAAGAGTTTGTAGAAAACGCAGAATCTGTTGCACCAGCATCAGTTTGACGCACAACGCGCGCTGTGCGCAAACAAAACGCATCAGCCCGCATCTTTCCCCCGTTTCCTCACCGAGTTCAGAGCCGAGGTGAAGTGCAGCACCGTAATGGTGACGACCACCGTCTGCAGCAGAACCGCCACAAGCAGCAGGACGCCCAGCTTCGGACCGGAGCCCGTCATAACGACAGACCGCCGTCCGGTACCAGCAGCGCAGCAGCCGCGTCCCGACCCGTCTCCAGAACTCCAGAACTAGAACAATGGCCCAGAGGTGGACTCTTTTTAACTTCTTGCCCTCCCCATTCCTGCACACAGGAGGAGGAGGAGGAGGAGGAGGAGGAGGAGGAGCTGCTCCCTGTTTGAGTTTATCCTGCAAGGAGGGATTATTGTTTCATTTCTGCGCTGAGAAAACACAGATAACTTTCTATAGTTTATTGTGAGGCTCGTATCTACACATCTACAGAAAAACAACTCTGACACAATAAAACACAGAATAACGGCACCTGCATAACTTTAACGCCAAACATTTGAGCCCACGGATCAAGAACCAGGAGAGCAGAACTTTCTGGGTTCAGTTGGCTACATGAGGCCGAAAAACAAAGTTTAACTGAAACTTTACACAAATACTCACAAAAATATGTTGACTTTCTTTTAGAAAGGCTAAAGTTAAAAAAAAGCTTCGAGAAATTAGTTAAAGAGTGTATTTGCAGTTGACATTTACGTAAAAGCTAGCATTAGCACAGCTACCGTTAGTAGCTAGCTGTTTTACCGTTAGTAGCTAGCTGTGTTGGTGTTAGTAATTACCTGTGTTGGTGTTAGTAACACTAACACTAGCTACTACTAATGTAGAAGCTTCTACATTAGTAGTAGCTAACACTACTGTAACGCTGTGTAACGCTAACACATTAGTGTTAGTGTTTTCCTAACACTACTACTGATGTAGTAGTGTTAGCTACTAACACTAGCTGTGTTAATGTTAGTAGCTAGCTATGTTATAGTTAGTAGCTAGCTGTGTTAGCGTTAGTAGCTAGCTGTGTTAGCATTAGATGTGCTACACATAATTCAATATGGCAACCGCAACTCTGAAGTTAAGTGATTCAATTGACCTTTTCACAGTTCTTGGTCTCTTACTGAGTTCGTTACAACCTCTGTTCATGAACATTTTCCTTCAGGATTCAAATGAAGTGTGGAAAACTTTTGTCTTTTCTTTTTCCCCAAAGATGATTTAGGTTAAAAAAAAAAAAACACATTTTAGCAAAAAATGACTTGACATTATTTTTGAAAGGTGACAATATCTAAAATATTTAAAAGAAAATGTCATAGATATAATGCTACCTGATTGGCAGCCAATCCTGGAGCGCTATTTTTTTCCTTAGCTCTGATTGGCTGTAGCCTCAAGCGATAGTAGTGTGCGGCAATGTAAATTCAGCTTTATTTGACCTGTTAAAATGGGCAGTAGTAAATGGTTTTAGAAAGAGTCTTAAGCATCTCATGATTATAATATTACAAAATGAAATTTTTTTGGTTGTGTTGCTAATGCTAGCTAGCCTGGTAACTGAGCAAATATAATGACCAAATCTATGTGTGTGTGAGGTGCTAATAATAATTAGCAAAGCAAGAAGCAAATGCCAGTAGTTTTCAGAGTTAAAACTGGAAAACGGTTCCACACAAAGCCCTGATTTCAAAATCCAATATGGCTGCCATGCTTGTAAAATCTGTTTATTTGAACTTCTCATAGTTTGAGTTTCCTAAATTCATCACAAATTTAGTTTTTTACGACATTTTAATGAATGTGATAAATTTGTGTTTAAATGGCAAAAAAAATGTTTTCAGATTTGAAACTTTGCAGATAAAATCTGAATTAACAACTTCACAAATTGGAAACCGTAAAATGTAGCTGTCCAACCTGGAGTGATTTAAACTTTTCAACACTTTTGAAATACTGAAACTGCACTGATTTAAGAGAAGACACTGTTTTTCTCGCTGACCTCTAGAAGCAGGGAGTTCCCCAACTCGAGGGGCCCGGACCACATGGTGACCTTTAAGGCCTGTCGAAGATTTAGGAACCACATTAGTGAGGCTGCACCAGATGATCTAGAGCAGTCAGCACTGTGAGTCAGAAGATTACAGATGCAGGCTGGAGCCAAAACAAAATATACACCCAGTACTAACAGTTTGAAGGCCAACAGGGGCAGGAATGTTGTGCCATATTTTCAGAGTTTGCCCCATCAAGAGGAAATGGAAACATGGGTGACTTCACTGTATCGAACAGAGCAGACACAGTTCATCCGCCTGTTGAAGACAAACAGAAAACACAAGGTCAGGTTCTGGAATGAAAATAAAAGTAATTAAATCAGTTTACTAAACCGAAGCCACAAAAACAAAGCTGAAGCGTTGTTTTCAGGACAGACAACAAAACTAGGCCATCGACAAACAGCAGAGGATTATTAGCACCATCTGGAGTGTCTCCATAATCAAACTCAAGTTTTTATTTTCCAGAAATCTGGTTTCCTTTGATTCACGTTTAGGAATTTGAACGTTTGTTATTTCTAAAAGCTGAGTCATTTAATTGTTCCTCAGTTTATCACTTATCTAATAGTATCTTGACCTTTCTCAGTACTTTCCCATTATCATTGTCTGTCATATCAGTAGTATTAATATCAGAGTTATATTAAACTTCACCTTGGTGCCATAATTACTGCAATAGATTAAAAACCGTTGTGATTGCTAATTTTTTCATTACTGTTTAATTTTATTACATTGTGACTTTTTGTTTGTCTAATTCAGTAAGTTTTAGTTTTTCTTAGTTATTATTCGTCAGATATTGTTTATTTAGTTAGTTTAGTGTTCATTATTTCGAAAGTATTGTGATTATGCAGATATCATTTTGGTGATTAATACTCAACAAAAGATGCTATTTTTAAAAAATCGATTAAAATTGTTGAACAACCAACTGATGCTGACGCCATTTTGTTGTAGCCACAATTTGCAGACAGCTAACGTAAACTGCTAGCCTGCTCAGTTCAAAAGACTAATAAATAAATTCATAAACACTAAAACAAAGGATATCATATCCAGAATATTAGTGTAGTTCCAGTTAGTTATAGTTTTTCTTAATTAATCTCTGTTTTTATTTATTTAAGCTAACAAAAATGTTTTCTAAATTCCAGTTTTCATTATTTTGTTAGTTTTAGTTAAATGTAGTAACCAGAATCCCAAGTCTTAGAAACTTTGGCCCAAACTGTTTTAAACCACATTTGACTGCAGTAAAATCCCAAAGGCTGCAAATATATCAGAAATGAGTACAGGCTGTACTGTAAATCCGTCCCTCACGTTAAGTTTGGCATCCAGAGCAGCTCTGGTCGTTGTTATCAATATATTGTTTTGCAGCAAAGCGGCCTGAGCCTATAAATGGATCGCGGTCCTGCTGGCTCGTTCCTGCGTCTGCAACATCTGGCCTCAATCTGGCTCGTACGCCCCGCCGTCCCGGGGGAGAGCAGCTCACCACTTAGGTTTCACTCCGCTCCACCCGCAGGGCCTGCTGGGGGTAACGCAGAGAGAAACACAAAGAGCATCATCTCAGAGGCGCTTTGTGTCCCACGTTCAAATAGCCCAAGCATCAGTAATGCAGTTTAGGCAATTTTTGTCCCCCCATTTATATTAATACAAGCTGAAAAGCAGAGTCAGAGTTGCTGAACGGCGGCCAAGTTGTGATGAGGGAGAGCTGACTCCCTCCTACCTCTGTCGCCTCACAAACTCTGCTTCATTCTTCCTTTGTCTGCCGAAACGTTTTTGAATTATCTCTCCGTCCCAGGCTGAACTTTTTTCCTGAGTTTTACTGTCAATGAGCACATTTCAAATCATTTATCACCGGCCCATGTAGTTTATTATGACTCAACTTCATTGCTTTTATTGTCCTCCAATTGTGATTTAATAGAGGTACAAATTTATGCCCAGGCTTGTTCAAATACGCCTGTTTGGGTCAGATCATAGAAGGAGTTTCTGTGCACAGGCACATCTGGACTAAAGACGCACATCTTGTTGTTATTTCCTCACAGTTTTAGCAATTATTCAGCAAACAGAAAACCTGGTTGCATTTCGTTTGAAGCAGTGCAACCAATCAAGTTTAGGTTTTTTAAACAAATGTTGCATATCTTGTTTTTTGGTTGTTTTTTTACCCTCCTGTTAACTTAGATTAAAAGTATATTTTATATTTATGGGAAACGTGGGGATGTAACCGCAAACAGTAACCAAACTCTCCGTAGCAGATATAAACGTAATCTTAGTTTAAAGAGTTTCAGAACAATGCTAATGCAAGCAGGTTAGCTAATAGCTACAAATGCTAAAAGCTAATTGTGTTAAAATTCAACTGAGCTAAAAGCTACCAGAGTTAGCATCTAATTGAGCTAATAACTACTGACGCTAGCAACTTCTCACAGCGAATTGACATAAACAGATAACAGTAATAACTACTGTGGTTATACAAGCTATATAAAGCTAACAGCTACATGAGCTAAAAGCTACTTTATTTAAAAGCTAATTAGGTAGCTTTTACCTCAGTGGCTGTTAGCTTTAGTATCAGTTAGTTTAAGACATGGTTAGGATGCCATACTTAGCTTTAGCATAAGTTAGCTCAACTAGCTGTAATATCAAATAGTATTTAGCTGAAGTAGCTTTGAGCGCCAGTAGCTGTTAACTGGCAGTTAGCTCAATTTTCTGTTAAGTTGCTGTTAGCTTTTATAGCTCTTGTTCATATCAAAAGCTGCTAACTTAAGTGTCTGTCTTAAAGCAGATGAAACTCAAAATTTCAGCTGTTTGAATAAATATTTTTGCTCAAACAACTGGCTTAAATATTATTGCTATGCTAATTGCTAGTTCAGTGACTCTAAAAGCCGCTAATGCTAGTAGTTCCTCAGTCCAACAGCAGAACTATAGTTAAGAATGATTTTGATCAACTAAAGAACCTATCTGACACAGTGTAGCATGTAGCTTTGTAACTCCAGCCAGGTGTTTTACTAAAGTAATGAGCAAAACCTTTAATGCAGACTTACACAGTCCAGCCTGTATGTTTATCTCACATTAACTACTCTGAAGTGACAGCATAGTAAATACATAATATTTCTGCAAATTATTTATGAGTGTCTTTGGACTCACTTGCTTTTCATGTTATAATGTACTGGGCACCAAAAAAACATTACATAAGAGAACATGTCAGAGTTCTGGCAGTTAAATGTCACTATAGACAATCATTTGGCATAATATTGAGTTTCAACAATACCACAAAAATCTAGTTAAACCTCAGAAGCTATAATTTAACACTTTTCAACCTTCAATCAAACATAAGTCAGAGAAACACCCTATAGCCGTTAAAACTAAATTTATGTGTGTGAACCTAATTCCAGTGTTTGTTGGTGTAGATTATTAATCTAAACAGGCACATCATTTGTAAAAACAATGACTAAGAGCAGTAAAACTTGCCAAACTTCCCTCCTTCTCTGTGTCTGTGAGTGTCTGCCAAGGAAAACACCCTCCCAACACACACACACACGTTTAGGAAAACACACTCTGTTCATTTTGTCGATGCCAGCAGAGCACAGCTCCGAGTGAGGAACAATATTACTGATTTGTGGCTCCAAACACTCCCTCACACGCCTCAGGATTCGAGAGGTGGGAGAATCCAAGCCGCCAATCTGCTTGATGGAAAACCCAAAGTTAGACCAATAAGCACTCAGGAAAAAGTTAGGGGACTTTTTCCAAAGTTTCCAAAATTATTCTGGCTCCGTCGCTGTTTTCTCAGGGATTTTTTCTGGTTTCTGTGTTGTAATTTAAGCTGTAGAAACTCTATTTCTTTCTGCCTGTGTTTTTTAAATTTATGTTGTAATGACGTGTTACAGGGAGTCGTAAGTCAAAGAGGGTGGGATGAAGAAAACAGTCAAATTTAACTATATTTTTGTTTTGTTTTTTAAGGTCAGGTTAAAAATCTGAATGCAACCAACCTCAAAATAAAAATCTCCAAATAAAAATTTCTATTCCAAACCTGAGCCCTATCATAATAACACAGCTAAAAACTTCTACATTCATGTTCATATTATTAGTTTTATTGTTGTTTATTCAGCACAAACAACAACACAAAAAAACACACAAAGAAGAAAGAAAACAAGCAATTTCTCAGGGTTGTGTGCAGTGGTTATGAACAGTCAGTATCTTACCATAAACAGTAGCCGATGTTAGTTGAAAAAATTAGCTAAACATGCTAACAGTTAAAGCAACTTAAGCTAATCAAGCTAAAAACAATTCAGAAAAGATAGCTCTTTATTTAAATATTATTTGGAACTAGAAGTTGCTCATTTTACCTGCTAACTTAGCTTAAAACTTAGATATTAGAATATTTGCTTGCTCAGGCTAACATCTGTTGCAGCTAACTGCTTCACAAGCTAACAAACATTCAGGCTAATTGGTAATTAAGCTAGGTAATGGTGAACTGTCTACTAATTCAATGCCTTTTGTTTTTTTATTTCTAACCTACATGGTTGGAGAAAATTATTTGTAGTAATTTCAGAGTGAAAAATACTAAGATGATGCAAATAATAATAACGTTTTTCTCATAATTATTGTGTAAAAATAAAATGTTTGACACAACTGAGGGAACAAAAGTGCAAGTTCTTACTTAATAAAACCTGAAAGGAGAAAAGCTGGACAGCAGAGTTACGTTACTGTTATTTTTTACTAAGTGTGATGATAAATTAAGAAATAACCTTTTGTTTGATTTGTGACCCAAATCATTTCTGAGAGGCACCAGAGGACATATTTTGACTGGCCGCTGACAGCTTCAGTTCTCATTTGATTAAATGTACAAATAGAGTTTTAGTGACATGATTAATATGTAACAAGATTTATTTTCTTCTCTTTTTATCGTTAAATAAACACGTCGACAGCAGCCGAGCGACTATCTCTGGAGCCAGATCCTAAAATTCCCATGAAAAATCTGTGAGGAAACCGTTTCTGCTCTGCATATTTACATGTTTCCTCAAAAAACGGAAGTAAAAGAGCAGCTCAGTCAGACAGCATCCATCATTCAGCAGCTTCTCTGCCAAAACTCAGAGCAAAAACTGGAGTGTTTAATGTTTTTCAGTAATTTTTCTTGAAAAGCAAATGACTAAAGAATATTTTATAATAGTTTTGTCAGAAAAAGAGTGCAAGAAAACTGCTGAAAGTGCTGAGAAAACTTATTGCTCAATACAGATTTCTTCTTATTTAGCATATTTTAGCACTTAAATGCTTCAGGGAGAACATTTTGTTCTTGTTTAAGTTGTTAGGAAACAGGAACACCAAACATTGTGATTAACATCTTTGATTTCTTATGTTTTCAAATAAACATAAATATCTTTCTAATCCATTTCAGACTGTTAGATGTTAATCAAATGTGTTGTTTTTTAAATATTCTTTATTCCTACTTCATTTTGTCTGATTGATTATTAAACTAATTGTCGTCTAGTTTAGTCATCATTAAATCATTAATTGGAGTTTACAGACTCAGAAAAAGGAAAATGTGCTGAAAGAATTAAATAAACATTTAACATTCAGAGTAATTCAGCTAAAATTGTACAGTATACATACATTTTGAATTTAAGATTTTTCAGTGTCAGTTTGACCTTCACTTGGTTTTTATTGTATTTTTGACAAGAAAATGTTTATATTGTTATTTAAAAGAGGAATTGAGTATAAAATTTAATAACTGAATGCAGAAAAACAGCTGAGATTAAATAAGAAATCTGTACAATGTGCCATTTTTTAACCAATTGATCGAAGAATAATCAATACGTTTAAGTATAAGCCTGGTTTTCTTTAAGCTTCAGGTCTGGGTGTGGATATTGAAATAAAAATAATTAAAATGATCACTTTTAAATGTAAGCAGATTGGACCGATTTGTCACAATAACATATTTTATTGCGATAAACGATAATATCGTTTGACGATTTTCAAGAAATATAACAGTAATACGGCATAATAATGCAAGAAAGATCAATAAACTTTCAGTCCTAATGAATATTTAACACTGGAACCAGAAGATATTTTAAATATCCAAAATAAAAACAACAAATAAATGAACTATGAAACACAATTATCCTTCACAAAAAGGTTAAATGAGACTGAAAACTTTTGTCATCAAGGTTTTGATAGGAAAAAGATTAATCGTGCAAATCGAAATTACTGAGCTTCCTTTAATTTATAATGCAAAAAACACATTTTGAAAACTTTAATTTTAAGTCTAAATCTGATTTAATTTAAATGGGAGCAATAAAAGAGTAAAAATGCACTAAAGGTGATATTTTGCTTCTTGCTTTGTAAGCTGAGCATGAGCAACTTCTCCTCCTCCCTCCAATCTCTCTCTGTCCTCCTCTTTCCCTTCCTCCTCCTGTCAGGAAGAGGTGAACAATATGACCTTTAGTCACAGCGATAACATTCTCCTTTCACATTCTCTTTGGTTTGTTTTCTCTCGCAGCAGCTCTTGTTTTTCTTAGAAATTATCTTCTGTGATTAACGGGCCTCTGCAGGGTCCAACATGCGCGTGGGTGAAAAAACACACTTCCTGATAAGTTTTCACCTCTCACGCGTCACCGTCTGATTTGTGATATTTCTTTAAATTAGTGTGAACAGTGGAAAGCTGCATGAAATTCAGTTAAACCCTTTTTGCCCGCATGTGTTGGAACCGGAAATGAGGGTAAATTAGAGCCAAAATGAGGCCCCTGGGTAAATGAGGCTCAATGCCTCCCGACCCCCCAAGTATTCAGACGGTCGTTTTGCAGTATGGAATACAACGGACACAGAGAGCTTAGTATGGAGCAACATTGGGGCCATAATGTTTGTTCAGAAGAAGTAAAATTATGTAGAAACTGTAAAATCACAATTGTATCATGTAAGATAACTATTGTTAATGTTAGCAGATATGTTACAAACACAACCAAATACACAAAAAGCTTTATATGGAACTAAATTGGGTCCATAAAGTTTGTTCAAAAGAAGTAAAATTATGTAGAAACTGTAAAATCACAAATGTATCATGTAAGATAACTATTGTTAATCTTAGCAGATATGTTACAAACACAACAAAATACACAAAAAGCTTTATATGGAACTAAATTGGGGCCATAAAGTTTGTTCAAAAGTTTAAAAAAACCAGAAAATGGAAATGAAATTTGAAACTGAAAAAAATAATTTAAACTGCAAAACAAATGTCAAAACTGCAAAAACATAACACTGGTACGATGTAAGCTAAATTATGCTGACGATAGCAGATATGTTAAAAATATAGAGTAGTCCACAATGCACACAATCTCGTAAACAAGAAGCTTTATATGGAGCAATGTTAGGGCCACAAAATTTGTTCAAAACTAAAAAATTGAAACTGAAACATTATTTTGAAACTTTTAGTTGTTTGAAATCGAGATGTTGCAACATCACAGCGCTGGGTCTTACAACGTTAAATCCTCCGAGATGTTTCCTCAGAGAAACTGACATTTCCATCACACACACAGATCCGTTAAGCATCCGGAGTCTGGAAATCCTCCAGAGACGGAAAAGGAATCCCGGCTGAACCAAGCAGCATTCAGCTTCTACCCTCCACAAATCTGCAACAAACTTCCAGAAAACTGCAAAACAGCCAAAACACTGAGTTCCTTTAAATCAAAGCTGCTTTTGAACAACAACATGGGAAACACTGACCAACACATTCAATGTCTATTCATGATTTTGATGATTATCTTACTGGTTTTCTGATTTGTTGACCATATGATATTTTTTATGACTTTGCATTTTTGTGTTTTTATTGCCCTTTGAACTGCCTTGTTGCTGAAATTTGCTTTAGAAATAAACTTGAACTATGTAAGAGTGAGTTGAGCCATTTTCCTACTGATTTGCTCTTTAAACAAAAACCAACGAAGAAGATGTAACATGTTGTTGATTTGGTAGCTGTAACCAGAGTTCACATATTTGGCAGTGGGTTTGTTATCTGTGATGTTGCGTTTTATTGGTAATAAATGTGGTGAAATTTGAATTTCCTCGACTACTCTGTGTCAAACTGAGACTACTGCTGCTTTACAGTTTAAAAAGAGCTAAGAAAAACAAAATTCAGTGATTGTTGCACTAATTTAAGTCAGTTAAGTTGAAAAATATCGTTTGATTGGTTTTACTAAATACAGTTGAAGTTGCAAAATGTAACTTTTATAAAAAATATATAGTTTTTTGTATATTTGTTAAGACTGTCATCCTGTTGTGACAGATTATAACAGATAATCTGTGAATCTCCTTCCTGATCTGCTATTGCTGTCTGAAGAAACCACCAAAAACAACCAATCAGAGCCAGGAGGAGGGTCTTAGCGCTGTCAATCAACCTCATAAACGTGCTGCTAGACGTGGGTACACAACTCTTTGTTACATTAAAACCATTTATCTGCCTCTGTCTAACGGGCCTCAGCATTCAGGACATGTATTGCTTTAATGGGAGGGTGAGCAGCGCACAAATGGCCATGATTGACAGCACTAGGGCCCTCCTCCAAGCTCTGATTGGTTGTTATATTTAGCACTGGAAATAGGCAGATTGATTTGTTGCAGATTATGTGTCTTAAAGCAAACTGTCACCACAATAAGCATTAAATTAATTAATCGAATAGATTAAGGTGAGATCAATATATTTATCGTTTTTCTTTTTTATTTCTTTCTACCAAAAGCTAAAGTCTTCAGTCTGGTGTTTTGTTACCATTTAGCTCTTTTTATTTTATAGATAAACTAAATCATTTATTTGTTGTTGCTGTTGTTTGTTTATTTTGGATATTTAACATTTCTTCCAGCTCCAGTGTTAAAAGTCCATTAGAAATTAAAAGTTTATTGATTTGTGACATTATTATGCCGTTATTACTTGAAAATGGTTTCGAAACAATTAATAATTTCTGAAATGATTTATCTTCCAGCTAAATTTATTATTGTGACAAACCCAATGGTGACAGCTTCAACAAATATGTGATGTTTTTGTTTGTTTAATAATGTTTAAATAAATAAGTTACACAGCTTTACGGTCGTATTGAAAACCAGATTTTCTGGTAAAATCCCACTGACTGTGATGTTTGTTCTCGTTGTTCATTTGTTTTTTGCTACCAATCCAACTTCATGGGATTCAAGTAAACAAACCGAGCATGCCCTGTGGCGCTCCGTGACTTCAGGTGTGCTCACATTCAGACAAAGCCCTGCCCTTTCGCTGCTGGCTTCTGCTCACCTTCTCGCTGCCAACTCTCCGTCACGTGATCTGAAATGCATTTTCCATCCGCCTGACAGTTTTCTGCTTCTCTGCAGGCCTCAACAAGTTGCAGAAGAGCTTCTTGGAAACCAATGAGAGGACAAAAAGTCACTTTTCAACAAACCCCATGCTCTGCACAATGGTTTTATTTGCCTCCAATGTTTCTGGACACTAACTTACAAATGAAAAATACAACTGTGTTCATGAACTTCCAAAATAAAAGTGTAAAGGAAAGAAACACTGGATGAGTGATAAGTTAAGTCTGTGCAACCAGAATTTTAACTGTTGCTCAATAACATTCAGAGAGAAATCTGGCGCCATCGTCTGTTAACTGGAATCTACTTTATTCAAAATGTTTATGATTCAAAAATATCTGCAAACGAGGAACAGGAAGGAAGAAGGAGGAGTAAATTTATGGGAAAAAAAATATTTAGAAATTTTCTGATTCAGATTAATCTCATTAGTTTTCCAGAAAAAAGTTGTTAAAAAATCCAAAAGTGGAAAATGTTCCTTATTCCTTATTTATTGATAGAACATTTGAAATTAATCTCAAAATGTGATTTTTTTTTTTTTTTGCATATTTTCGACTTTTCAAAAATCAGAAATTTCCAGGTTTAGATTTTTGCAAGGATTCTGAAATTAATCTCAAAATGTCCGATTTTATAAGCTATTTTTCAGCTTTTGAATATAAATTTTTTTTTCTTTATTTCTGAGATAGATTTCAGATTTTCTATTGAAATTTTTTGACTTTTGGAACTCAGAACTTTTCTTCTTTTTTCCTAGAGATTTCTGAAATTAATCTCAAAATGTTTTTGGCAGAAATTCGCTCCTATTTTTTTCCTCCCTCAGTTCAAACTGTTTATCTTCCGATACAAAGGAATTATTTAGGTAAAACCAGCTCCTATTTCTTGCTGAAAAGTTGCTTTTGAGTTAGTTTTGTCTTATTTCGTGTAGTAAAATATTTTAACTGGAAACCAGACAAAATACTTGGTTAGACATTGTCCTTTTGTTTTTGCAATTATTGGTTTCACTAAATACAATAAAAGTTGCAACATGTATAAAATGTTCTGTACAAATTAATTGACTGATTGGCATTATTGCATTCTGGTATATGTAAATACATTTGTTCTGTATGCATAAATATCAATCAAAACTACTACAACTAACAAACATTTAATTTCTTACATTAAATTTTAAGTCTGGAATCACTTCTTCCTTGAGAAAAGAAACTCCCAGCTCATTCCCTGAAGACCGCAGAAGCAACGACCACAATCAGGTCATCGGTTCTGCCTCTGGCCCACAGCCAGAGCCGTGTCTGTCAGGCGCTGGCCGACGTCATTTATTTTATTCGTTTTTAGGACAGCGGTGGAGGAGAAAGGAAACACGATAGCCCACCGGGGATCTGCTCTCTCATGGCGGTACAGCAGTCTACTAATAGATTTCACAGCCATCATCTTGGCCCTGCAGTGCAGTGATCTCGACGTTACGGAGCGAGAGGGACACACACAGTATTGCACAATGCTGAGTATACACAGCTGTGAACTCTGGCATACTTTTACTACAACACACAGACATAACTCACACTGACTTCTAGTTACATGTGTCAGCAAACCTCTGCAGTCTCTGAGGGCTTTGTTACGGAATAGGTCGAAATTCTTCAAACTGGAAGCAGCTTTATTCAAAATGTAAAGCTTTACTTTTACAAAGTGCATCATCTCCAACCTGCAGACCATTTTTAAACAGTGGAGTAATAATTAAAAAGGAAAGCAGATGAAATGTTCCTTCATTTCAGTTTGAATTATTGCATTTTGCTTTGGCAAAAAGGCAAATCATGACGCATTCTTTTAAAAAATGTAGGTCAGACATGCTTCCTTGCTTTTTGAACAAAAGGAAAGGAATGTCATATTTTATTTTGTAAACATTACCTTTTAGTCTTGGAGTTGTTGCCTGATTAAATTTAAAAATAGTTTCAAGCGTAAGATATACTGAAAATACCGTTTCCAAAAGAACATAGGCAAGAAAACAGAGACAAACATAAACAAATGTTTCATATAATCAGTGAAGAATAAAAAAAAAAGTCTTATCTTAATCTAGTTTGAGTTATTTCAGATGATGAGCTTTTAAACATAGTTAGGCTGAGCTCTAAGCACATTTTAGCATTAATAGCTGTTAACTTGAGTCATAAAGTCATTATCTCTAGCAATTGTTTTCCAGCTTTAGTTTAAAAATCTGACAGCTTGAGTAGATGCTAAGTAGCAGTAAGCCAATGAAGTCACTAGCCTAAACAGCACCAAGCTTGAGTAGCTCTGAGTAGATGTTAGCTTGAGCCGAATAGCTCAAGTCGATGTTAGCTTGAATCACTGTAAGCTTAAGCTGCTAAAAATTTAAGTAACCGTTAGCATCAATACTTTCAAGCCTGAGTAGTTTTTAGCTTGGGTAGCATTTTATCAAATGTTCTCAAATGTTGTTCAAATGCCTATGTTCTGTAGTTTGAGTTGCTATTAGCCTAAATTCCTGCTAGCTAAATTGCTAAAATGGAAAGAGTCACCTACAATGTCCAACTACGGGGGGATTTCAAGTTTATTTTTCCAACTCAGAAGTTGAAATTTCCAGCCACAAATGGATCACAGCATTAGCTTCACTACATTTCAGTTTGTTTAGCTGTTAGCTTACCCATCTATAAACCTGACTAGCAATTCAGTGAGTTAGGTATTAGTTTGTGTAGCTTTTAGTTAAAATAATATTTAGTTTGAGTAGTCATTAGCCTAATAAATTACTACCATGAGTTGTCATTAGCTTTAGTAGCTGTAGCTATTTAGCTGAAGGCTAAAATAAATGCTAACCTTTACTTAACATAACTGACCACTTCAGGACTTTTACACAGCAAGAAGCATTTACCTACATTCCCACAAGTGAACAGTTAGAATAAGTAGTAGCTAGGTCAGGTAGTCATTAGCGTTAGCTTGTTACAAGTTAGCTAAAATAGCTAATTGATGTTAGCCATTTGTTTGAGTAGCCTTAGCTTGAATAAGTGTTTACTTTTTTTTTTCCCATAACAATTTTGTTTCTGAAATTTCATAACTTTACTGACTGTTACAAGTTTAACAGTAACGATGCGTAAATCTGAAAGTTTAAAGACGTTTTGTTTGAAGAACTCCGAATGGAGTGAGGTTATAACTCATCTCCCAACTGAGTTATAAATAAAAATAAATAACAAAAAAAATCACGATAAACATATTTTGTACTTCAATGTTTATGGATTTCAGGAGCCAAGAAGTGGCCATATTTACTGCATTAAATGATATAATTAATATATGTGTTTGTCTCGTGTGTAACAAATTTAATTAATTGCAAAAAGTAATTTGAATAAGCTCAGCTGCTTTGTGGCCTGTACAGCACCTTGTTGTGTCCAACTAAAATGTCAATTAATCAAAAACATTAACCCTTTAAATAAAATACATAAATAAATCATGAAAAAGGCAAATAAATGACTTAATTAACAAATATATCAAATAAAATGTGCCAAAGTACAAGTTTATAAATTGTGCAGAGACTAAAGTAAAACACTGATCCATTATGTGTTTTTGTCCAGTGGCTGATTTTGTTTTTTTTAAGTATGTGTGAATTCATCTTCTTTTAATCCAGTGTAAAATTAGCTTACATAAAAAGTTTTTTTTGTTGTTGTTTTTTTTCTTTTAGAAATTTCAAGAAATAAATAAGCCATAAATATATTTCTCCCTCCTCAAAACTTTGACTCATAATAATATTTGCTTTTCATAAATATCTTTTTCGCTCTGTTTTCAGTAAAATATTCAGATCCAGTGAGTTTTTTAAAGCAGTAAATCGGATCATCGTGTCCATTTACACTGCAAAAACACAAAGTCTATTTTTGGTCCGGTTCTAGTTAAATACAGCAGCACACTTAAAACTAAGATAAAGATTACCTTTCACCAAGATATCAGAGCTTGTTTTAAGTCAATAATTAATCAATACTATTGATTAATCCACTGACAGAATATTTCACTTTATCTGCCAATGAAACAACTTTTTCAAGGAATTAGACTTAAACCAGCTCCTATTTCTTGCAAGTTAGTTTTACCTCATTTAGTGTGTAATAAGAACTTTGCACTAGAAACTAGAACAAAAATACTTGATAATAGTTTTTTTTGCTGATTTTGTTTTGTTTTGGGTTTTCGTTGCACCGATTTTTAAACATTCCACTAACAGCTTCCCATATGTGTGGAGTTCTGCTCATAGGTTCTGGTCCAGCCAGCGAATGTAGTTCCTCATGCTTCTCTGTCCGACGCTCGACATCATTGGCAGGTTCGCAAACACCATGCAGCCATGGAAACCGTCCTCGTAGTGGTCACTCGTCACCTCAACGCCAGCATCCCGCAGCCGCCTCACGTACATCAATCCATCGTCCCGCAAAACGTCAAACTCGCACGTCATCACATACGCTTTGGGCGTTTTACCCAGAACCTCCTGCTCCGCCAGCAGCGGCGCCGCCCTCAGGTCTATCAGCCCCGGCACCGCGCCCACCACGCCTGGCGATCCCTTCTCCTTAACGACCGGCTTGAAGTTCTTCTTGCGCTCGGCCGGCAGCAGAGCGGTCCAGTTCAGCTTGGAGCGGGTGGCGGCGCTGATGGCCCGCTGGTCCAGAGCGCTGTGGTTGTTCGCCAGCAGGTCGGGCTCCAGGGAGGAGTCAGCGCCCAGGTACTGCAGCCAGAACCGGGCCATGTAAGGCCTGTAGAGGATGGGCACGGCCTGGTTCTGCTGGTACGACGGCGTGTGGAAATCGAGAGCCTGCAGTACCGGGTAGATCAGCGCCTGGGCTTTGAATTTCACCTGCAGAGAGTCATCCAGGCTGAGCTGCAGGAGAAAAATCAAATAAAACTGAACCGGGCCAGTCGGAGTAACAAATGTCACCCAGAAATTATTGTTGTTTTGAGACAATTTTCAAGTCATGTGATGGGATGGTACAATAATAATAATAATAATAATAATAATAATAATAATTCTCAAAGACCAATAAACTTTAAACTGTAACGAACATTTAGCTCTGGAACAGGAGGACATTTTAAACAATCAATATAAATCAACAAAACAGAAACGGCTAAATAAATTATCTAAAAAAAGTCCATCAACAAAAGGGCGAGTTGAGACCAAATCACAAAACTGAGGACATTTTAATGATACAATTAAACAGACTTCTGTTAGTTCATAGGTTGCATCCAAATTTCAGGTTTTCTTGTAATGTTTGAAACCCTTTTCAATTAATGGCTCCACAGACTTTAAGCTCTTTGATTGTTTTTCTTTAGATTCTTCAAACCTTGTGCTATTTGTGGGTTTTTCTACCTCCTGCGCCGCAGCAGCAGCCAGGTTTCCTCCAGCGCTGTCTCCAGACACACAGAGCCGCTGCGGATCGACGCCGTACTGCTGCAAGAGTTCAGCACACAGGAAGGCCCGCGACGCCGCCACGGCGTCGTGGTACTGATCCGGAAACACGGCCTCGGGAGCAAGGCGGTAACTACGGCAAGATAAACACAGCACGGCAGTATTTAAAGTCTAAACTTTTCTTGCTCACATTCCAGTTTCTGGGCATCTCGCTGGTCTCATCAGTTCAACCGTGTCCATGACAACTGAACGAACCCTCTGTTTGTCGGACGGGGCGCAAACTTACCGTGAAGATTAACATAAAAAAACCTCCTGTTTCATGAAAGCCACAGCAGCACTGCCGTTAGCAAGAAAAAGAAAATAAAGTGAGTGAGTTTGCAGATTTAACTCCTGACACTCACTCCACAGACATTACCACGGCGTCCAGATCCTCCGCCATTTTCCGACAAAGACGGTCATAGGAGCGCATCTCTGCAAAACAAAAACGGTCAAATTCATAAATAAGGAACATTGTGGTGTAAATGACAGATTTACTAAGAGCTTTTTAGAATAATTTGACATTTCCTGGCATGTAAAGGAGCAGCTGGTGGACAGAAACAGGAAGATGAGGTAATTTATCAACAATGAGGAAATATTTCATGGAAAAAAGGAGCATAGACATCTCTACTTTGATCGAGAAGAATCACGGAAAAACTACAGCATGTTTCCTACGATGATCCAATAAGCAATAAATCAATTGATCACGTAATAAATTAAAACAAACGCAATAATTTCTTCTTTCTACCAAAACCTGGATGATAAAACTGATGTTTTGGTCTCAACTAGATCCTTTCTTTAAGGACTATTCACTTTATCTGTTGTTTTGTTTGTTTATTTTGGATATTTCAAATGTCTTCCGTTCCTTGTAAAATATTCATTGAACTTTAAAGTTTATTGATCTATGAGAATGAGTTCTTGCATTATTATCAGCATCATATTACTTGAATATGATCTCAAAACAATAATATTATCATGTATCGCAATAACATCTGGGACCATTTATCGTCCAACAGAATTTGTTTAGGTCTAAACTTTTAATAAACCATAAAATCTTGAGATATTTTGTATTTAAGTCTCATATAAACTGCAGGTTTTCCTAATTTAGAGCGAAAATATAACAAAAACATCAAATCTAGGGTTAAACCCACTGGCGCTGCCGAGCGCCCAGCCTCCTCCGTGGAAATAGATGACTCCTCTTCTCAGCCTGCTTTCTCCGTTTGGCTGAAACACGCGGGTGGGGACGCCTCCCAGGGTGGAGTCGGTCACGTTCACGGTGGGACTGGAGCGAGCCTCGATCACCTCCACCCAGGACACCACCCGGCTCAGCAGGTGAACACGGTGGCACACGCCCAGGCTGTGGGCCGCGTCGCTCTGAAATGCACAAACAAGCCGTGTTCAGAGTCTGCATTCGATTATATATACTGAAAGTTGAGTGGAAGGAAAAACGGTGGCACCCATTTAAGAGTGGGGAGCTTCAAACTCCAGACTGCAGACAGTAGACTAAACCCCCATAAATCATGTTTTTGTTGTTTTTTAAAGCGTATTCTTAAGTATGGTGTCTCAATTTAATAAAAACGTGTTTACACTCGTTTTTTGTTTTTTTTACGAAGTTCTGACAGCGAAATCCACTAGTTGGTCTGTGCCTTACCAGAGGCACAAAACTTGTAAAAAATTTCAAAATTTTTAATTATTCTTCTAATTTTACAGCCAAAATCTGACAAAATTATGCTTTACATAGCCTGGTTGATTCACTTCAAACCAGAAAATGGTAAAAAATAAAAATAATAAATAAATAAAATAAAAAGGCCTGATTTGTTTTTTTTTTTCTTTTTTGCAACATTTTAAAATCTGCTTGGAAATATAACTCCAGATAATCCAAAAATAATCACCCTGTTAGAAACAAATCCATACGAGTTTCACTAAAATAAACTAATTTATAACTTAATTAAAACTAAATAAACTTTCAGCTACATTTTATTTTGTAGAAACACAATGGATGTGAAACCTTTCACCCCTCTGTTGAGTAACAGGGTGAAATCATTGAGCAGCAGGTGCTAAACCTCTGAACACACAAGAAAAACGTGTTGCTCCAGATTATCGCCTGCTGAAAGCCTTTGGATTACAGGCAGGTTGCGGTCAGAGCTTTTCACGTTATTGCAGCACTCTGCTTTCTGTTTGGACCTCATGGAAATTTTCACCCAATAAAAAAATAAATTGACAAACATTAAAATTCAGAATTATCTGCTGCATTAACTATTTTAATTTCAGGTTTTTATTTATCATTTTTATTAGGATGATATCAGTTGACAAACAGCAGCATAAACAGTGTGAAATTTGGCTTTCTTGATGCATTAAAGTAAATATTTGCATCTGTGTCAGTTTGTAAAATGCATAATCCGCCAGTCATTTCGTGCACTTTCTTTTCAGCTCGGTTAAAACAAAAACGGATTCAGATTAGAGACAGAATTTCCGCAGGATCCAGTGTTTAAAACACTAAAAGCATTTCTGCAAGAGCTGAAAATTTCAATTCAATCATCTTAATTAATTAAAAATTAACATTTTCACACGAGAAACTACAAATCCCATAATTCTGCAACAACAAAACCAGTTGTAACTGTAACAATAACCGAAATGTTATAATAGTGTTTATGCACTATTTTAGCTGAGGATTTTTGTTGTTGTTGTTGCTCTTATTTTGTATTTTAATCTATTTTAAACTTGATTTAGACAGCTCAACTTAGTGATTTATTATTTACACTCACAAGCAGGTGACCTGTAAAAGGATGGCTACCTGTCCGCCGGGGCTCCCCCACATTCAGCGCATCACTCCGCTACTCACCGCCCGCATGACGCTCCGGAACAGCGCGTCCAGCAGCATCAGCTTCCACGGCTCGCTCACGCCGCTCGGTAGCGGCAGGTACACGTAGTAGGCGGCCGCCGCCAGCAGCACGGCCCCGGCCAAACGGAGCCTCATCGCGCAGGAGAAGGAGGAGGAGGAGTGAACCTGCCCGGGAGAATCATACGGCTCTGCCCGCTGTCAGGTCGCCAACGGCCGGGGAGGAGGGAGCGGAGCGGGTGGGAGACTCGCCAGGGATCGACGAAACCCGGAGGAATGACCCCGATTTTAAAATAAAAGCACAAAATGGCACCCAGAGCGAGATTTTTCACGATCGGGAGAACGTCTCTGAGTTTTATTTTGAAATGCTCAAGTCGGAAGTCATCTAAGCCTTGCGTAAGGATTTTTGCTCATGGGAGTTGTAGTTCTTTGTGGAAACGGCCGTTAGTTAAGTCTGTGACTAAACTAGCTACAAAAACGAACCACCAAGTTAAGTCACAATTCAATCCGATTGGAATGTTTTTAATCATTTAAACTGTCCTGCGTTTGTGACTGATTTAAGCAACTAGAAATTAAAACGTCTGCACCAATAAAAAGTCTCTCAGAATAATATACATGGCACCGTAAAAACAAAAATGTGATTTTTTTTTTCTTGTATCTGTTTAACAACCCTGGTTGTAACAACCTGGGCTGTTGTTCTTCTGTGAACCTAATTCATTTGTTTGTTATTGACTTTTTCTCAATTAAATTCTTATGTATACATTGCAAATGGTATTTTTATTATAGTTCATCATGTTGTTTTCGTATCTCCTTATTTCTTTTGTTCCTCCTATAATTGATAATTAAATTAAGTCATTTAATTAGCTCTACATCCGTAAAAAAGAAAAAATATAAGATAATTTATCTTTTACGGTGCCAGAAATGCCGAAATTAATAGTAAATAAAAAAGACTTTGTGGTATTCAATTACATTTAGTAATGTAATTATATTAATTGTGTTACCACCCCCGCGCCACTAGAGGCAGTAACAGGGCCATACAGGAGCAGATTTAGAAGTACACCGAAAGCTACAGAATTTGTTAAAAACTGTGAGTTGCGCTGAAGTAAATAAAAAAGAGAAGTTCAAATACATGCTGAGAGAGAAACACCTTCCTAAAGACGAAGATATATCACAGATTTCAAAAGAAACTAAAAACGGGAGGCCGCGGATAATATAGAAATAGCGCCCCTTCACTTCCGGAGTGCAATGATCCCATTTCCAAATAAGGTGTGAGACTGACAGAGGTCCGGCCCCGCCCCTTTCTGTTTGCTGCAGCGAGGTCCTTCTCCTCAATACTGACCCCTGGGGGACACTACAAGTAGTGCCCAACCGTTGCCTGTTGATCAAATAAGCTTTGATTGAAGCCAGAATTCGGTAATCCCGTGTATTACCAATTTTTGAAGCTATGTGTATTAAGTCTTAATATATGTATATTTTAGCCATTAAAATAAGTGATTCTGTCCATCATTGACCTCACAGATGGTGATCTTGATTTAAATCTGTCTCTCATTTATATTTCACAAAAATGTATTATGTATGTTAAAGTGACTCTCTAGTGTTTTGTAGAAAAAAATAGACACATTTCTTAAACTTTAGTGATAGGGGCTGTTTCCCACCAAAAAAGTCCCTGTATGGTTTCCCCATGCAGGAAACACAACTCTTGTAAGATAATTGGCCAGCCTTCAACTACTGACACCTGTTTCCATTTACCAAAGCAGAATGGGAGGGGAAGGCAAAAAGTTAAGGAGCAGCAGTACACAAGTGACTGTCAACTTAGGTTGACATCATGGCTTTTCTCTTCAGGTATGCCAAACTGTAGTGTAAGTTGACTTTTTTTTATTCCTCATTAAGCATTTTTTATTCAATTTTTTAAAAATAATTATTTCTAGGCTGGTGGTGGTCTCCTTATTGGCATTGGAGACATGTGAAGTAAAAGGTAAGGTTGACTTGTGTAACTTTCAATATATATTGAAGCAAAGACTTAACTCGAGTTTGCTTTTCAACAGCTTCATATGTGCCTTCAAAGCCTGAGTCTGGCATTGTAACTTCGGGTCCAAACAAACCACACAAATTGCCAAATGTACAACGCTATGCCCCATGGTTTCCCAGGGGTTTCCATGGTTTCTTTACCCCTCAGCAGGAATCGGGCAGTAGTAAACCTCTGTTACCTACTGAGCCGAAGTTCCCAATAGGAGGTCCAGTCTTTCCATCTACCATGCCAGCGCTTCCTGTTGAATCCAAGTACCCAATAGGTGGTCCAGTCCTTCAGTCCAAACCACCAATGCTACTTGATGAGCCAAAGTACTCAATAGGCCATCCAGGCCTGCTATTCAACCCATTATTGCTTCCTGTACCCACAGAGTACCCAACAGGATTTCCAGTCCCTCTCTTTAACCCACCAATTCTTCCTGTTGAGCCCAAGTACCCAATAGGAGGTCCAGTCCCTTCAGTCAAGCCACCACAGTTGCCTAGAAAGCCTTCTTGTTCACGTGGAAGACAATCTGGTTCTTGCCGGCCACCAGCTTTCCCCATTGACCCAAAGTACCCAATAGGAGGTGCAGCCCTTCGGTCCAACCCACTGGTGTTTCCTGTTGAACCAAAGTACTCAATAGGCCATCCAGGCCTGCTGTACAATCCATTATTGCTTCCTATAGCCCCAGAGTACCCAATGGGATTTCCAATCCCTTCCTTCAACCCACCAGTGCTTTCTGTTGAGCCAAAGTATTCAATAGGAGGTACAGTACCTCAGGTCAAACCACCACAGCTTCCTAGTAAGCCTCCTTGTTCAGTGGGGAGTCCCTTTAGTGTTTGTAGGCCACAAACATTCCCTGCTTAAGCCCAAGCACCCTATAGTGGTTCCAGTCAGCCATGGCCTAATGCCTTTTTTCCAAACCTGGGGGTCTGGCAAGGTTCCTACAGAGCGCTTGCATTATGGATACCCAGGATGCTATAGCAAATGGCCGTTTCTGCAATCAAAGCCCTGCTTCTAGAGAGCTTCAGAAGGTTGGTAATTTTATGATGAGGAACTTTGACTTTCTAAAGTCTTAACTATATTTTTCCTTCTAGGTCCAGAAGCAATAATGAGACTAAATCATTCACCTCTCGCAATAAAGAACTCATTACAACACTTGTTTTTGTTTTGTTTTTTCATAAAGTGGGTTTAATTATTTTTTTTTTAATCTGCTTTAATTTAATAAAAGGAAACCTGCCTGCAAAACTTTACTGTGCTGAACTGGTATTAACATGACTAGAACTTTGCATGTTCCAGTTGTTTCTACAATGTTAAAGGTAACTTAACAAGACTATGGAGTTGGTTGTAAACTTGAGTTTGAAACTGGCTATACTTGCAAGTTTATGCAATGCAGTCCAAACACTTAGATTTACCCAAGGAGTGAAATGTACCAAAGCAGAAGTATGTTGTCTGTGGCCCAAGAACCTGAGGTGCCCAAACAGCCTCATATTCTAGCTACCCAACATAGCAGCCCAGTATATCAGAACAAGATCATAGGTGCCAAAGAATCCCCAGCAGACGGGCTACTCAGGCAAGCAGTGAGGGGAAAATAAACTGGCTCCAGAAACACTATTTCCATCAATTGACCAGGTCCACAACTAAACAAGATTGTATTATTGATGTAAATGTAAACATTTGGAGGGTGTTTTAAGTTGCCAATTTTTTTTTATCCCAAGAACAGCCCTGTGAAATAAACTTTACTTCCTGTCCCAAGTCATGGAAAAATGAACCAGCGAGTTGAAATCCAACTCGCTAGTAACAGGATCAGTTCCCTACTTGAAACAGTTGGTTTCACATTACAGAAAGCAAATATTCTAATGGAGATACTCAAGAACAGGCTGATGTGGAGCCTTGGCAGTTCAGACCAACCAAGGAAAATAAATTCAGCTCCCGAATTGGCTGTTTTGGAAACACCAGCGTGCATTTCAAGGGGATATTTCAGTTTCCCAAGCTGCACTTTCTTTTTGTATTTTAATTGTTTTATGGAAAAACCCACAAACAGGCGGATCTCTGAGTAATTATGAGTTAAAAATCTGAAAATAGCTACTGGACTCTGACAACCAACACTTATTCAGACTTTGTTCACAGTCTGTATAATCTTAATGAGGAAGCAGATGCATCTTCACTCCAGAACAGATGTTTGAAAATTGCTGTAAAAATGTAATTAAAAATAAATTAAAGCTAACAAAAACATTCAAGCATTTTTCATTCCCCAAACTTAGGTTTTATGAGGCAAGTTGTAAATAGATTTAGACATTTGAAATTTGTCTAGAATGTCAACTGGAACATCTAAACATTGAAGTTATAACCAGATAGTCTACAGCTTTACCAGGTGTTCATTAATTGAACTGAATTAACTAATTAATTAAAACAATGGAGTCAGTTTTTGATTAACCTCTGAACCTATAAATAAAACATTTTACTTTGCTGATTTGGTCTAACAAACACAGGTGTGGGGGTGAAACTAACCACCCCCACACAAGGAATGTTTGCAAAGTTGAGTTTTTAATTTTAACTACATTTTATTCATCATTAGAACTTTCTTGTTACTCTTATTTGTGTCTTCATTATTATTTTTTGAGTGACTTGAGAATCAGAAACAATCAACTATTAGCCGTTCAAACTTTTCTGACTGGGCATCAGGGTAAAAACTGACAGGAAAACATGTGGTGTGTCCAGATTTGGTTTCCTTCATTCTGTTTGGTGAACACTATTCACACTGAAGGGCCTTGGCACCATCCTGGCTACCTGCAATAGGTCCCAACTGTCCTGAAACATCATGGTTACCCGACCAAGATGCCACAACAATATGGCCTCCAAAGAAGACAACAGGGAAATATCCCTACTATCGCTGCCTCCGCAGGGTCCAGGCCTGCCGAAGCCTCCCAGGGTCACAATGTACCAAAACCCTCACAGAAGCGCTACTTGGCTAGGTAGCGTGGTGATTTGGTCAAATGGTCACAGAAACCTGATATCCCAATCAACCAACAACGGCTGACCCAGAAGCACCACTAACGCAGAACCAGTCATGCAGATGTGTTGCACAATAAAACTAGTTAACCATGCATTGAGGTTTTTTATATATGAACAAAGAGGTTCACATAAGGGTAGTTTTTCAAATGGCAATGGTATTTGGATGAACCCTGTGCATATATTCAATCTACCTGCAATTCATGTTTCAAAATTAAGTAGAAACATTTTTTTAAACTGGCACTTGCAGTACATGCTAGAAAATGTAGTACATCCAGTGACACGTTTCTAACATGACTTGTAGGTGTCACTTTTGGTTTAAAATGAGTAGGTTGAATATCCAGAGATTTTACTGGAGTGTAATGCTCTTTATTTCAGGAAAAAAAATCTAGATACTCAAATGTAACTTCTTTTTTTTTTAATGAGCATCTTTGTTTACAAGTACAAAGAAACAGAACACAATATTTAATATATAAAAAAGTGCCTTCCTCCGCTCCTTTAGGGGGCGCACGCTGCTGTGATGTGTAAACATACTCTTAAAAAGTAGAACGGAGAAGCACGGTTCTACACCAATCATATTACAGCATCTCGGCTCTAAGCCAATCGGAACAAAGCACATGATTCGAGTGGGAGGGACCAGTGACTGCCGTTGGACGTCATTCATTCGCCAGCTTGTTTGCTACAAGACAGACCTCTGGGGGGTTTTAAGTAATTTAACTGGTTTCAAGCTGCTGAAGGTATTGATCGTGTATCTCGCAGCTCCAGTGAGACTAACTTGGAGGTAGACTAGTTCAGCGGATCGGTTTAGCTTGTATGCTAACCACAGGCCCTAACAGGGCAGTTATTCAGCTGTCAAACGCAGCCGAATCGGGACATTCCAGGGTCTGTTTCTCGGTAAATATGGCGCCGTTCATAAGGAAAGTGTTTGTTACTGTTCTCCTCCGGTGTTTGAACGTCTCTTTGTCCGCCCTGCTCCTCCGTAGCGGTCACCATGGGTGAGGTGGAGCTCTCCTGTCGGGCTTATGTGAAGATGTACCTGCACTCCTGCCTGTTCCCCCGCTGCAGCATCAATGGACTGTTGCTGTCCTCCAGCTCGGCAGGTGGCGCTGTTTGCGTGACGGACTGCGTGCCGCTGCTTCACTCTCACCTGCCCCTGGCTCCCATCACGCAACTGGCCCTCACGCAGGTGTGGAGTTTGCAGCGGTGGCCCGGTTCTCAAAAAGGTCCAGGATGTGGTGGAAATTTCAGTTTTTCAGTAAAAAAAAAAAGAAGTTATTTCTGCAATATAAAAACTCCAAATTCAGATTGACATAAAATAAGATTTACGTTGCTACATTTCCTGATTCCACCAAAATCTCATGAATTAATTTCACTTGTTTATAAGAAAACAAGTTAAATGTGACAAGTTATGTCAAAATACATAACTTGTGGTGAAATGAAAAATCTGCAGAATGTATTTTTTATCAAAATAATAACTAAAATAATAGTTGCAGGCTTACAAAACCCACTCAGGTTTTCAATAAGGTGTGGACTGTGGGTGAAGTGTTAATCACTTTTATTTTTGTAAACAATCTGCTGATTTAAATAGTTAAATATGTCCTGCAATATGTTTATGAGGCGTTTTCAGCTTTCAAATCCTCCTGAAGATGAACATAAATCAGCTCATTTACTCAGAAGTTATTCAGACATGTTGTCTAAAATGACTGACCCAGCATTTTCTCTCTTCTCTTCTCCCAGGTGGATGTTTGGTGCGCTCAGACTCAGCAGAGGATAGTTGGATATTACCAGGCCAACGCCTGCGCATCAGATTGCAGGTGAGTTTTCTGAAGGGAGAAACTTCTCCAGGACCGAAGCCGATCCAGAAACGGTTTCAGTGGTCTGGTGTCTGTTTGCAGCCCGACGCCGTGCGCTCTGAAGATAGCCGACAAGATCGCCGAGCAGTTTGAGAGTGCTGTCTTATTAATGGTGAGGATGACAGAAAATAAAGTTTTAATGAAGAGATTAAATGTTTTCTATGTTTATGGGACGGGACAGTTTGCTGGTTTAATGCAGTCAGTTTGTTTCTGATTCTTCCTGAAGCTCGACGGCAGCAAGATGTCTCCAGATGATCGTGTTCCTCCGATCGTCATGTACGAGCGCAGAGACTCCAAATGGGTTCTGAAGGACAAACACACGTAAGAACTGAGGGGAAGTTATAAAGGATAAAACGAGTAGGTTTGGGTTTAAATACCAACTTCTTAACTTAGGAAGTCCTGTGGGAAGAGTTTAAATCAATACAGCTTTGAGCTCAGACTTCCGTCCAGCCAGTTCATCTTTTATCTATCATAGATGCAGATTCCTTTCAATCATATCTGGAGGATCTGAAATGTAAAATAAAAATAATTTTAAGTGGCTTGAATCTCCAGGAAGCTGCAGGATGTTTTAAATTGGAACATTAACTCATTTATCTGTAAGTTTGTTCACATGAAAACCAGTGAAGGGAGAGAAAATAATCCAGTTAGCAAAGAGCTGAAATACCTAGAAAGGCCAGCAGAGAGCGCAGGTGAGGTCAGGGATTCCATTCATCCATCCATTTTCTAACAGCGTGTCCCTAGTGGGTCAGGAGGGGTGCTGGTACCTCTCCAGAACATTTTGGGCGAGAGGTCTGGACAAGCCGCCACGACAAACAGTCTGTCTGTGTCGCAGGGCAACAGACATGCACACTCACACCTAGGGAGAATTTAACCTGACAGTCGTGTTTTGGACGTGGGATGAAGCCGGAGAACCCACCATGCACAGGGAGAACATGCAAACTCCATGCAGAAAAACCCGGGCCAGGAATTGAACCCAGGACCTTCTTGCTGCAAGGCAGCAGTGCTACTTGCTGCACCGCCGTGCAGCCTGTCAGGGTTTCCTCAGGTAGAAAAACAGAGTCAGCAGAGGAAGACATGGATGTTATTTATCTGAAACTTAGAAGGGATTTTGCATGACTGCTGAATCAAATGAACTAGTTATTTAAAAATATATATTTTCCTGTAATAAGAAAAGGATTTAGGTCTCTAGAAGACTCTGGATCTACTTATGGTAAAAGTTTGGCTATGAAAGAACAAATACTTTGAGTCATACTTTACACTTTCATTCTAAAAAAATTAAGTTTGTAATAGTTTTGACTTGATTACAAAGAAGTCTTTCTGGATCAACCACCTGTGCTGGATGGGACACAATTCTATCATTTTTTAATTTCAGTTGGACACACCTGGTTTTCATCAATGCAGATTCATGAATTAGAACGGCCTACTCAAAGTCCAAACCTCAATCCAACAGAGTATTTGTGCTAAGGTTTGAAAACGAAGGTTTACAGACTGAAACATTACCTGGTGGAAGAAAAACTCCAGAAGACCAGGGAGGCTGAATACAAATGCAGGCCACACTTTCCAGATTTATTTATTGAGGGTTGTGAAAATGATTTTTTTTTTTTTTTTCCACCTTGTTTTGGTCTGTCAGATAAAAACTGAGATTGAGAAATCAGAATCTCATCTGGAACAATTTATCAAGTTTTCTTTTAGTTTTCATTAATAAATGTATAAAATTTAGGCTCCATTGTTTTGAGTAGCAGCAGCTTCCTGTTCGTCAGCCTAACGACCCGTGTCACTTCCTGTCCAGGATCATGCTGCGGCAGTGGGAGGAGACGCAGGCCATCGCCAGCCAGATGCTGGAGTCGGGCGACCACGCCCTCCTGGTGGACTTCGACGGCCACCTGGATGACATCACCAAGGACTGGACCAATCAGACGCTCAACGCCAAGATCGCCGAGCTTTCCTCGCCGGCCAACGGAAACATCTGACGTTGACCCGGTTCCCCCGACACAAACGCACACCCAGCAGAATCCTCGGAAAAGTTTTACCAACAGAACAAAGACAAACGTGCTTAAATGACATATTTACATCTGGTGCCAACCCCAAAAAACGGATCATTTTTTAACAACTAATCCACCTTAAAATATGATTTAACTCCAACAATCGACTTCCTGGTTTTTATTTCTAAACGCCTTTTTTCTTTTTCTTGTGTCACAAAATGTTCATCTGAGTCGGGATGATGATAGTTTGTTTAAAAAATATGTTTTATTTGGTTGGTTTTCTCATAATTGCTGCATAGAAACGTTTTATTGTATTATTATTACACTGTGATTAATTACATTGGTAACATTCTACAGACCTTAAATGTTCCAGTTTTAAGTATTGGATATAAAATGAGCTCAAAGCTCGTTGTGGTCCAAGAATAAATTTCCTCCTTCAGCGTTTTTATTACCTTGAATTAAAGAAAATCAACTTAAAATCAAACTAACAAATTAAATGCTCTAAACTTCAGTGCAATATTCCCATATTTACATTTTACACCAAAATCAGATGAGAAAATTTCAGATTCAAATTTAAAAAATTGTCAAAATTCTGAGAATTTTTAGATTATTTACATTTCAGTGTTTGCTATTTTCCATTTCATAATTCCAGATTTTTCCCCTCATTCCAGTTATATAATTCGTTTGTTTTTCTGTCATTTTAAGTCTTAATAAAATATAAATAAACATAAATAGTTGGTATAAATATGTTAGTATCAGGGCTATTATAGATGAAAAGAGGAGTTGATTTTCACCAAAAACCTCAGACATTTATGAATTATTTTCACTTCCCTGATGTTGAAAAGCTGTAAAATGAAAGTTTTCCAGGATAAAAGGCATACATTTACAATATTAAAACAATTATTTGATGTATAAAGTCAGAAATCTGTAAGAAAACCCTCAAATTTGTCAGGAATTTTCTAAAAAGTTGTACATTTGTGACAAAACGAGAGAGAAACGCTGCAGGGTCGAGGAGCTACGCCTACGAGATTCACACCTGGATGTTTCCCAGAGTTTAAGGATGAGGGTCCTGGACTAGAACCGGGTCTCCCAGAGACGTTCTGATCCAGGAAAACAACCCGGATCTTCCCTTTAACTCTAGAAAACATCCAGATGTTCGTCTCCTAAATTTACCGCCTCAATCTGAGATGGCTTCTGCCATTTTCTGTCACAAATGTCCAATTTTGTTTTTTTTAAATGATAAATTTGAGCGTTTTCTTACAAATTTCTGACATTATAATAAATTTGTTTTAATACTGTACATTTAAGCCTTTAATCATATTTTGAAAAATGTCAACAGCAGAAAATATCTGAGCTTTCTTCTTGTAAAAATGTGAAATTACTCAAAATTTCTGAGTTTTTCCCCTGAAACTTTCTCCTCCATGGCCTCATTTTTATTTAATTTTTTTAATCTACACTCCACTGCCTTTTTTACAGCTAATTTTAAACTTTTGTCATCTAAACTGAACAAAAACTAACTTGGTACTGCAATCTTTTTTGAGAAATGATTAAAATACAATTTTTTCTTTTAACAGATGCCCTGAATCATCATAACCTCCAGCCAGAAATAATCAAATCAAATAAAATCTGAGCGAAGCTTCTTAAACCAGCCTTTAAATAATAATCTACTAAAGTTAGAACTTTCTTAAAATGAAACAAAAATCTGTATGTTTGAGTAGTTTTACCTAAGAAAGGGAGAAAAATGTTGTGCTTTTACTCGTTAGTGATGGATAATTTAATCCAGTGATTTAGGGAAGATTTAGGAATTGTGAAAAGGAAAAACCATTGCATGTGATCTCTGCTGTAATAATGAAGTTCACAGTGAAAAGTCTTTTATTATTTAATGAAATGAGTGTTTTAAACTAAAACTCAGCTTTAAGACTGTTTCACAATCAGTCTGGATGATAACATGTAGCTAAAACTATTAATCTATGCTATGATTGGAATACAGTACGACAAACATGCCTGCTTTTAACTTTAAAAGAGTGTCTGGGTTCTAAGCAACAACAGAACAATAAAAAGTGATTTATAGAGAAACTATTTTTAAATTTCTCTGAAATACACAACCTCCGCGCTGTTGATGTTTGCTGTAGTGTTTCCAACGCACCGATCCCCGCAGGAAATGAAGAAAATCCATTTTTTTAAACCCCAAACGTCACCGTTTCAGCTCCAGAGTTCAACAGATTTTTCTTTTAAGTGCTTCAAAGTCTTAATTTCCATGTGCAGAGAAAGCAGAGGCTCTTATTTTGAAAGCTGGGAATGTTTCAGAGTTTGCTCTTAGAGACTCTCAGATGGTCTGACAGGCGTCCAGCTCGGAGGTCGGCGACGGCACCGTGACGAGGTTCAGCGTGATTTCTCCCAGCGGAGACTGGCTGGCTAAGGTCCGGAAGACAGACAGGGTGTTGAAGACGGAGAGAGCGTTCTGGACCTGCTGCTCCGCCCACGGGAGGGAAACCTGCAGGCAGGAGGAGCAGGCACCTTACAGAGGAACAATCTCAACTTTTATGCTTCACAGGAGAAAAACTGGACAGAAAAATGTATTTTTTAGATAGTAGTTGCTTTATTTTATGAAATCTGATGCTAAACTTCAAATTAGATTACTGGAACAAATGTAGCAGGTATGGATCAGAAACAGAACATGTAGTTTTAAATAACAGATTTTTACAAAAGGTGATTCTTTAGATTTCAAATTTATTTCTATAAACTTAAAGGAATAACTTAAAATGTATTCCTTGGTCATTCTAGATGTTAAAATGGTGTCAGAAGAGTAAATTTCCACCAACATCACTAATACTTTGAGATTAATTTGACATATTTAGGAAATTTGTGAGAAAATAATTAAATTTACCTTCATCTTAGATGATTTCTGGCACATTTTTCTCACAAATTTCCGACTTGATATTGTATATTTAATATTTATTTTCTTCTGCAACTTGTCAATTTTCCAAATCTTTTATTGTAAATATGTAGCATTAAAGCCAAATTGTACCGCCGTGTCCGATTATTTTATCTACGCTGACGGTTCGGAGGGTTTACCTGAGCGATGATCAGTTTGTGAGACGGATCTTCGGTGTTGCTGAACTCTTCTCCAAAACACAGAGTAAAGCTGCACTGAGGAGGCTCGCCGCCGTTGGCTCGGAAAAAGTCCAGTTCTGAGGAAACACCAGACCAGAACCGGGTTGAGTTTTCATTTTTACCTGCTAATGAAGTTTTCCAGGTCAGTTTCAGGAACTGAAATATTCTTTAAACGAGGTTCCATCTCATGATGGATATCACCAGAGCTTCTGCAGGTTTTACCAACTCAAATTAAAACCGTAATGGATTAATTAATTTATTATCATACGGATTGCAGCAAGTTATTCAATGGAGTCAAACACTGTCCAACCAAATGGCGATAAATTTCCACTTCAACCATGATAGATGCAAAAAAAGGAGCTCGCTAGCTTTTCTTTTAGCTAGCTAGCTTTTCTCCTCCCTCCATTTCCACTGCAGGAACTAATGATTCCTGCTAATATACCGGTTAATATACTCGTGCTAGCTAGCAAGGATATGTTAGCAGCTAGTTAGCAGTAGCTTCAACTCCATCAATGAAGAAGGAATGAAGAAGCCTGACAGAAAAAAATACTACATAGAATTGTTACGTAGCATTACATAATGCTACATAACCGTTTTTTTCTTTTTGTACTTCCATTTGTGTCTCTACTGCTTCTAAAAACAGACCTTAAAAAGACTGCACTTGGTTTTTGGCAATAAGTTCATGTTTTTTGGTGTCTGGAAAATGAGCCCATTAAGAAATCTCTGGAATGTAACGTTGCAAATCAGCAGGCATTGCGCCTGTTACCTAGCAACCCCAGCGGAATTCACCCCGCCCGTTACCTAGCAACCCCAGCGGAGCTCCAGCACATTTAGTCAGCTGGTTTTACTGCTGTATGCGCTGTACAATGGCTGCTGGAAAAGACAAGTGTGTTGTTGTTAATCTCCAGCTGGTGTACTCTTCAAACAGGTGTGGTTGTTATATTTTCAGCCATTTTGACCTTTGAGTATTTGACGTTCGGGGGCGTGGCCAGCAGCAGCTCAGGTGGATTTAAAGTGACAGAGGCCCTAAAACATTTCATTCTGAAAGGAGTTTGAATTGATCAGGCTGAATTCTCATTATCTAAGAATAATTGTGTGAAAAAAGTGTCATGTTTTTTTGTATAGCCCGTTCAAGGAAGCATATAGATTACCTTTACAACATGACACTAATGTATTTAAAATCAATTCAATGTTTTTAAAAATAAATGTAAGACTTTTTAAGGATGCAGGCAGTTACACCCTGATCACTATTTTAGCCAAACTCGTCGAACTCGACAGTTCAATGGACTGGAAATAAAAGCCAGACGTTTAGACTTACGTTGCTTGAAGATGTCTTTGCTGAACAGCATCACCGACTCCATGTTCCTCTCCATCCGGTGGAGGCCCGGCGTGGTCGTGTGCGGTCCCGTCCAGAAGATCCGGCCCTGGCAGAACCTCTTGCCATACACCCCCTGCGGCGTGCACGTCAGCGCGATGCCCTTCGCCATGAAGGGCAGCAGGGTGAACAGCGCCTGCAGCTCCTCGCCCGCCGACAACGCGGACGGCGGCTCCGGTAGCAGGATGCGGGGGAAGCGGCTCAGGGCGGCAGGAGTCGGGGGGACGGACGAGGAGGGCAGATACAGGATGCGGACATCGGGGCCGCTGATCTGACGTTTAAGAACCTCCTGGCCAAGATAATGAATCGTCACGCTGAAGGAGTCTTGATCTGTTGGAAACAGAGGGGGCGGAGTTAACAGAGGGGGCGGGGTTAAAGCTGCAGCTTTATGATGGCGACAGGACGTTGGTTACCTCCTGTGTTGGCGGGGACGCTCTCCTCGATCCGAACGTCCAGCCTGAGCTCATCCAGCGCTGCAGAGAGGAAGACGAGAAATAAACCAGTTACTAAGCAGAAAAAACTCATCATGAGGCTCAAAGGTTATTGTGAAATACTGCAAACAAAGCAACAGCTTGATAACAACCTCACTGTGGTTTTTAAAAAGTGTTCCTTCTAAATAATGACATTAAAGAAATGCATCAAAACAAACAAAAATATTTAGTAAATGAATTTCTGGCATCTTTATAGACCTTCCTCTATAAAGCACTGTGCTAATTATTGAGCATGGCGGTGGCAGCATCATGCTGTGGGTCTGCTAATAGACCCTCTGGACTCACTGGTGCACTGGGCGGGTCCGTCTGACTGGACCGGCTGGCTGTCCTGCTGCTGGTCCTCTTCATGCTGTGAATCAAGCACAGACGGTTAGTTGTCCACCTGACTTCAGCAGGACGAAACCTTGACCTTTGACCCGAGCGTCAACCTCACCAGCTGAGAGGCGACCTCTTCAGTTTTGATCTTTTTGACCCGGCAGTCCGAGCTGCTGCTCTTTCTCTTCAGCTTCTTGCTGCTCCTCTCTTTGACCTTCGGCTCAGGTAGCAGCACACCTGGAAACCCGGAGGGGGAAGATTAATCCGACGTCCAACAGCGCTAATCCAAGGGATTATATTCCGAAATCTCCGAGACATGTCACCTTTTATTAAGCGCAAACTACACAACATGCTGCTATGATCAGGTGGTTGAAGCAAACGACAGAAAAACCTTCAGAGAGGCTAAAGATCAACTTTTCTCACGATGATGATGAGGAAAACGAGTTAGGAAGAGCGATTCAAGACTTTTGCACAAGACGACACAACACACAGCTTCATTTCACCTGTAGGCAGCTGGGAGGGAAGGAAGGAAGGAAAAGAAGGAGGCAGAAAGGATAAAGAGAAAAAATGATACAGGGAATGAAAGAAGGGAACACAAGAAGGAAAGGGAGGGAAAAAGGACACTAGGAAGGATAACGAGAAAAAAGGCACAAAGAAAAAATAACACTGGAAATGAAGTTTTAGATGATAAGAAGTAAAATAAAGGAAATATTTTTCCACTTTTCGTTTTATCCAGACCTGAAGTTACTTGAATCAAGAGTCAAATTTCCCAGAGTGCATAGGAACCCTGGATATCGTCACTTTTTCTCATTTAAAGTAAAAAACATTTAAAAATCTGCATAAAAACAAGGAATGCCTCAAAGTTAAGAATAAAAGTGTAATCACATGACCCTTCGACGCCTGACCTTCCCGGTCAGAAGCGAATCACATGTAAATGTTTGTGTTCTGGTTGCCATAACAAAATGTAAACAAACTGTAAACTCATTAGCATGAATGATCCCAGGCAGAGCAGTTTTACAGAGGAGAGGTGAACGTTTCTGTAAATATGGAGGTTGACGACGTTTTCCTGCTTTACAGCTGACATGATAAACGTCATAACTTTATTACTGATGAAATATTAACGTTCAATGAGACTCCTGAGGTTAGATCCCAGTTAAGCTCTTCATTTTACAGCCCTGCTGCCATCATCATGCTTCATACTTCCTCTTCCTAAGGCGGCCTTTGACTAGTTCTCTGTGCAACATAAAGCTTCTCAAAAGGTCAAATAACACCTGAACTATGACCCCAGAGGAGGTGGGAAGGAGACTTCAAAGAGAGAAAGAGAGAGAGGGTGAGAGAGAGAGAGATATTCCCTACTCTAACATCTTTTCAACCATACAGAAATTTAAAGAGGAGCAGCAAAAGCAAATGAAGTGGATCCGCAGAGATGATGTGTCATTGAGGACGTTATGGAGCTGTTAGCACATCAGGATAGTTGTGAGGTTTTCGCTGACTCAGGTCAAAATGAGCAGCATTTCAGTTGGCGTAGCGATTTCAATATGGCGGCGCCCAAGTGGCTACTGTTCGTAGCACGTCTTACGAACATCGTTTCAAGCCGTACTTTCCACCATGTTTGATTTTTTTCAGCTTAGAGTTGCAGGGGCTACATGTCAAATTGATTTTCTAAAGTGTTGCTGCGGGGAGCGGCCATATTGGATATTGAATTTTCCCGACTCAGAAGCTGGAATTTCCGAGTTCCAAAAGGGAACGCAGCATTAAAGAGCAGCGTTAACAACTGATGGTGTCATGACGGTGAAAAGCAACCGTCTTCAGTCAGAGGCCTCTACAGGTTGGAATACTGACTGCTACTGGAGATCCTTCCTACCTAAAGCATCACTATGATTCTGTTGTTGAATGTTTATGTTTGCAACTTTTTTATTGTGACTTCTGACTGACATTTGAATGAAGAGTGGCTTTCTGTCGGGAAAATGGGAAGTAAGTTTGAAATGACAAGTTTGCAGATATTCAAATCAGGGTAACGTGGAGCATCAGCTCCATTTCCTCTTGAATCTGCAGGCCAGCAGTCGACTGAACGCCTGAAGCCAACGAGTAGAGGAAACCTCAGAGAAATAACTCCTGGTTCCTGCTCGAGATAAAACCCTCGCTCTGTCTGCTGAATGTGTGTGAAAGTTCACCAGTCTGATCTGAAGAATCAGCAGCTGGAGTTTTATCTGGACCAGAACCAGAATCAGAACCAGCTGCTGGACAAACACCAATCGCTCCTGTCAGAGATAAATCACTTAAAATAGATTGGTTTGTGCAACTGTTGCTCAACGTTTTCACCAAACCAAGACAGACAGAAAACCTGGACCGGGTCAGAACCGGCGTGTGGGTCTTACCCTGCTCGCTGATGGGGACGAGGCGGTACACCTTGTACGGCTCTGAGATGTCCAGCTGGGCGCGCTCCATCACCTCCTTGAACTCTGGGCTCTTGTTGAGGGCGCAGCGAAGACGCGTCTTCCACGCCGCAGGATTCTTCTCTCCGTTCGCCAGCTTCCCTTTGAACTCGGCCCAGGCCTGCAGAACCAGAGGAACCAACGATACGGATGAAAAATAGATACATTAAAAAATGAATACATGTTGGAGGGATGGATGGACAGATGATGGATGGATGTTAGACTTTAAATTCACTCTGAAAAGAGAAATATTTTCCAAACTCGGTCCAGTCCGGTCACCGGGTTCTGATCCGGTCCCGCTCATCTTGTAAACTAAAACCCAAAGTCACAAAGCATCTCTGACCTTGAAGAGCGCTGCGTCCTCGTCCTCACGGAAGTCGTGTTTCCCTGCGTGTTTCCATGGGATCCTGAACATCGTTTTGGCCTCGTCGTCCCACATCACGCCTGGATACTTCCCACTGCTCACCTGTCACACGACAAACACCAACGTTTGGTTTCCAGCAACGTTTCAAACATCGTTTGGTTTCCAGCAACAATTAAACACCAACAGGAAGTTCCTCCATTTGGCGAAACCAAACCACTGCCCAGCGCTAACCCCTGCTAACGGTCCGACAGACGGCAGATCTCCAGCTCAAACCGGATGAAACAGAATCCAAGCATCTCAAGAAACAGAGCTGGAGTTACTCCGTCTCTGCAATATGGTGTTTTAATATAATAACTAAATATTTCAAGGATTAGACTAAGATTTGGAGCAGGGCCCGTTAATGTTCGAACTGGAAGTTAGCTAGCTTTATCCGTTAGACCAGATTTGAAATGTGTTTCAGATCATTATCCTGTTGGAACTGCCCAACACTTTCAGTTCAGTTCAACAAGAAAAAATTATTAAAAGAATAAATTTACAACATCAAAACTAAAATTTTCTCTGACCTTGAAAGTCATAAGTTTGCATAAAACAAAATATAAAAAACGCCAGAACACAACAGAGTGTTATGGACGCACTAAGAAGATTTTAATAAACAAATAAAATCAAGAGATTAAGTAATAAAATCACAACAATAAAATTACAGTATTACAAGAATGAAGTCACAATATTACAACTTTATTCTTGAAATATTACAACTTTATTCTCTTATTATTTCGACTTTATTTTCTTATGACTTTGTTCTCATATTGACTTGCAACTGTCTCTTTCAATTGCAAGAGAAAAATCGGATAGACTAGTTAAAACAATCCACAGGTATTCATATAGATGTCTAATCTGGGTCACACAACTTGTTTACCATAACAAATAAACCACAAACCTGGTTTCTGTGACAGACTTCTGGCTTTAAAAACAGATTTAGGTCGAATAAAAGCATCTAATTAAAGTTTCGGCAGGTGGTATTTTAGCTAAAGTCAGCTTTAATAACTTAAGAAAAGAACTAATTCATTTTAACTTCTGAAAATTACACTTCCGGTTGATATTCATATGACCTCAAAAACGGGGATAGTTATTAGGACTCGATTAAATAAGAGCCTAATAGAGTCTATTTGCTTCCCCTCACCTCCACCCCTTTATTATCACACACACACACACACACACACACCTGGTCCACTATCCAGGAGCGAAGTCTGCGGGTGGATCTCATCCTTCCTGCTGCCATGATTCCCTTTTAAAACGACTGAAATACATAAACAACATAAAATAATAAGTGACACATTCATGACATGAGCTAATATCGCTCTGCAGGCAAATTTTACTTTATTTTATAAATAACTGACTGAAAAAATAAATACATTTGATTTATGACACAGATTGAGCAATGATAACAACTAAAAGTTGTTTTTCTTTTTTAAAAAACCGGACAACGTTCAAGCAGAGCCGCGTTTTGCTGATATAAAATATCAGAAGCGAGCCCTCCCTGCGGTTCTGAGGACTTTATAAAGTCAGAAATAGAAGCTAAAGTGTCAAAATGGAGGAAGTAGATTTAAGTTTCGTTTACCTTGGTTGTGTTTCCTCAGCGGCGCCTTGCAGACTGAGTGAAGAGCAGCAGAGCAGCGCAGCTCTCAGCCCAGCTGCCCGTTTCCTCGAAATCACGTGACTTCGCAGAAACACGCCGCGTCTCCACCGCCAGGGGGCGACAGAACACACCGCTCAGTCTGCAGCTTACATAACTAAAACAGAGCCAAACTCCTGATTTTTTAAATCCTAAATGAAACTGCAAATTGTTTTAGTATATATTCGTGCTTTCGTTCAAGTTATGACTAAATAGTTTGATTTAATTATCCACACTGCAACACTTTATTCTACACTTCTGAGTCTTTTTGTTATATTTCTGTTTGATCCTGCTGTTTTTATCTGACACCAATGTTTACATGTTCAGTAAATTCAAATATGCCCCCCAGTGAGACTTGTTTATCATAAAATCTAAACATTTCTGTGTTAAAAGGTTTATTAGTCTGGTGTAATTCTCTAATTGTAAAAATGGAAAATAATCATAATAAGCAGTAATAGAAGCCTGAAAATAATCTACTTTATAGTTCAGTTGGATAAACTGTTGAATGGTACTTGCATAACCAGCATGAACACAATGCATGTTTCTGAGGCTTTTTAGGTTAGTAAATACAGATAATGGTTCTAAAGTCATGCTGGATCTCTATTTTGATAAAAACTTGACTAGTGGGACATATTGTTCTTATTTTTATACTTGATATTGGTTAGTTAGATCTGATTTTTATCATATCTTAGCTAAAATACATTGTCTTGACTTTGCTGGTTTATTTTGCCATCAGTGTCCATTTTTTCTGAAATAACTTAAAGTATTACCTGCATAAGTGTTTGGAAAACCTGTTAAAGAAGCAACAAATGGGGTTTTATCTATGTAAGGGAATCTTGACTGGTCCTCTGTGATGGGCGTTGGCAACACATGGGACTCAGATCTCTGCTTTTCTGCAGACGTCCCAATCAGAGGGACTGGATTCACTTTCTCTTTGATGTTTCCATGGATAGAAGCAGCAAAGCAAGTCTTTTAGTTAAGGTAACCATTGCTAACACACAAAGACAATAACTTCAAGCATAAAAGCTGTTTTGGTCCTTTAATGGAGAACGCCCAAATGTTTGCAACATGCACAGCTCTTCACCAGAAGTGCTCCATCATCTGGCAGAAATGCAGGGGGTGGAGAGACTGTTTACTCATGACTGTACTGTGGTCTGGCTGCAAAGCATTAAGCCTCAGTTACTTTACCGCTTTATTCAGTTAAACACGTCTTTACAAAGCCCAGCAAAAGATTACATGTCTCAATTATTTTCACATTTCTGCCTCCTAATAAAGAAAGAACAGTAAATAAAAATGAGAATTTCCTCGATTTTCCCACTTTGAACTATTTATTGATCTGGTTTTAAATCTGATGTTATCACATGAACACCAAAGAAGAAGAAAAATGTAACATCTGCACCAAAATCTAATCAATAACATGATGTTTTCATTTAGCTTCGTTGTTTGAGGATAAGAAATAAAACTGTCAGATTCCTGCAAAACAAACAACACAGTGAATTACTTCAACTTAAACTTTTTAATTAAATCCAATTAAAAAGGCACAAGAGAAAATGTGCAGAACATTTTAAAATACATTGTACTTCAACGTATATAGATATGGTTCAGTGATTTCTATGGAACAATCAATCAGATTTCAATGCTGCTAAAATAGAAAATGCTACCAAGTATTTTTATTCTAGTTTCTAGAGCAAATATCTTAGTAATAAGACAAAACTGACTTATAGATAACTTGTTTTAAGTGAATAATTCCTTAATACTGATGAAAAAGTTCTAGCTCTATATAAGCTATAGGAAAATATTTTGTTATAGGTGAATTTATCTGCCAGTATACATAGAACGTTTTCATCAATATGAATGAATTTCTGATTGAAAACAGGATCCTACATGTTAATTTTCTCTGCCAGAGAAACCAGATGAAGATACTTGGCAGGAGTTTTTTGCAGGAATTTCTTCAAGTTTATTTGCTTCGAGGAACTTTTTCTCCAAGAGGAACCTCCATCAGTCTCTGCAAAGCGGAAACAGAAGTTGGATTAGCAGCGTTTCCGGGTTTGTTAGAGCAGATGAGTTTAATCCCGTCTGTCCCCACCTTCAGCAGGCGGGCGCTGAAAGCGTTGTCGTCCTCTCCGTCTCCTTTCTTCAGGTCCCCCAGGTATCGCTGGCAGGCCACGACCAGCTCCTGCATCTCGTAGAGGACCGCCGGGTCCAGAGAGTGGTCGTTTATCAGGCTCACCAGGTACTCCCTGTAGTGTTTCCTGCAGGACAAACGACAACCTGAGACTCAGAGGGTTTCTGTCAGAGCTGCATCAGGGCTTCAGTGACACCTGGAGAAGATTTATGTGAAAATAAAAACATAATCAATCACAGCAGAATGGAAACTAAATGATGACATTAATTTAAAACTTTAAAACACTGCAGGTCCATCAGATCGATCTCTGATTATAAGACAGACGGACGAACGGACGGTTGGATGGATGGTTGGATGGATGGATGGTTGGTTGGATAGATGGATGGATAGATGGATAGATGGATGGATGGATGGATGGATGGTTGGATGGATAAATGGTTGGTTGGATGGATGGATGGATGGATGGATGGATGGATGGATGGATGGATGGATGGATGGATGGTTGGATGGATGGATGGATGGATGGTTGGTTGGATGAGATGGATGGATGGATGGATGGATGGATGGATGGATGGATGGATGGATAGATGGATGGATGGATGGATGGATGGATGGATGGTTGGATGGATAAATGGTTGGTTGGATGGATGGATGGATGGATGGATGGATGGATGGATGTGGATGGATGGATGGATGGATGGATGGTTGGATGGATAAATGGTTGGTTGGATGGATGGATGGATGGATGGATGGATGATTGGTTGGTTGGATGGTTGGTTGGATGAATGAATGGATGGTTGGATGTATCCTAATGGTTGGATGATGGGTGGATGGATGATTGGTTGGTTGGATGGATGGATGGATGAATGGTTGGACGGTTGGTTGGTTATATGGTTGGATGGATGGATGGATGGATGGATGGATGGTTGGTTGGATGGATGGATGGATAGATGGATGGATGGATGGTGGTTGGATGGTGTTGGATGAATGAATGGATGGTTGGATGGATCAATGGTTGGATTGGATGGATGGATGGATGATGGTGGTTGGATGGATGGATGGATGGTTGGATGGTATGGTTGGTATGATGGTGATGGGATGGATGATGGTTGGTTGGATGGATGGTTGGTTGAATGAATGGATGGTTGGATGTATCCTAATGGTTGGATGATGGGTGGATGGATGATTGGTTGGTTGGATGGATGGATGGATGAATGGTTGGACGGTTGGTTGGTTATATGGTTGGATGGATGGATGGATGGTTGGTTGGATGAATGAATGGATGGTTGGATGTATCCTAATGGTTGGATGATGGATGGATGGATGATTGGTTGGTTGGATGGTTGGATGATGATCCATGTGAGGTGGTTGGTTATATGGTTGGATGGATGAATGAATGGATGGTTGGATGTATCCTAATGGTTGGATGATGGATGGATGGATGATTGGTTGGTTGGATGGTGATGTATCCAATGGTTGGACGGTTGGTGGGTGATATGGTTGGTTGGATGAATGGATGGTTGGATGTATCCTAATGGTTGGATGATGGATGGATGGATGATTGGTTGGTGGATGATGGTTGGATGGTGGTATATGGATGGATGGATGGATGGTTGGATGTATCCTAATGGTGGAGGTGGTTGGATGATGGTTGGATGATGATGGAGTGGATGTATCTTGGTTGGGATGGATGGATGATGGTGTTGGATGATGGTTGGATGATGATGGATGGTTGGATGGTGTGGTTGGATGATGGATGGATGGATGATTGGTTGGATGGATGGATGCATGGTTGGTTGGATGATGGATGGATGGATGGTTGGATGGATGGTTGGTTGGATGATGGATGGATGGATGATTGGATGGATGGTTGGTTGGATGAATGAATGGATGGTTGGATGTATCCTAATGGTTGGATGATGGATGGATGATTGGATGGATGGATGGTTGGATGGATGGATGGTTGGTTGGTTGGATGAATGAATGGATGGTTGGATGTATCCTAATGGTTGGATGATGGATGGATGGATGAATGAATGGATGGTTGGATGTATCCTAATGGTTGGATGATGGATGGATGGATGATTGGTTGGATGATGGATGGATGGATGGATGGTTGGTTGGATGATGGATGGATGGTTGGATGCATCCTAATGGTTGGATGATGGATGGATGGATGATTGGTTGGATGGATGGATGGATGGATGGATGGATGGATGGATGGATGGATGGATGGATGGATGGTTGGTTGGATGATGGATGGATGGATGGATGGTTGGTTGGATGATGGATGGATGGATGGTTGGATGCATCCTAATGGTTGGATGATGGATGGATGGATGATTGGTTGGATGGATGGATGGATGGATGGATGGATGGATGGATGGATGGTTGGATGCATCCTAATGGTTGGATGATGGATGGATGGATGATTGGTTGGATGGATGGATGGATGGATGGATGGATGGATGGATGGTTGGTTGGTTGGATGATGGATGGATGGATGGTTGGATGCATCCTAATGGTTGGATGATGGATGGATGGATGATTGGTTGGATGGATGGATGGATGGATGGATGGATGGATGGATGGATGGATGGTTGGTTGGTTGGATGATGGATGGATGGATGGTTGGATGCATCCTAATGGTTGGATGTTTTGAACAAACCCCATCGGATCGTCAGTCGTTCTTTTTCTTTTTCCTAAACGTTTTCATTAAATAACTGAAAACCAAAATAAGTGTCAGGAGGAAGCGCAGCTTCACTTCGCTGCAGAACCTCTGGGCTCGACCCGGAGGTTCTGTCCGGTTCTGCCGACTCACATGCAGAGCCCGGCCTGGCCCGGCTGGGTCTGGAGGCCGCACGGCGAGTCGGCCGTCTGGCCGCCTTCGTCCTTCTGCTCCATCACGCCGCAGGCGTCTGCGGCACAGAGACCGGACCGTTAAGACGGGAAACTCCAGGAGGTCCAATTACTTCATCAGCAGAACCGGCCGACACTCACCGGTTTGGGTTTCATTGGAAGGATCCGTGTTGAAGGGCACGCCGCTCCGCTGGTGGGAAACCAGACAGGAAGTTAATTAAACTGAACTGCTTTTCAATCAACTCCTGATGTGAACAATTTATTGGTTTCAGCTAAAAGAGAAATAAACAAAATAAGAAACAAGAAAAATAAAATTTTCCTATTTTTTTATTTAGTAAAAAAATAAGAAAAAGGAAAAATGTAACAGAAGGAAGAAAAGGAAAAATAAAATGGAAATGAAAAGATAAAGACGAAACAAAAAAACAAAAAGGATAAAATAAGAAAGAAAAGACGACGATGGAATAAAAAGAGGAACCCTTTCCTCGTTCTGGAGGAAAGGGTTCTGGTTCCCCTCTCCTCCCAGTTCAGAGCCGGAGAACCAGTTACCTGCAGCAGAGCCTGCAGTCGGTCTGCGTCCCAGTCCCGCAGGTAGAACAGGCAGTCTCTGGGGTGGTGGGCGTGCAGCCCGGTGAATTTACACTGAGGAATCTTACACTCCATCTGCAGCAGCAACAAACACCAGCATAAGAAACATCTACTGGGAACACTGGGACCAGACAGGAGCAGAAAGTTTTCTGGAAGGAAGAAAACTAAACAAAGGAAACAACTGAAAATTATAAACAACGAGGAAACATCCTACTCAAAACATCCAGGAAGGAAGGAAGGAAGGGTCAGAGGAGCGCCACGCCGCTGCGTTGTCATGGAAACCCACCTTATAGTACGGGTTGTTGCAGCCGCTGCAGAACTGGTGGCGGCACTGGGAGCAGGTAAAGTGCATGCAGCCGCCTTTGGTCAGCGCGTACTGGAACTTACACTCCGGGCAGGCTGCAAGGAAAACACACACTGAAACGCTTTAACTGGGAACACTGGAAAAACACAAAATACCACCAACTAGTTCTGGTTTAGCTGCTTGTTTAAATATCTTAGTTACCTTTAAATAGGACAAAACTAACTTGTTTTTATGGAGACACGGGGAAATGTTCTTCTTAGCGTCTTTGCTAAAGAAGCTGGTTATTCAGAGTACTGTATCCAAGTATTTCCCCAGAAAGTTAAGTGGAAGAAAAAAGTATTGGAGGAAAATTTACACTTTTCAAATCCTGGCATTTCTGTTTAAAATACCTTTTTATTTATCTTATGCAATACTATAATTTTCCAAGGTACAAATAATTAGAAAGAAAGAAAATATTTTCCTCCAGGTGTAATAAATCTCTAAAATATGAGTTTTGTGACATTTAAGACTTTTGAATTGGGGATTTTCTTGTGACAACATCATGGAGAAGACACAAAAAATAATTGCTAAAGAAGCTAGTTATTCACAGAGTACAGTATCCAAGTATATTCCCAGAAAATTGAGTGGAAGGAAAAAATTACATTTCTGTTAATCTATATGAGTTTCGTGATATTTTATGTTTTTAAGCTGTACCTGTGGACTGAATGAATGTTTTTCTCCAAGATAATCACTACTTTCCTGCTTGCAGATGCAGCTGAGTCGTACTTACTGATGCCGTTGTCCCTCAGGTAGCCGGCCAGGCCCTGCCTCTGGTACTCCGGGTCGTTCTCCCTCTTCCACAGCTGGAACTGCTCACAGGAAACGTCCTGGTGCTGAGGCTCCCACTGCAACGGCGGCACAGCGGCTGAGCGGGGGCGCTTGCTCGGATATTTATCTGCGCAAGACGAGCGACTCCCACACACATTCCTGCAGAGGTCAGACTCACCGGTTTCTTGCACTGGGCGCAGAAACTCTTGCGGCAGGACGGGCAGGTGACCTTCAACTGGTTTCCATCGTTGATAAAACCGGAGGTGCACTGAGGGGGAGCAAGAGGGAGTGAAATGTTCTGCCTGCCTTCTAGTTTTTCTTTGATTTTATTGTAAGTTTGTGTTAAAACTGCATCCTGTTTGCTATTTCATCTAGTAACAGAGAACTTCCTCGAACAGGTCAGGATCAGTCTTTGGCCTATACAAAACATGCTCAATACAGTTTTTGCACAAAAAGGTGAGTTTTTAGTCTGTTCAGTTCTGCCTATTTTGTTTTTATGGCGTCTTATCGCTTTAAAGCCAAATAAGCTGCTGCTCGCCTCATCCCCCAACTCACCGATGAGCAACTATGCAATCGTACATCTTTGAAAAGCAGAAGTGGAGCCTCATGTGCAACCAGCAAGAATGCAGCAGGTGGTTCCTGGATGGTAAGTGAACCACAAAACTCTTCTCTTTTCTAGCTGACCAAACGTGCTGAAGCTCAGCTTGGTTGCTAGGTAACGGGTGGAATTCCACTGGGGTTGCTAGGTAACGGCCATGCCTGCTGATTTGAGATGTTACCTTCCAATTGTCCAGACACTAAAAACATTAACTTACTGACAAAATAATGGCTGGGTGTTTTTTTTTGTTGTTGTTGTTTTTAAGCGCAGCTGTACCAAAGGAAGCGGATTACAGCGCAAAGGAATTCTGGGTAAATACAGTCAAAACAAACGTGCTGCCCCAGCGCTAACGGGAAAAATGTCTTGTGGTCTTTTACTAAAGACTAAAGTGAAATCCTCAGCTATGAGCATTTTGGGTTTGGATTCATCAAGGATTTAAACTGTATAAAGTTTCAACCTGACTGATAAAGATATTGAAAACGTGATTGTGTAAAAACCATAACATACATTAGCTAATTAAATTGATATTTTAAAGTCTAACTTTTTATAAAATGGTTAATTTTGTGCACATTGTGAAACGTCATGTCAACGTACAGAAATTATGCAAAAAGGAAAGTATAAAAACAAATGAACAGTATGAAGTTACTCAATGCATTTCAATCAGCAATCTTATTAAAAATGGACAAAATATGCAATTGAACTCGTTTCATAACAAGTAGATTTTTATGAAACATTTGTACTTTTTCGCCTCCTCTGAGCCTGATGGACCTGCTGCACCCACACAGAACCACAGCGCCCCCTGTTTTTCACTTTTAGCACCAAAACTGTGTGACAGTTAAGCTAAATTAAGCTACACTATAATCTCACTGTTGTTTAGTAAACAGGAACTTTATTTACTCGTGTCATCTTTGTTGACACGAATAAATAAAGTTCCTGTTTACTAAACAACAGTGAGATAAAGAAAGCTACACAAACCAACGTAATAAATAAAAGAATTGGTTGGAAATTTATTTTTGTCTGATATTAAAATGTATCTAAGAGTCTGAAATGTGGCAAAGCAGCGAAATAAAAGAAATCTGAAAAGGGCTGGATACTCTTATCCCATTTAATACTATTTATTCTAAAAAATTAAACAAATATGAGCAAACATTTTTGCGAAATCAATAAAACGAGCAGTGATAAATTATTATTTTCTAGATAATTTGACACATTTTCAAATAAATTTGTTTTATATTAAACTATGTTACTTTACAGAGTATAAATTCATTTTGTAGATTAAAAATTGACAAAGCATTTGTTGCTCCAGCTTGTGCATTAAAATCATTTCTCTTTATTTTGACAAAAGATTTAGTTTTTAATAAAGACCACACTGCAAAACTAAGTCATTTTGGTCGCGTTTCTAGAGAAAATATCCTAGTTCACCTGAAATGAGACGAAATATGAGCTTGTTTTAAGTCAGTAATTCCTTAATATTGATAAAAACGTATTGACAGATTATTATGGATAGACATTTTCTCCAAAGGAACAAACATTTTTTTGTCAATATTAAGGGATTATTTACTTAAAGCAACTTTATTTTGCTGAAAAGTTACTTAAGAGTTCGTTTTTTCTTATTTCAAGTGTGCTAAGATATTTGCACAATAAACTAGACCAAAAATAAGTGGTAAGATTTTTTCTATTTGCCAGACATCATCATTTTTTCTGTATTTTGGAAAACAATTTAAAATAACTTTGAACCAAGTGCAGCTCAGCTTGTCATGAAGGCATGAACATCAGTAATGTGCAGGTGGAGGAGCAGATCTGGTAAGAGGAAAGATTTGAGCTCTGGATGTTTCTGAACGACTCACATGGCAGCACCAGAGGAACTTTGGGTCCTTCATGAGCGCGTGCTCCGTCAGCTTCTTGTGAAACAGCTCGTACACTTCATGCTCCAGGCAGTCGCGCAGCTGCAGAACGAAACCAGAACGATTAAGTTCTTGTGTTTCGGTTAAATAAGACTCAGTTGCACTCAACCCTGGTTCATTAACCTCTGATCTGTTGACCTGGAGATCTCCAGGTTTGCCTTCCAGAACATTTTCAGAAACATTGTGTTTTCCTTAGAATAATTACATCAGCATACAGGTGCAGAAAACAGCAAGACGTGATACAAACACAACACAAAAACTAGATTAAAGAATTAAAGTTTTTGATCGAGTTAATTAAAGGGTCTGTCCATAATTAGGCTGCAGTAATGATCATATTGTCTGTAAATCTGTGTAAATTAACCATTACTACTTACTTTGACTCTTTATCAGATAAAATCTACCTGAAAAGGTGAAACTAAACCACCAGTCTTTAGTGTGATTGTGTCTCGTTATGCTTCCTTTTCTTTATTTTAGTAATTTTACTGAAAAAGTGAAACCATTCAGACACAGGTTGATTATAAATAACTTTTTCTCTCGTTCCCGGTTCACCTGGATGTCCAGGGTGGAGAAGTAGCTGTCCAGCTGCTCGGGGTCGTTGATGTCCGGCTCGCTGCAGGCGGGACACACCATGTCCCGGATGTGTTTGTCTCTGACGGCGATGGTGAAGTGCTGCCGGAAACACTCGTGGCAGACGGAGCACTGGCAGGACGTCAGAGACTGCATCTGCAGCAGCGACAGGGAAAAATAAAAAATAAACGAGGTTTAAGTGCTGCTTGCTCTGCAGGAACCACCAGGGGAAGCACATTAAGCGGATATATCTATGTGAAGGACCGGTAATTTCCGGTCCGACTCCCTGCGACTCACCTTGCTGCGGGGGAAGATGCTCAGACAGACGGGACACTCGGTGTTCAGCAGACGCCGGATGAACTCCCGGTCGTGAGACTCCTTCACGGCCTGCACCACGTCCTCCAGGGAGTAGTTCACGTCCGGCTCCTGGAGCAGCGACAGCGCGAGCTCGCAGCGCCCCCAGCTGGGCAGGTCGTACAGCGCCAGCAGACGCCGGCACATCCTCTGAAAAGCAGCAGCAGACAGCAGGTGAGGGAGGAACGCAAACCTTCCAGAGCAACAGACGGACAGTCGCCTGACCTGCTTGTCCGGGTGTTTGGGGTTGATCGGCGGCTCGGGCTGATCCAGCCAGATGCGCTGGTGGAACGGCTCCATTAGGGGGCGCTGCAGCAGAGACAGAGCGCCCTTGATGTCCCCTCCGCTCTGCCGTAGAGCCTCTTCGCACTGCGACATGTCCTGGAAGCCCAGGGAGTGAAGCTCCCTCATCTGGACACAAAACCGGAAGAGATCTCAATCACAGCTAATCATTATTAGCTGCTAATCATTATCATCATCGATTAATCAATTGGTAATTGATTAGTCGATTATTCTGACGATTAATCAGATAGAAAATGGCACATTCTACAGATGTTTCATTTAATCTCAAGCTTTTTTCTAAAATAAATATTGGAATTACATTAAAAGATGCAAATAAACATTTTATTCTCTCAAAGCAATAATATAAAATTCCTCCAGTGAATTTGAACCGGATCAATCTACAACTGTTGTACATATTTACAGACAAATGTGGTTCTTTTTTAATTGCAAAATGTGTGTTTTTTTTTTCCAAAGGTTTGCATTAATTACGGCTCGGAGTATGTTTTTTCTCAGCACGTTGCCTCAAGTTAGCGATTAATCAATAGCTAAGTTAGTTGACTATCATTTCCCTTATCGATTAATCGCGTTCAATCCAATTAATCGTTTCAGCCCTAGAATCAACTTTTCCTAAACTGAGCTAAACAAGTTTAGCAAAAACTGCCCAGTGGCTCCTGGAGCTCATCTCCATAGCAACCGTTGTCCTACCTTGACCTGTCTGTCCCTCAGCAGCTGTCTCACAGCCTTGTCCTTGTTGCCGCCGGCTGCCAGCCAGGCCACCTTGGCCTCGGCTCTGGACAGCTTCACGCCGCCAGGCGCGGCGTTCTGCTCCAGCCCGTCCCTCTCCACCGGGAGCGCCGAGCCGCCGTTCCCCAGCCTGCAGGTGAGCTGGACGGAGGCGGCCATGGCACAGATCTCGTCCAGCAGGTGCGGAAGCTCAGAGGTCAGCCAATCACAGGGGTTGATGCTGCTGCTGCCGCACATGCTCAGAGCGGCGTAGACCTCCTCGGGACTGACGCCGCGCTTCTCTGCTTCCTGGAGAGCAAACAGGATCAGAGTTCAGAAAGGAAGAAAAGAGGGAATGAAGGAAGGAATGAAGGAAGGAAGGAAGAAAGAAAGAAAGGAATGAAGGAGGGAATGAAGGAAGGAAGGAATGAAGGAGGGAATGAAGGAAGGAAGAAAGAAAGGAATGCAGGAGGGAAGGAAGGAAGGAAGGAAGAAAGAAAGGAATGCAGGAGCGTGTTTCCTACTCTGATCTGGTGGATGAGTGCGAGTCCGTCCTCCCTCATTGTTTTCTGCCTCTTCATGTCCAGGTTGGCTCGAGGCCTCGGCTGCGGCTTCGCGCCCAGGTTGGGCTGCTCCTTGGTGAAGGAGGGCGGCTGCTGCAGCGGCTGCTGCTGCAGCGGTTGCGGCGCAGAAACGCCAGACGCGTCTTTGGACGGCAGACTGCACATCTCACACACCACCGAGGGCTTGGAGTTCACGAAGGTGCAGAACTGGCAGGTCCACTGAAAAAACACAAATATATAAAATATAAGAAGAACTAAACCACCAGGGGGCGCTCCAACAGGAAGTTAGACACAAGGTGAGAAAAAAATAAAGCAAAATAAAAAATTTAATCCCATAATTTTGTAAACTTCCATGCTATAAACATAACATTTCCCACAGAGTGGAAAGTGACATTTAAACAGCACCAGGTCCAATAATTATCCATAAAACGTTTAAACTGAGAAATATGACATCGTCAGCAGAGACCTTTGACCCAGACTCTGGAGCTGGAGGGACAGGCGGGCGAGTGGCCAGACGGGGGCGCTCACACACTTCACAGAGGATGCTGCTGCCTTGGTTCACCACCGTGCAGCTCTTGCACTGCCACTCTGAGGGAAAACAAACGACAAACTCCGTAATGACAACATATTTTCTCTTGGAGGAATATTCAAATACATGCAGTCCTGTAATAAACACCAGCTGGAAACCAATTAAAGCTGTTTACTAGAACTGCTACTAAACAGTAAGAAGTCAGAAAAATAAAAAAAATAAAGTCAGGCTGATAAACTCCTAACAAACAAATGCTTACATTTACTTTTTTTATATAATTTTCTTCCAACATTTTCTGTTTTTGTTCAATCAAAGTGGATAAACGTCTCAATATTTAAGTAAGAGACATGGAAAACTTATCTCTTAGATCGACAAACTTTACAGATCTTAAAATTACAAGAAAAAAATTTATACAAAAAAAGTTTCTCATTCATTGTTGTAATTTTGTAGAACCTCAAACATCCAGCAACACTTACTTGGACTTTGGCTTAGAAAAAACAGGAAAAAAAACAACCATTGTTATGTTTTACATTTAAAAAATGTCAAATCTTACATGTCTTAGTTTATTGGGAAGATTAAATAATGTCTGATTTTTTTTACATTCAACAGAAAGTAAAAAAAAGAGGCCCGCACTGCAAAAACACAAAATCTTACCAAGTATTTTGTCTAGTTTCTAGTGTAAATATCTTTATAAAATTTAATAGACAAAACTAACTCAAAAATAGCTTTTCAGCCAAATAAATAGGTTTGAGTAAAAACGTCTTGAATATCAAATTACTTCACTTATAACATTGGAAAACATGTTTTGTTATAAGTGAAAGAATCTGCCAGTGAAACTAGAAGTTTTTCAACAATACAAAGGAATTATTGACTCAAAACAAACTCCTATTTCTTGCTGAAAAGTTAGTTTTAAGTTAGTTTTGTCTTATTTCAAGTGTGCTGAGATGTTTTCTTATTGGTAAGATTTTGTGCTTTAAACTTTTTTTACGGACAAAACGTTTGAACGCCACAGAAAGCCTCTGTCCAGGTGACACCTATTGTGTTGGAGGTTCGTGTATCCGAGGCCCACCGGTGTTCTGTGACGTCGGACCGGAAACGTCCTGGCCAGCGATCGCAGGAGTGGCGAGTCGAGGGCGGTCGCAGGTCGTGCAGAGGACGGCTCGCATCTCGTTCACAGTGGTGCAGTGAGCGCATTCCCAGGTAGACAGAGACGCACTGGGGGAACGAGAGCAACACTTAGCACCGGTTTGCCTTACAGCGATGGCGACGAGGCGCGTTCTGCTCACCCTGAGGCGGCGGCGGTGGCCAGGTTGGTCCTGCTGTGTCCCCTGCGGTCCGGATGGGAGTGGAAGAGCCGGTCGCAGTTCAAACACAGCCTCTGGATGCAGGTGGAGCACTGGATGCTTACAGAAGAAATGCCGCAGATGCTGCAGTTCTCTGCAAAACGAGACAAAATTCAGAAATCTAAAATCCAAAAGAAGCATTTCTGCACCAGCTTTGTGGAGCAGCGAGACGCACCCGGTTGGGTTTTCTGTATTTTGTCTCGCTTGTGATTGGCTCTGGAGGGGTGGCGGTGATACAGGTCGTCACATGCGTCGCAGAAAGGCTTGTCTTCGCAGGACGGACAGACGAGTGTGGACGAGCCGCCACAGAGATTACACTGACCAACTGCAGGGGGCGCTGAAGACAGCACAGACAGAGTAACGGACAAAAACCAGGAAACTTTTTTTGTAATGAGATTAAGGTTGTTTCATTCTCCAAGACACCAAAATATAAGGCTTTTAAATTGCAGTAGCAGTTTTTTTTATCTCAATTTCTTGAGTTTATTTTGCTACAATAATGTTATTTGTCACTATTTTATTTGATCCTAAGAGTGTACAATTTGAAAATAATGTTAAAATTGATCTGCATTTTAAGCTGAATTTGTGTTAACAGTTGTCAGTAACGTCATCTAAAGATGAAGATCTCCTGGTTTTGTTGCGATAACTGCAGGCAGATAAAAACACATAACAGTTTTATCAGAAGATAATGAAAAATGGGACTTAAAACCTGCAAACAAATGTTTTTCATGCTTATTTTTCACTTTGCAGACAATAAAAGCTCATTTCAGGCTTTTGAAGCAGCGAAACCTCAACTGAGATGTGAATGTTTCCAATATAAGTGTTGATATTCTCCAGAAGAAGCTCTAGGACTCCTTTATTTTATTTATTGTACAGCACCAACTCACCTGCTGGTGGTTTTGAAGGTTGAGTCTGCCTGGGTAAAGGAGTCGGTTTAACTAACGGGGGCGGAGCTTGAGGTTTATCTCCTTGTCCGTCGTCTCCAGATAGAGTGGACTCATCAGTCTGCTCCTTCTGCAGAGGAAACGCAGAACATTTAGGATGTTTCCTGATGTCTGGCTGGCTGGGTTGTGTTTTTCTCCTGACCTGCAGGGTGAGACCCGGGATGATGTCTCTGAAGCATTCTGGGTGAGGATGGACGCCCTGGAGGTTCAAACAACAAAACAAAGTTGTTGGGTTTCTCATCCAGAACAGAAAGAGAAACAAAGAGCGGGTTTTCCCAGGAGCCGGCACTCACTTTCAGAAGCATGTCCACCTCGGTGCGCAGCGTCATCACCTCCAGCGTCACCGCGGCAACGATGTCACAGTCCGGCTCGGTGACTTCGTCGGGGAAGCTGAGGCCGTCGATCTGCTGGTTGGTGTATCCGTACAGAAACAGGACTCTACGGCCGCCCTGTTGAGCAAAACGAAATACGATGCAGAGGAAACGTTTCTCTGATGTTGGGAGAAACTAAAGTCCAGGCAACTAGCAATTATTCTAGTAATTAATCAGTCTGACGATTAATCAGACAAAAAAAAAACTCAGGAATTTTCATGTGACCACTTAAGCTTGTTTTATAAAATAGATAAAAGTGCAAATAAATAATCCTATTCCTTTTTTCAATAAGAAAATATAAATTTTACTGCATAAAATGCAAAAACAGTTACATCTGCACTTACTCCTTTCTGCTTGACTTAGCATCAATACAGTGTCGGGTTAAAGTGCTGATTATTTATTGGATTCACTAATTAATAATTTGATATAAAAAAGGTTCTTAATAGATTTTATTTTTGCAGAATTTGAACTGGGTGAAGCTAAAACTGCAACTTGAGGAGTTCTGGGTACAACATATTTACAGAATAATAAAGGTTTCTTCTCTATCTTGAAAGCAAAATGTTTTTATTTTTGTAAAGTTTTTCCTTAATTACTTCTCTGAATATGTTCTTCTTTCAGCAAATTGCCTTTTATGACTCCAGTTAATTATTAATGGATTACTAAAGTAGTTTACGATTATTTCAATCATCAATTTATTACAATTAATCAATTAAATCCTCCACAAATATATATGCACTCACACAAATCTCACTGCAAACCTCTAAAAGATAAACTGTAATTCAGCCTTTATAGAGTTCAGAGTATCAACTATTAGCTCAATTACTATAAAAAAGCCATTTAAAATAAATAAACAAACGCCTGGCAGAGCAGCATGATTGTGTTAGTCTGTGGGTTTTACTGACCTTGATGGCGTCCACGGTGGTCCTGAAGACGGGGTTGTTGTGTTTGACGCTCCTCCAGTATCTGGGCCTGGTGGGACTCGTCAGGTTGCAGCCGTATTTCTCCAGGATGCTCAAAGCTTTGACAAGTCGACTCAACGACTCCGACACCTGAAAAGGAAAAAATATTAACATGACAATCCCTTTACATTCATTCTGTTGACAAGAGGTAGTTATTAACTAGTTACATTTACTCAATTACATTTACTTGGGGAACTTTTTAAAAAAATATATACTTTTACAAGTATTTTTACAATGTTGTACTTTGTACTTTTACTTGAGTAATTTTATTATGAAGTATTTCTGCTCTTACTTTAGTAAAATTACTGAATTTTCTCCCCACTGAATGAAAAACAAACATATTTTAACCAAAAATCCAGCAGACTCAGACACATACCTGCAGTTTCTGTTAAAGTTTCATAAGTTTTTTCTTGAAAGAAGCTGATTTGGAAACATTTTATTTGTTATTTTTGCAGCTTATATTAATTTTTTGTCATTTTGGTCTGTCCGATTATGTAATTTTTAAATATTAAATGATTGACCATTTGATCAGTGATTAAACTTTTTACCAAATACTTTTTTTCTCTTATTTGAGGTTTTACTTCAGTAAAACTATGCTGACATAGTGCTATTCTTACTTGTGTATAGTTTCTGGGTACTCTACCCACCTGATAACACATTTTTCCTAATATTGTGGATCACAAAGCTAAAAATTAACAAGACAAATGCAAATTGTGACCCCACTGCTGCATAAAGAACAACAGAAATCATCAGCCGCGTTACAGGATGCAGCAGGAACAGAAGAGAAACCTCGAGGTTGTTGCGACCGGCCGTGTTCTCCTTCAGCATCTCCTCCGCTGTCAGATGTCGGTACTTTTCTGAAACAGGCAGAGAGATGCTGGCCAGCGTCAGGACTTCGGCCTTCACATCCTGGGCTAAACCCGACGACGACAGCAGGGATTGGGCTCTCTGCCGGACCTCCTCCATCTGGACCGACTCGGCGCTGCCGCTCATCGCTGCTGGGAAAAAAAGATACCAGTTTGATAAATAAACTGTTACAGCTTTTAAAAGGCACAGATAAACTTTTTTTGATGAACATAATTGCACGATTTGACATTTAGAAAATAAATGTTCTTACTGGAAACGTTCCAATTTAAAAAAAACTCATTTTTTTGATGAAATGTTTTGCTGCTCGGATGATTTGGCCGTATCGAAAGAAAACACTTTTCTCACATTTGATGAGTCACATGATCAATAACTAGATGTTAGCCACTGGCAAAAACCACGAAGAAGTAGACGACAGGAAGTAGTTGGAGAATCATGGCGCGGCATGTTTTTTACTGACTTATTGCATAAAGAAACCTATTGACATATGATTTTATTTTTTTCTTATTTAAAGGAAACACTGCACTTGCAACATTGTTTTCTTTTTATACATTTTTTGCAAAACATCAATAAAGTTTTGCACACATCTGTTTCCTCTGACTCCATGTTTGCAGAAACTATAGCTACAGTTTCATTTGCTAAAAGTTAAAAGTTTATTTGTCTTCATACTGATTCATAGTGACATGAATTATGGTCCCTTTTACAAACTTTCCGTTCTGAATTACTCAAGCATTATTATTGAAATGAATTCAATTACAGTTCTACTACAACCTTCAATTCAAAATCATTCTTGTTTTTATTTCCCATAGTATGTACTTGTGTCTAATTGCTTTAGTGTTTAGCTGTGTCTCTTTCATCATCTGAACACTAGATAGAGATATTGATCCCATTAGATTTATATACTCTGTTTTTCTATTCTATAGAAAGCTCCTTTCACTCAGTGCTTCTTGTTTTGTTGTTTTTATTTCCTAAATAGACCAATTCACAAAACGTGTGTAACTATTAACTTTGCACACTCTCTGTCAGACAGAGATTTAAAGAGGCGGGGCAAATGTAAATGAGGTTGATAAGAAGAGCTTGAAAACTAATTGTGTTATCCAGGAAATACTAATGTGAAGACTCATCTCTGCTCTTTTTCTGTGCAAGGAAACTAATTTTTATACCATATTTAAAGAACATTTTTTGTAATAACCATTTTCTCCTGTTGTATTAAATTAAACTATAGATTTAAAATTATTAATGACATTATGATAAAATTTTTAGCACATATTTATGGCGTACAGACTCCAAGTCCGTCTGAATACCTTTGCATTAACTCTGTACATGACATAATGGGAAACTCCAACCAGGGCTAATATTAGTTACAGAAATAAACAGCTGAAAAAAGCGAAATGATCAGTTTCAGTGATGCTTATTTAAATTAAGTGAGACATTCTATAACTGTGTTGTAACGCTGTTAGACCGATTACTAGTTAAGGAGGTCAGTTGAGCTGAAAGTGAAACCTGAAATCAGAGTCAACAACAAGCTAGCTGTTTGGCTCGTTTACTCACCGCTGTCGCTCTTTGACTTTGACAGTTTGTTTTTTTTTCTACTTCCGCTTAAATGTGGAATTTTAAATTCTTTATTTTGTCCCAGTAATGTCTTTAACACAACCCCATCTTACGCTGACACTTCTGTCCGTGTGTGACCAACTGTTCATGCGGAAATACAAATTTTACGACTGTAGACTAAAATCTACTTCCGGTTTGGGTTTTAGTTTGTTTTTCAAAGTAAAAGCGGATTGTCCGGTTAAGTCGGTTTTAAAGTAAAAACGGGAACATTTTGTATTTTTATTAATGACAACCACATTTAAAATAGTATAAATATGTTTCCCTTTAGTTTGCTACGTAATGTTCGTTGATTTTCGTTCCTTTAAATCACCTTTAAGCACTGGGTTTAAGCACTTTGAATTGCTTTCGTGTTGGAAATGTGAAATATTTGAAACACAAAATTAATGCGTCTCATTTGCTTGTAGTTTAGTTTCAGATATTTTTTGTTATGCTAATGGCGGCATATTGACTTCCTGACTACTTTCTGCGCATGCTCAGAATAGCCTTCTCAGCGCTATCGTTTGGGGACTACTTTCATCAGAGGAGGGACACAGTCGGTGGGCGGTGCGAGGTATAATCGAAAGTAAACTGAATGAGGAAATAAAATAACTCACCTCTGGACGAGACAAGAAGTCCTCTGCTGCAACCGCGTAGAAAATATACATTTAAAATCCATTCTGCGGGTTTATTTATTTTAAATCTTATTGTTTTTAAAGCGGTAAAGTTTCATCATGTCAAAGGCAGCAACCCTGAAAATTAACAGAGACTTCGCAGTCAAGGTGAGTCGACTTAAAGAGTTGGACTGAAACTTAGTTTTTAAACGAAACTCGGTTTTTGTGCAGGTTTTGTAAATGTAAAACAATGTAAAAGGAAGTTGTTTTTGAGCGTAAAAGCAGCGGAAAATCCCGTTTCTCAGAGGAAAGCGAAAGTAAACCCAAAAAGCTTTCTGCAAACGTGACTCAGCGGGTCTGTTTTTCTTCTTATTGTCTCCAACACAGGTGGAAAACTTCCGCCAGTCCATCTATCATGAGGTTTGTGTCCCTTGATTGTCCAGAAAATTGAAATAGTTCCCATTTTAATCCTTCTGGGTTTGTTTTGTGATTCCAGGCTGAAAATCTGTTTTCCAGTTTTATTCCTGTGAAGATAATTCAGCTGGACGCTCTCCTCAGGGTTCAGTATACTAACTATTTATTATTTTTAAATCCATCCCTGACTATTTTATTTAAATTTCTGTTTTTGTTTCTCCCAGGATGATGCCCTCAGCATCACAGACATGTCCTCACTCCAGGCTCCTCTGGATATTCCCGTCCCAGATCCTCCTGCTCCAGAAGACGAGGTGATCCCTTCATTCCTTTGTTTTAGTCATAAACACTTTGAATTAGTTTCTATTATTTATGCATGCTTCCTTCTGGACAGCAGTCACACATTCATGTGCTTCAGCTTTCATATATGTAGATTTCTAGTAGTCTAGTTTGTTTCTTTACAGCAAAATTAAATTTAATCCAGCTCTAATCATGAATTACTGAGGTATAAAGAGCAATTAAATCAATAATTGTCACATGTTCTTTGCTTCTTTTGTAAAAACCAAGTATATTTTGATTCTTGCACTTATAGTTAGGATGCTGGTTTGAGTCACTGAAAACACAATCTCAAGCATTTAGCTAAAGAAAAAAATGTTGATTCCAACCCAACAGCTTCCTTAAATTCATGTCAAAATTAAAATATAAGCGATTTTATGTCAAATGTGAACAGAACTGTTATATTATGCAAAAAGGGCCTAGAAAAATTGCTGACATAAAGCATTAATAACGGCTTCCTCACTTCTCTATTATTGTGTATTTCTCAACTGGTTTGTTTAGTTTTTATTTTTCTTTCTAAGCTTCGTTCATTGGCATCATCCTAAAACATTTAACCTGTAATTGGCATATTTATTCAGTAGGAACTAATAATCCAATGGTGATAAATACTTTATTCCAAAGAACAGGTGCCTGAATTATTGGCACCCTCTGTAATTACTGCGCAATAAATATTTACTAGATGTTATGCTTTCTTTATAAGCTGATCTGTGTTTTATTAGTGATACATTTCCAAGCAACAGCTGCACAAAACGACGACCTGGTTTCACATAAAGTCTGACATTTCTGACGTTTATCTTCCAGGAAATGGAAACAGACAAGAACGAGGAGGAAGAGAAGAAGAAGAAGAAAGGTAAAACTTTTACCTTTCTTCTGGATGATTCTGTTTGTGAAAGTAATATTTCTGTACAGCAGAAGAAAAATCCCTTCAGCTGTTGTTTCTGTGTCCTTCAGCTCCAAAATGTGGCTTCATCAAAGGAAACGAGAAAATCATGTTGCTTCTGGACAGAGTGAAGCCGGAGATCATGGATCTCAGAGAAACCATCCTGACGGTAAATAAACAGCCAAAAGATGATCAGTGGTTTGGATTTTACTGTAATTACTGTGGATGCTCAGATTTATTTATCTGTTTTACTTCAGCAAAGAATCGGTTTTATTGCTCAAAGTTGTTGAAAATCAAGAAATTTCATTTTAGTTTTTTACTCTAGGCATAAACATTAAGGTTTAGAATAAGTAATAAAAAAACAGCATATAGCCTTTATCTAACTCTTATAACAATTATAATAGTACAGTATACATTAAGATGCCCTGTTTTATTTGTTTTCTGTTTAACTAATTTATGTTTTATTTTCTGTAATCTCTGTTTGTCCTTTTCTGTTTATTTATTTGCTTTTTATCCATTTTATTGCAGTAGTATTTGTTTTATCTTCGTTTTTGTTTTGTCATTTAGTTTTTTTGTTTATTTTTCTAATTACTGTTTCAAGTCTTTACTTGAATGACTATATGGTGTTTACTGTTGTTAAAAAAACTGAAATAAATCATACTTTAAAAAAAGAAAAATAAAGGAACAGTACGTATATCTATTGGCAGCAGCAAGTCTGAACAGTTCATGTCCAGCATATGTGTGGTCTGCATAGCTGCCCTTTTCCTGGATGATGGGAAAGTCGGCTCCGTCTCTGCAAACCTAAATTTTATCTGAGTAAAGTTTAAAAGTATTTCTGCTATACTTGGATGAATTTGTATTGAATATCAATAGTTAAAATAAAAAAAACAACAAAGAAGATTATTAAAATGTTTCCTAAAATGTAAAAAGAAAAAAAAAAGTCCTCTGATAGATGAATGGATGAAAACCAATGATGTTTCCATTTGATGTCTGCAGGTTTCCTGCTGGATCCAACACCTTATTCCCAAAATAGAGGATGGAAATGACTTTGGCGTAGCCATCCAGGTACATCAGTTCTTCTGCTTTGCGTTGATTTTACGAGGTTCGGCTGTTCCTGCAATCTTCCCTCTTAACTTGAAATCTCTAATTGAACCACAGGAAAAGATCTTGGAGAGAATCGCTGCAGTTAAGACCAAAGTTGATGGTTTTCAGACCAACATCAACAAGTAAGGGGAGGATGAAGATTTTCTGTAAATCATGCTGGTAGCTTATGTATTGGCGCTCAGCTGTGGTTGTTTCTGTTTGAACAGGTACTTTTCAGAGAGGGGCGACTCCGTCGCTAAAGCCTCCAAAGATACTCATGTGGTACGAAACTGTTTAATTTGGACAAACAAATGGGAATTTATGTAAAATGTTTTTGTCATTGTGCTAAAATATTAGCTTCTTTCTGCTGTCAGATGGACTACCGCTCACTTGTTCATGAGAAGGACGAAGCAATCTTCTCCGAGATCAAAGTGATCGTCCTAGACATTCGTGGATTTTATGTAAGTAAATAGAAAAAACCTATTAGAATATAAGGAAACTCATAAATAAGCTGTAATGTTGTAGTTTCTTTGCTTAGTTGTGAAACACACATAAGAAACTAAACATCTAAATGTCCAAATGATTGTTTCAAGCATCCAGCATACCGATGTGAGTGAATCCTTTTCAGCGCAAAAGGCATGAAGTAGCTTGAGATTAAATGTTGTTGCATTATTGCTTTGACACTTTGGCGCAGTTGCATCAAATATAAAGCAGCAGTACCCACATGATGCATTCCATTTACATGGGAAATCGTAACTGGGAAGTTGGAGGGACGTAATTTTAATTATAGTGGATGAACAACCACAATAATTAAAATTAAATAAATATGATAATGTGATAAGTATGTATTACAAGGCAATGTTCCAGTATTATTAATCTGTTCCATTTTGGTACTTGAAGCAATTGCAGTGTATCATTTATTGTGAAAAATTCTTATTTAATTGTGGATTTATTTGTGATTATTGCAGTAACAATAACAATGTTTAAAAATCCCCAAAAACTTAGAATATTGTTGCAATTGTTACTGTTATTTTGACATGCTGACATGTCTAAAACTATCATTATAAATAAGTTATTTTATGCTGTTTAGCAGTAAAGATTGGATTCCTTAAATGCAAATGGCGTCCTGAAGTAGCCGGTTTCATAATGGATTTATATTTTAACAGCAGTGTTTGGGTTTACTTTGCAAAATAATGCAAAGGATTTGCTTACACTTTTTTCTTACACTTATTTCTGTCATCATGGCAACAAATCCCACGAAGTATGATGATTAAAAAATGTATGGAAGCTTCATGCTACATTAATAACACAAAATATACCAGACGTGTTTAAAGTGATACGTGAACCCTCCCAGCCATAACTAGTTCTCCCGGTTTATGCTGCCTGTCAGGAAACTCACTGCTGATCCTGTTTTAGAGAGAAACAGTTTGTTGGACCTCACATTAAATTACACCAAAATTGAATTTCTGATTTTAATATCTACAAAAAGGGGCTTTTATTTTAGTCAAACTTTCTGTGAGTTGCATACCGGAATAAGTCCAAACTACGAGACTTTATGTTTAATTATCAGCATAAAGATGCAGTTTTACCAGAATATTACAGAAAAAAAAAATTTTAATGAAAAAAAGCTAATTTATCAAATTCTGATGTGAGTGTAGAAGAGTGTGTTTTTTTCAAAATATACAGTTGTTGCACAATGGTTTCAAAGTCCTGATACAGATAATAAATTGATGTTGATGTGTTAAAAGATAAAGTATTTCTGCTATTAATATTCTGTAAAATTTATATCAAAGTATTTAAGATGTTCAACATTCCTCAAACTATTAATACTTTATTTTCTTAATATTACAACTTTGTTTTATTAATATTGCCACCTTTTTAAAAATAATTTTACAAACTTAATCTGGTAATATTAGGGCTTTTTTCACCTATTATAACTTTGTGGTAATATAAATTTATTCTGGTTATATTATGACTTTCCTAATATTACAAATTAAATCTGTTAAGGACTTTATTTTCCTAATTTTACAACTATCTTCAAGTAATAACTTTATTATTGTAATATTGTGACTTAATATTAATATTCTGTGGTAGAGTTGACCTGAATTCAAAGTCCAAACAGAGAAGTTGTAAAACAAGATGGCCGCCCTGGGCATGCTGACATCACTCTGATTTATGGGGCAAACCATTAAGATTTTCTTAAATTGAAACCTTCAAAATCCAAAAGGTTAATTAACTGAAAATAAATTTAACGTCCATCTTAAATATTCCTCTAAGTAAGAGTAAAAAAGCAGCTTAAATCCATTGAAAAGCCTAAAAAGTGAATCTCGATTTCTCTCATCCGTTTTCTTCAGGCTGAGCTCTATGACATCATCACCAAGAACCTGGAGAAGGTGACCAATCCGAAGGGAGAGGAGAAGTCGTCGATGTACTGATTGTCAACAAATCAATCCATGCTGTGAGACTGAATCCAGTCTGACAGGAATTTCCTAATTTTCCCTCTACAGTCCTAAATTACCTGGATGTTGGTTTCATTACTTTGCTGCAACACTTCATTTCTGAGCCAACATTTGCACTAAATTGAACTCATCAATAAATAAAGAACTTTTTTTTATTCCAAGCTGTTGGAAATTCTCTTTTATTTGAAACCAAAACAACCTGACATGATGCATGTTTTATTTACCAAACACAACATTAAAAAAAAAAGACTCTTAACAAAAAGCATTTTCCTTTTACAAAATCAAAGAGTATTAGAAAGTGAGGAGCGAACGCAGGCAGCTGGGCGGTCACACCTCGGGTCCTTCTCCTCCAGGGATGAGCTGCAGAGGGAAACATTTCAGACTGAATCACTCAGAGAAATGGAACGCAGCCCGGCGAAAGGCAAGCAGGCAAACATGGTAACCATGTTTGTTACCATGGTGATGTTGTTCCCATTCAGGAGGATCTGATCCAGTTTGGTTATCCTCCTTCCCTCTGGGGTGATCTCACTGCAAAAGACCAGAACCAAACCGGATCAGAACCATGAGCAGAACATCTATAGAACGTGAAAAATGGATGAATGGGGATCTGGGTGGATGGATGAATATGGATGGATGGGTAAATGGATGGATGGACAAATACAGATCTGGGTGGATGGATGGAAAAATGGCTAAATGAATACATCCATTTTTATGGATGGATGTATGAATAAATAGATGGATAGATGAATACGGATCTGGGTGGTTGGATGAATGGAAGGGTGGCCAGATGGATGGATTCATCCATCATCCATCCATATTTATGGATGGATATATGGATAAATTGATGGGTGGATGGTTGAATGAATGATGAATATCGATCGACATGGTTGGATGTCAATAGAGGATGGATGATAATTAAATGGATGAACAAACAGATGAATATGGATGGAAGGATTAATCTGGATGGATGTGTAAACATAACTTACAATTCGGTGACATCCTCCAGCACCATGTCTGAAAGTCAAGAGTTAAGGAGCAGAACTGTGAGCGTTCTCAGGTAAGGGGCGTGGCTACAGGTGTAGCTGCACAGTCCTGTCATCCAGCCCTCACCTACCAAACACCTGGTGGTTTCAGACCAGAACCCATGCGTGAGTCTCAGAAAGGATACTGACGAAGTCATCGAAGCCGAGCAGCGTGCCGACGATTTCTTTGTCTGTTTTCATCACTATGTGTATCCTGGAGCCGATACATTTATCCACAAGCTCTGTAAAACCGAGTAAAACACATTACATCTGTTGGAATACCATTTGCATTTTTTTAACCAAATTTAAGGAGGAGCATCAAAAGCGCAAGAAGTGGATTAACAGTGCTAGTTAACACCTGATAGTGTCATCCAGGAACATATTACTGTGAAATATTATCTCTGCTGCCTGGATCTTGAGCTGCTAGCATGTCATGAAAGACATTTAGCAACAGTCTGTTGTCAGAGGCCTCTTCTGATTTGTTGCAGGACTGACTGCTACTGGAGCAACCATTTTGACAGAAACACAGGTGTCTAATTAGTTAAAGTGACGTTCATCTTAGAACATTTCTGCTTCTGTGAATGTACTTTTAGAAATGTAGTGCACCTCAAAACCTTGTATTGTCTAATTTCGTCTTATTTTCAAAACTGGTGTTTGATAAATGGCAGCTTTACTCTGTTTCATCACAGAGTGAAGCTCGTTAAATTTAACATAAAAACATCGCACTTTCCCATTTCATTGTTTCTGACCCACATCCGGAGGTTCTGCCACAAGAACCAGAAAAACACAGAAATTAAGATTATTACGAACCGAGTGGGAGCAACTGTGAAGGATTCGTTGCTGGTGTAGCCGCCATCTTGAATCGAAAGCAGTCAAAACCAATCGAGCGAAGATTTCAAGTTGAATCAGGCAAAAGCAATCGGACATGCCACAATCAATTGTAACGTGGCTTATGTATCTTTGTCTATCAAATAATAGGCGCTTAATTTAAAAAAATGGAAACAAAACTCGCATATTTTTAAATATATAAACACATTTTCATTGGGAGATGGTATCTGACTCCACACGATGGCGCTGGTTGAAACAGTTGATGTATGACGACATTTTCAAAGCACATGTATCAGAAAGTCAAGATAATTCTCTACCGAGTCAGGGAAACAAAATGTAGCATAGTATTTATTTAGTTTGAGGTGAAATGCCCATGTAGAAAAAAAATAAAATGTCTCAATTCAAATAGAATCGAAGAGAATGAACTTAATTTGCATTTACATAAATACATTGGTGAACAAGTGGTTTGAATCCCTGCATTTTAGTCTTTCCAAAAATAAAACATAAACAAAAGTAAAAGAGATTAAACACCCTACACCTGCAATGATACATTATTATAAACAACAATAACAATGGGTATATTTACTCTAGGGATGCACTGATTGCAATTTTCTGGCAGATAAATCTGTTCACCCTTAATTTAAAAACAAAAGAACTTAACCCGAGTACATCTACAAACACACAAAAAATATTATACTTTAACAAAGTTCAAAAAAATTTTTTGAACTGAGAGAAATTCCAGTTGGTTACTTTCAGTCCAGTTAAAGATTTAAAACTCTGTCGCTTGAGATTTTCTCAAATTTTTATAGAATGTTTATCAAGCAATAATAATAACAAACGAATTAACTTGAAATAAACCTATGTAGCTTGGTAGCCCCACTTAGCATATGGGAATCTTAAAACAGTTTAAGTATTTATCATTATTATACATTTATATTTAGCAACAAGACTTCAAATGAAAACAATCTTAAAGTTTATCAAGATATAGTTACATTAATTGATATATTTTTAAAACAATTTCAAATAAATGTGTCTTAAAAGCTAAAGCTAACTTCGTTAGCTAGATAGCTTTTATAAAGCTTTTAGCGGCAAAGCGAAGGCGGAAGTACGCTGCAGGGAACACTCTCGTTGATTCCGCTGCTCTAGTTTGTGGCTGTTGTTGCTGCTTGTGTGTGACAGTCTCGGGGCTAAATACCTCGGCTCTGTTTGCTGTTTACACCGGACTCCCGAGGGGAAACCGAAGCTGGACCGCCAGAACTGAACACTAACGGTAGAAATGGAGTCTCAGGGCAGAGACGAGATGAGGGGGCCAGTGCTGCACATCGTGGTGGTTGGATTTCACCATAAGAAAGGCTGTCAGGTAGCTACTCAAACCTCCTGCTTCATGCTAACTGCGGCTAACTATCTGTCATTTAAAGTCGCATTCCTACTAAAATTACCCCTGACGTAATGCTCTCACTGTACAATACAATAATATATTGTAAATAATAAGCATGATTTTTGGAGTTTTTCATTGGTATGGAAATGAAGAATCAGCTGTTTGCTCTACTTTCTGTTTCCAACTGAAATATTTTACAGTTCAATGTATCCACCGGATCCCCCATCCGGTTTACTTTAATCATTTTAAGATTAATTGATTGATTAGCAAGGTGATTGGCTGCCCACTCTGTTTTTGTTGCAGTTGTTTCAGTTGCATATTTATTAAAACTGTGAAATACTTCCTGAAAAACAAGATTAGTTCCTTTTTAATTCCATGTCTACTGAAACACACAGATCTGCACGTTTAATTTAAAAAACATTTTAGTAATAACAAAATCTTAATGAAATTCTCCTAATTGTTTGCTGCTTTGTTGTGTTTACACTTGAACTTCCGCAGCATCATAACTGTGAATAAAAACACCTCATTATCAATGTTTTGAACAAAGATAAATGCATAATTTGATGCAATTTATTCACTGCAGTTAAGAAACAGTAATAAATTGCAGATATTTTGCCACCGGAATATCAGTGTGCGCGTGTAATATCAACCGTTAAATTCTAGGAGTCACAAACTATTGCATTGCATGCAAATAACATATTGTAGAGTTCTATGATTATAGGACAAGTAAAGATTTTATTATTTAATATTGAGAAAACAATATAAACTGCAAAAAAGCCAGATTTCCCATCTCTTTACTATCATCATGGTCATTCTCCTTGACAATTAGCACCTTTGTGACTAAGATCTTTATTAGGTAAAAGTCATTGAAAAACACTGCAACTAATTTGTCATTATGGATTCAAGGAGTTTGAATGTTTGCGACCAGAAATATAATATCTTTATAGCTTCTGTGTTAATGTTGTTGTTAGTGTTGTTGTTTGTTGTTGTTTGTGTTAAAAACACCTAACTCTCTGTAGTAAGCACCCCATGTGAAATTAGGTGCAATTTGGAGGCGTATGCACAGTTTGCAAAGTTGGGATCAGAAACTAGCCTAATTACCAAATTCACAGTGATAAAGCATGTGAATTATAGAAATGTCCTCTTGCTTTTTAATTTTGTGGGTCAGAAGCTGGAAACTTCGGAAAGCGCTGCTCCTGAGCGCTATATGACTTTATTCCTTGTGCTGGTAAAGTCTCTGTAGGTCAACTACCATGTTGCATTAGTTGCTGCCAAATTTAGCTGCACAAATTGCACAGAGTTTGCACATGAGTGGAAATTAAAACAAGGTCAATAATTTCTATTTGCATCGTTTATTGTTTTTCTCTTTCTACCAAAAACTGGATGACAAAGTCTTCAGTCTGGATCAGTGGTCTCAACTAGGACAATTTTCATAATTCATTTTAGTTTTTGTTTCTGTTGTTTTTGTTTGTTTGCTTTGGATATTTAAAATCTCTTCCAGTTCCGGAGTTAAATGTTCATTAAAATTTAGAGTCTGTGTTCTCAGGCCATAAAAATTGTCTTACTTGAAAAATTGTCTCAAACCATCAATATTATCATTTATCACAATAACGTCTGGGAAAATTTATCAACCAGAAAATTTGTCATTGTGACAGGTCAAGGCGGGGTGCAATTTGGAGGTGTGTGCACCCATTTTAGACGGGTTTAAGTTGCTTTTATTTACCTGTTATAGTTTTGTGTCAAATTCTGTGACGTAACAGAACACCTTGCATGGTTCTAAACGGCAGGAATGGGGTTGATTTGATCATGTTGGCTACTTTTACAGAGAAGTAACGGCATTCTCTTGAATGTTGTTACTGGGAGATTGGTTTGGGAATGAGCTAGAACGTTTTTGGCTTCTCTGCTTAACATGTTTCTTAGTAATCCAAAAATAGCAATCAAAAAGTCAAATATTTCTGAAACTAGACATGACAAAACCAATTCCTGGATGGTTTTTAGCATAAAGTGCAACACAACCAGCCTTTAAAAAAAAAAATCAATGAATGAAACACCTAGCTTCATGTTTTTGAGCCACATTTTCAGATTAAATTAATTTCTCAGCCCAGATGTTGTGTCTCCTCCGTCTGCTAATCAGTGAAAGTGGACATGCTGAACATGAGGTATTCGTCCTCTAGTTCCCTTCTTTAAAATGCATGACATGGTGAACGGACGGCCATAAACCCGTTTGCCTCTGTGTTGTCGCCACTCTCCATCTGTCTGCACCATGTCGCTCTGCAGCCTCAGGAGCAGCTGCTCTCCACCTGAAAAATTTAAAATAAGAGAGAGAGTTTTTTTTTTTTTCTCACGTAAAGTTGAGAGCGAGGACAAACTGCTCTGAGGTTATCTGATCAGGGTCAGCGGCCACCTGCTGAGTGTCAGACATTTGGGTTTGTGGCCTTCTCGCTCACTGGGTTTGCAGCTAATGATTATTTTAGTACGGTAATCAATTAGTCTGGTGATTAATTAATTAATTGGATAGAAAAAACAGGCACTTTTTGCATATTTTTAATTTAACCACAGTTTTAAAAAACATAAAAAAATAGAAATGTGCAAATAATTTAGTTACTTTTTTGTTTTTGCATAAAATGCAGTGGCACAGCATTCCTTTAGTGAACACTTGATTTTTTGTAGGAAAGGATTTTTCTGCATAAAACATCTGTTGATTTTTTTAAAAATTAATAATTGGACGGCAAAAGGTGCGTAAAAGTAAATTTCTTTTACAGAATATCGACCAGGTGAAGCTAACAATGCCACTTAATGAGTTCAGAATATAACAGATTTACAGATAAATAAGGTTTTTCCTTTTAAATGCAAAATTGGTGTATACTTTGTACAGTTTTGGCTTAATTACTGCTCTGAATTTGTTAGTTTGTTACAACCAATATCAATTTTTAGCGTTGTATACTCCAGTTAATGATTAATCAACTACTAAATTAGAAAACAGGCAAAAGGGGCAGGAACGACTCAAGTAAAAAAAAAAAAATGCAGAAACTAACTACTTCTTACTGGGAGTGAAATGTTTGCAGCATTTTTCCAAGTATCGGCTTTTCATCAATGTTATAAGAAAGGATTTCTTTACAGATTGTTGTCCAAATGGAAATTACCCAGCTCTTTTTAATTTATTACCAAGTGATTAATTGATTTATTGCTTATCATGTCAGGCTTGCGACGCCTCGGCCTGGAGGAGTCGCTCCCTGTTTTTCCTGCAGAACTGAGTCATTGTTTGTGGGTGGGTGCTGCGTTCAGGAGCAACAGGTTTTAATTCAGCACTGCAGCTGCAGAGTGAGTTTTCTTTGAGCTCAGCAGAAACCAAACAAGTTTTGTGAAACATGAGACATTTTAAAGAGAAGGTTTAAGCAGCTGAATCATCTCCATAGCAGGACTTTAGCATACTGAAACGATTAATTGATTATTTAAATAATCGTTAACTAACTTGGTAGTTGATTAATCGTTAACTGAAATATGCAGACTCAAAAAAGGGCATTTGCTGACAAAAAAAAAATTACTCAGAGTTGTAATTAAGCCAAGACTGTACAAAAATGACATACATTTTGCATTAAAGCCCTGTCTAAATATGTTTGAGCCAAAACTCCTCAGATGGCAGTTTTAGCTTCACCTGGTTCAAATTTACTAAAGGAATGTTGTATTATTGCATTTTGGGTAATAAAATGTTTTGTTTTCTTATTTAATTAATTAATTTTTTTGCATCTTTTAGTATATTTGGTTAAATTAAAAATCTGTAGAATGTTGTTTAAAAAACCGATTAATCATCAAAATAATCGAATAATTGTAAGTAATCAGAACAAAGCAATTGTTGCTGCCCATCTATCTGGGAAGGGTTCAAAGGTCAGAAAGATGATGTCTCTATCTGCTCTCGTACAAACCGATATTATCCAGCTGGATTCAACAAAACGATCTGAAAAATGAAGAAATGAAATCTTTCTTCCTGAATGACTGGAAGTGACTGAGCGTTTGCTTCCTGCGTGTCCCCAGGTTGAGTTCTCCTACCCCCCGCTGATGCCAAACCAGGGTCACGACAGCAGCCTGCTGCCGGAGGAGTGGAAGTACCTCCCTTTCCTGGCTCTGCCCGATGGAGCCCACAACTACCAGGAAGGTACGGCGCCGGCCGCCAGATCCAGAGATCTCACAGTGAAAAAGCTTTCAAATATTGGCTTTCTGGATCATTTTCAGTGCGTTATTTCTCTGGTCTCAACTATCCTGTTTTTTAGTGGAGAATTTAGTTTACGAATACTTCATAATTAATTTTAATTGCTGTTATTTGTGGTGTTTTGTTTTTTTTGCTCCAGTGCTAAATCTTTATCTGAATTTAAAGTTTATTGATCTTTGAGAATATTGCATCATCATGCCATTATTGCAACTATAGTATTTGAAAATGGTCTCAAAGCAACAATATTGTCATTTATCGCAATAATTTCTGGGACAATTTATCATCCTGCAAAATTTATCGTGACGGATCTTGGCAGGGTGCGATTTGGAGGCGTGTGTGCTTATTTTAGATGAGTTTAAATGGCTTTTATTTACCCTTTAAAGTGGAGTTTTGTGCCAAAACTTCACACAGATCAACATGAACTCTTAGGATTGTTATAAATGTATTTTATCCTGTTGGCTGCTTTTTTAGAGAATCTCTTGAATGGTTCTCAACTGGGAGATTGGGTTGAAAAGGTTTGACTTCTCTCCTTAAGAAAAAGAGCAATCAAAATAAAGTTGATTTACAACTACATGTGAGAAAAACCAAATTTATTGATTTTTGAGAATGTGTTATTGTACTATTGTGCCATTATATTCCTTGAAAATGGTGTCAAACAACAATATTATCGTTTATAACAATAATGTCTGGGAAAATTTAAATTTTTCTTAAAAACTTTTTATTTTTAAACCTTTGTCAAAGCTGGCAGAGTGGCTGTAACTTCCAGCTTTTCCTGCGTGGGAAGGCAAACATCAGGCTCTGAGCCAAAGTTAATATTCAGGCTGGAAAACCTCCTGGTTTCATCTTCCTGAAACCAGACTTCCTGTCTAATATTTAACTCTTATCTCGACATCTTTCTGGATTCTTATCGGCCGGTTTTTTCACAGCATAATAAATCTTTTATGCCATAAACCAGCCGTGTCTCAGGGAGGCTGCTGGTTTTTGGTTACACAGGACAATGGCTGCTGTGAAGAGGCTGGTCAACCAGTGATCGCCATGGCAACATGGGCTCAAAAAGACAAATCTGGAATCCTCCATCTTGTTTTCCAAAGGTTTTAAGGTCTGAAAGTTTAGCTCCTGCTTCAAGATCCAGTTCATCCATCCATCCATCCATCCATCCATCTATTCAACCAACCAACCAAAAAAACAAACAGATGTACATTTATACGTTTTTTTAAGAAATTCAGAGATTTTTTTCTCTCTCTTTTTGCTGCAGATCTTCCTGTTGGTTAAATATCGTCTTTCTGAGTTTTTCTTCTTCTCCTGAGGATTATTCGTCATTTTGCAGAATCCTGTTTTCTTTAAGAGCAGCGACTCTGCGATGTTGCCGCTGGCGCCTCTTCTCTCAAATCTTCAATCTGTGTTGATCAACCTTTAAGTCACTCTGCTGTCGCTCTGAACCACAGACAATCTCCTCAGAGTTCAGAAACGCTCAGATGGAAACGAGGCTGAATGTTGTGACATTTTGATTACCAGACAAAATCAAATGAAAACGTCTTCAGGCAGAACAGGACTCCAAAACCAGTTTAATCAATGTTTACTCCTTATTGATTTACAATTAAAACCTGATTTGTTCTTAGTTTATAAGGAGAAAATGTTATAAAAAAACATATCTGCACCGTTAATATCGAACCAGTTTTGCTTAGCGAGTTTATATAGTTAAAAAAGACTAATATGAGTCTTATGTTATCGGTTGCTCCAAAATCAGGAGGTGGACTAAAGAGCAAGGAATTCTGGGTAAATACAAGCCAAACAAACGCGCTAGAAATGGCTAATCGTCAAAATAGAAATCTCTAAAATTTGACCTCATTTTGTGAAACAGAAAGTTCTGCTCAGCGAATTCTTCAGAAGTTTTTGTGTCTTTTCCTTCAGTAGTTCTTCAGTAGTGCTGTGGGTGCAGCGCCCCCACAGGCAAGGAGGGGAACAGGTCTTTCAAAGTTGGTTTGTTTGACTCAGTGCAGCAGCTGAAAATGCAAATCTGTTGCAGTTTTTGTCCCCGATCGAACCGCGTTCACCTGGACGTCAGGTGTGAAAACAGCTTGATTTACTTTCTTCCTGTTTTGCAGACACTGTGTATTTTCACCTGCCGCCCCTCAGTGGAGACATGAAGTGCATCTATGGAGTGTCCTGTTATCGCCAAATAGAAGCAAAGGTTAGTGAAACTCATTTAAATAAAATGCTGTAGAGGATTCTACAGGTTGAACTTTGACCTTATTGATCTAAATGTTGCTTGTTGATGGAAACTGTTGGGTTACCTGCTTGTTTTCTTCTTCGTGCCTTTATTCATCCATGTGGATGTGATTTCAGGCCCTGAAGGTCCGACAGGCGGACGTTACCAGGGAGACGGTGCAGAAGAGCGTCTGTGTCCTGAGTCGAGTGGTGAGTCGCCGCCAGCTTCAGGTTCAGCTCAACAAACCGCGACTTTGGATCGAATCGGACTGAACTTAAATCAATCGGATCAGCAAACCTGATCTGGGGGAATGGAAAGAGGAAAACAGGGGTCAGAGGTCATCCCAGGATTGGAACAGAAAAAGATAAATTAATAATATTAATGGGATTTATTTTTCCGTCTTATTATTCCAAACTGCATTTCTAAAACAACAAGTTGAACCAACCAGGAAGAGTTTTACTTTAAACATCCAACCGTCCATTTAAACATCCAACCGTTCATTTAAACATCCAACCGTCCATTTAAATGTCTGTCCTTCCTTCCTCCCTTCCTCCCTCCCTTCCTTACTTACTTATTTACTTACTTCGAGTTATTTTTTGTGGACATTTAATTTATTTTTTAAAGTAAAACAAAATAAGCAACAATCCTGGAAACTTTGTCAGATTTTTTAGTTTTACCCTGAACCTTTGGGGATTTTATTGCGTTTATTTTAACTCCTCTGCTGTTCTGGAATGAATCTGGTTTGATTCAATTAATTTTTTCTCTCTCTGGTTATTCACAGTTTAGCGACGGTTTACTGGCAGCTGCTGCTGATCAGCTGACTACAATCAGTAGATCTCATTAGTTAGCAAGAACCTCAGTGATTCATGGATCTCTGTCCCGGTCGGGGGAAAATCCTCCTCCATGTTTGGGTCATGATGTTTCTGAATCACTGCTGACTCTCTCTTTCCAGCCTCTCTACGGTTTGCTCCAAGCGAAGCTGCAGCTCATCACACACGCCTACTTCGAGGAGAAAGATTTCTCCCAGATCTCCATCCTGAAGGTGAATCTAAGATACTATATGAGATTCACTTCCTGTTTCCTGTTGTGACCACCCCTGGCTTCCTGTTTAGGAGCTGTATGAGCACATGAACGGCTCCCTGAGGGGCTCCGCTCTGGAGGGGTCGCAGGTTTATCTCGGTACGCAGACTCCGACCTCCAGAAACACTTCAGATTATCCTGGAAAACTCCTCATTCATTAGTTTTTTTTTTTTCTCCTCAGGTTTATCACCAAGAGATCTCATCCTGCACTTTCAACACAAGGTTGTAACAAAAACATTCACAAGATGCTAAAATCTAAACTTTTCCTAACATTTTTCATCGTTTTGCAGGTTCTCATCCTGTTCAAGCTCATTCTGTTGGAGAAGAAGGTGAGAAAAGTAAAATTCTTATTTTGTTGTTTTGGTTCTCCACATGTGATCAAACAGAACGGTCTGTCTGTCTGTCTGTGTGTCTGTCTGCAGGTCCTATTCTATGTTTCTCCTGTAAACAGGCTGGTTGGAGCGCTGATGACGGTTCTGTCACTGTTTCCGGGTCAGTAACTCCTGAGAACATCCGAGCCTTTTTCACTCCCTCGGTCCAGATAAATAAACTCTGTTTAGAACCACTAACGTTAAAAAAACACAAATTATGCATATTCATGAATATCTACTGAAGGAAATTTGTTCACATTTTTGAAGAGACAATAATTCTATTCCTATTTATATGTAAAAGGATGTAAAACAGAAGAAAACATGTTTTCTTTTATGGAACCTGAAAAAAAAAATTATACATTTTCATAAGTAGATTTTTACCATGGCCATTTTCTGTTGCACCTGCCAAAAAAGTTGCTGCATCTGTCACAAAAGGTGCAGCATTTGTTGCAAAAACCAGTTCCCACCGAAGCTGGAAGCTGCTGGTACTAAGCTGTAGCAGTTCCCGCCTGCCACGATGTGAGCTTACCGTCTCCGTCGATGTTTCCGCAGGTATGATCGAACACGGCCTGGTGGATTCGTCGCACTACAAACCAAAGAGCAGCGTGTCGGACGACCTGAGTCTGGTGGAGAGCGGCGTGGGAGCCGAGGAGTTCGTCTCTGTGTCCGTCACCGACATCGCCCACGCCAACATGGAGGCCACCCAGCCGGCTGCAGAGTCCCTGTCGTCGGGGAACGGCGCGCAGGACGACAGCAACCACCTCAAACCGCCGTCACGCACCTCTCCGGAGTCTTCAGAGAGCGACTGGGAGACGCTGGACCCCAGCGTGTTGGAGGAACCCAAAGAACCTGCAGCTGGCAGCGGCGGGTCGAATATGCCGGACACCTTCGACTCCAAACCGGGAACTCCGATCACGGTGCAGCCGCTGGGGGTCAGCGGTCAGGGAGGGGTCATCCAGGGTTTGGTGTCGGGTCTGGAGGAGGATCAGTACGGCCTGCCGCTCCCCATCTTCACTAAGGTAAATAAAACCAGCTGTCCTGGTTCTAGAGGGACATGTTGTGGTTCCTTAACTGGATCCATGTATGTATGCCAGGAGAGTCCAAAACCAGCACATTTAAGCCAATGGCAGTCAAAAAAATTAATTCAATTAAAAATGAAAAAATACAAAATTTTTAGTTTGCGATTAACCTGCTAAACAAACAAACAAAAATGTTTTTTATGCAATGTCTTTATAGATCCAAAACATAAAAGTGGGTTCAGACTGCAGCCTCATTACAGAAAAACAGATCATTTCCAATGTTTTCTATTTTGTTGTCCAAATTTTTAGCGTTCTTGGCTCCCGGGGGCCGAACAACATAATCCCCAGGACCACAAGTTGCCCTCGGACCACATTTTATCACCCCTGGTTTATGGGCTACAAAACATGTCCATTACAGCTTTTTGCATAAAATTATTTATAGATAATGAGATTTCAGTCGGGTCAGTTCATTACAGAATGAGCCGTTTTAGGGACTACTGTCACTTTAAATCCAAATAAGCCCCCCAAACTCAACGTTTACACGTGAAAATGGCTGCAAACATGCGAAATTATACAACCGTTCAACTCTGATAAGCAGAAGTGGAGCATCCTGCACAATCAACAGGAATATGGCAAATGGTTTCTGGATGGTAATTCGACAACAAAACACTTTTTATGGCGGTAAAACCAGCTGACCAAACGGTGGAGTTCTGCTTGGGTTGCTAGGTAACCGAATGCGACTTTTCAGACATTAACTTGTTGCCAAAAAACCTCTGGGTGGATTATAGAGGCAGTTGAGACCAAAACAGAAGTTCAAAAACAAACTAAATGGGAATTTTTAATGATAGGTTTCCTTTAAGACGTTAGCTGCATTACTTGCTTTGGGGTTTATTTTCTTTTTGCTTGTGTCGTTGCCAGGGTTACCTGTGTCTGCCTTATATGGCTCTGCAGCAGCATCACCTCTTGTCGGACGTCACAGTTCGAGGCTTCGTTGCCGGGGCGACCAACATCCTTTTCCGCCAGCAGAGGCACCTCAGCGACGCCATCGTTGAAGTGAATCCTGCTCGTTTACGGCGCCTCTGTTTAGTCAGAAAAGCGGGCGCATTAATCTGAACGCCTTTGCTTCTGCAGGTGGAGGAAGCTCGGATCCAGATCCAGGACCCAGAACTCCGGAAGATCTTGAGCCTGACGACGGCTGACCTGCGCTTCGCGGATTACCTGGTGAAACACGTGACGGAGAACAGAGACGACGTGTTCCTGGACGGGACGGGCTGGGAGGGAGGAGACGAGTGGATCAGAGCCCAGTTCACCCTCTACCTGCACTCCTTACTCTCCTCTGCACTACAGCCAGGTGGGAAATCTGGAGAACATCCTGTGATGTCATGATTTCATCCCAGCCTGACTCCTTCTCCTCTTTCTGTCAGATAATGAGAGGCTGCTGGCCGATTATGGGGTGCCGTTCATCGGAGCGTGGAAGAACACCCACAACTTCCGGGTTTGGTTCAGTAACAAACATCCCGGCATGACGGCGATCACTCCAGGGTAGGTGGACCAACCCGGTGACCTCATCTTGCATCATAGGAAGAGAAATAAAGATGTTTTAACGAATTGCAAATATGTTTTATAAATTATGGAGGGAACTGCTGACTAAGATGTTATTTGTGCTAACCCTAAAGTATGTGCAATAAACACGAGTTTTGCTGAAGAGCTAATAATATACATAGTTTCTGCTAAAGCACCAGCAACAGATCATAGTTCTTCTAATGTTTATTATTAAACATTTGTTCTGCTTACACTAAAGCGTTAACTATAGACATAGTTTCTGCTCAAACTAAAGCGCTAATGATAAACATTAGATACGCTAACTTTAAAAAGCTAACAATAGCTAACAAACATTAGTTTTAACCCTAAAGTGCTAACAATAAACCTTCATTTTGCTAATGCTATAGCACTAAACATTTGTTTGGCTAACACTAAAGTTAGCAAAATTAATATTTAGCAGAAGCTAATTCTAAAGGAAGTGTTGTGTAAACAATCATTTCAAAATAAGAGCATGAATATAAACATCTAACTACTTTATCAATAATTGAAACTTCAGCACAGATGCTGAATTTGATTAAACTAGAAGTTTAAAACTCAGCCTTTATTTATCCAAATGAAAAAAATTTTTAGTGGAAGCTAAGTGCGCTAACATCAGTGTTAGCAACTGCACTAAATGTAAAGTTAGATAAGCTATTAGCCAGTTAGCTGCAGTGTGTCCAGTACTGGAGACATTAGAAGAAACTGAACTGGAATTCTGGAAAACAAGAAAAATCTTCTGGTGTTTTTATTAGAAATTATTAAGAAAAAAACATTGATTTGCTGTTATTTTAATATTATTTTGATTAAAAATTAAAATGTTTAGAATATTTAGAATAGTGGTTCTTGCATTAAAATGATTTTTATTAGATTGAACCTTATTAATCCCTCAGGAACGATTCTCTGGTAAATTCAAGAAACAGCTTTGTTGGAAACCGAGGCACGTAAATATAGTACATATATTAGACACATGTAGTATTTCAAAGTTACTCTCAATGTGTTGTGGTACGGATGAGGCAGGATGAAGTTAATCGGACGTCGCTCTGTTGCAGCCACCCGTTCCAGGGCCAGTACAGCGTAGCAGACGTGAAACTGCGGCTCTCACAGTGAGTTTAATTTTATTTTCCTACTTTCAGCATCTAATGTGGTAAATCTTTAAATTAGACATTAATCTTCAAAGATTAACTCAAAACGAGGGACCTGCTGCCCTCTAGTGGCCAAAAGAAGAAACTATTCACTGATTCTCTCACATCAGGAGGAAGTTTTACGTCACATTACATCAGTTTTTCATTTTCAGAAGGTTCTCTGTAGCTTTTGCTGCTTCTTCTAACATCAGTGACAACTTGTGGTGGCGTCTTTGGTGGATGAGGCTCTTTATTTTGTCTCTATCATTTTTATTGACAGAAAGCCTTTAGTTTCTGTTCATTCTTGGTCCATCCTGCATGAACTGTACATTTAAGATTTCCCCAAAGTGACTCAGTAATGACCAGATCTGAAGACGGATGATTGGATTTTATTTTCTGTATTTTCTAATAACTTGCTGCATTCACTTTGCAATCGCTTTTGACCAACTTTCTGAGTCCTTATAGCTAAGATATCTACAAATTAGGGCTGAAATGTTTAATTGGATTAATTTAGTAATTAATTCATCATTAAAATATTCCCCCCAGAACTCCTCATGCGGGAGTTTTAGCGTCATCTGGTTAAAATTATGTAATAAAAAACATTAAGAATTGTTGTTTTGCATCTTTTAATGTATTTTTAATATAGCATAATTAAAAATCTGCAGAATGAAGCACATTTTTATTTGAATAATCAATTAATCGTCAGAATAATCAATAGGATAATCCAGTACTAAAATAATTGTTGGTTGTAACAATTATTAAAATTAAAAATATGTAAAGCATGTCCGTAGATTTAAGCAAAACCGAAACAAAAGTCTCCAGTCTCTCCCACCTCCCAGTTTGATTTTCCTTCAAATGGAGATCCAACTCTGAGAAGCTCTTTGAGCTTTATGTGACCATATAAGGAGTTAAAAACAAAATAAATCAGAAACAGTGAGCCTGAAGCTGTGAACACTTGATGAATACTGTACGCAGCCTAACGTCTGTGCAGGAGTCATTAATAATGAGCGAGCTTCATTCTGAAAAACCGAGCCGGAGCCTCCGACTCCTTCGGCCCTCGGCTCCGCTTTCATTCAGAAGCGTGGCACGCCGCAGGTAGAGTTACCCTCCAAACGAGGAGGAGCAAGTCGGACTCGACTCGCTGGCCGCGGCTCTCGCCTTACCTGCAGGTGTTCGGTGTCACAGCGGCTGTGAAATCCCTCGTAAAGCTTCAGTAAACAAACAAGCTGCAGAGCGTCGGCTCAGATCAAGTAAAATAAAACCACGTTCAGGTGCAGACAGTCGGAAATACGCTGCAAAAACACAAAATCTTACCAAGTGTCAAGTTTCTATTGCAAATATCTTAGTTCACTTGAAGTAATAAAATATAGGAGCTTGTTTTAAGTCAATAATTCCTTAATATTGAAGAAAAATTACTGATTTCACTTGCAGAATATTATATTACTTTTATTTTAATAAGGAAAGTTTTTTTACAATATTAAGAAATTATTTACTTAAAACAAGTTAAAATGATTTACTTAAAATAAATAGTAAATATTTACTTATTTTATCACCAACATATTGCCAAAGTTACTTGTAAATTTATTTTCTTATTTCAAGTGTCTTAAGATATTTTCACTAGAAACTATATACTTTACTAATACTAATGTACTAATAATTGGTGAGATTTTGTGTGTTTACACTGTAGTGTGTTTCACTTGATCAGTAGATTTTATTATCTGAAAACAAATGGTGACACTTTTCAGATTTTCTGTTTTTTTTTAAAACGCTTCCTTCTGCTGTGTGTTGGTTGATCCCAAATCCCGATAAAGTAGACCGAAGCTTGTTGTTGTTGCATGATTTAATTTATGGGAAAAAAACTAATTTAAAGTGTGAATACATTTGCAAGATACTGAAACAAAAAGGGCTGGAGAACACATCCCTGAGGGACTCCACTGCATGGTTTATATGCAATATGGTAATACTCCATGATGTAAAGTGATTAATTTGCTCTTTTTGTATTTAAATATCTATTTTTCTAGTAGAGAATATTTCAGTCTCTACTTCCATCAAACATTATTCATTTCCAGTTCGTGTTTTTGAATATTTTCCACAGTAAACAGTTATTTTCCTGAAACCTGAACCTGGATGACAGACGAAGGGGGGATGAATCCCACTGTCGGGAAAGTAAAAGCGCCCGGCTCGTCGCTGGAGCTAAGAAATAAAAAAAGGAGGCAGAAAGTGGGAAGCTACGGTTGACTTGATGAAGCCCTGAGGGCAAAAACGAGGCTTGTTCCTGGACAAAGAGCAGCTGGTGGCTGAGACGTTTTAGGAGGCGAGTCACGTGACGAGCCAAAGCGCCGCCGGCCAATTGCATCTTTCTTTATTGCAGCACATAAGATGTTTATCTGGGTCAGACCAGAAAGTAGACACAGAACCAACCTATTTTTCTCCAGAAACACACTTTCGGCCTAAAGGTCGGAATTATGACGTCATCCTGCAGTGAAGGAGTTGAGGTGCAGCGTTTAGCCGAAGAGCAGCTCACATTTTCAGAAGTGAATCATTGATTTAATTCAAAAAGTCAAACTGATGAGACATTATTTCACTCACAGTGAAAGGTTAAGCAGAAAATATCAATTCTGCCTTTTCAGAGTTCAAGCATATTAATGGAAAGTTGAGTGGAAGGAAGAAGGGTGCTTATGTTTATTTTAATTCACCTACTGTTAATAAAAGCACAAAATTCCATTACTCATAACAATTGTAATAATCAACAAGAAAAAAACCCTTTTTTTTAAAAATAAGTATTTTAATGGAAGGTTTAGTGGAAGGAAAAAGTACGCACTGTTCCATATCTTCAACAGAATAAAGCAGAAGCTGCATTTCTGTCCAGTTTGGTTGGGAAACATCTAAACATGTAAACCTCTCGTCATCCTGAAGACGAGAAAGTTTTCAGTTTTCTAATTTCTGACTCTGTTTTTTCTTTCTGCAGTTCGGTGCAGAACAGCGAGCGAGGGAAAAAAATCGGAAACGCCATGATGACGACCAGCCGCAGCGTCGTCCAAACCGGGAAGGCAGTGGGTAGGAAAACCTCCAAATGTCTCACAAGAAGCTCCACTGAAAGAAAAGCGTTTCTGATGGAAATTTTTTTTCATCAGGTCAGTCGGTGGGCGGAGCCTTAACGAGCGCCAAGTCTGCGATGTCGTCCTGGTTCTCCACGCTGGCTCAGCCTTCACCTTTGACCCCATCCTCAGGTCCAGAACCGGCCTCCGAGGTGAAGCCATGACAGTTAGCATCCAAACGTCCTGCAGCGACTCTTTCCGTCTCCTAGCAACAACAGCAGACTATGGCCGCCGTAGATAGAAAAAACAACAAGGAAATCTCCGCCAAATGTTTCAGAAATTTTGAGATTAATCTCAGAAATTTTCTAGAAAGAAAAGTGACTTTCAATGGTCAAAATTTTACTAGAAATAAATGTGAAATTTTTAGAGTGATATCAGAAATATCTGGAAAAAAGTTTGAAAAATTCAAACTTTTTTTTAGAAAACTTATATTTTGAAATGAATCCCTGAAACTTTCTAAAAGAAAAACTAAACATTTCTGAGCTCCAAAAGTAAAAAATTGCTGGGGGGAAAAAAAAAATCGCAAATTTTGAGATGAATCTCAGAATTTCTCTGGAAAGAACTCGAAAATTTCTTTCAAAAAACTTTAAAAAAAAAAAATTCACAACTTTCATAAATTTCCTAGAACAACTTCTGAAATTTCTGGGTTCGAAAGGAAAAACATTTCCTAGAAAAAACAAAATGTTTGAGAATAATTTCAAAAATATCATAGAAAAAATTTGGAAGTTTGAGTTTAAAAAGTGGAAAACTTTGAAGAAAAATGTGACATTTTGATACTAATCCCAGAAATGTTCAAAAAACAACGAAATATCTTAGCTCCAAAAGTAAGAAAGATTGTAGAAAAAACTGGATATTTCTTTGTTTATAGTCAAAAATCTTATTAAAAATTTTCAAAAATTGACATTAGTTTCACAAATTTCCTAGAGAGTCTTTTGAAATTTCTGGGTTTCAAAAAAAAACATTTTCTCACCCTCAAATTTTGAGATTTATCTTGAAAATTTCTGAGCTTAAAAAAAATGTTAGGAAATATCAAATTTGTCTGAGAAATTTTGTAGAAAAATAATTACATTTCTGAGTTTCAAAAGTTAAAAATGTTCTAGAAAAAATTTACATTTTGACATTATTATCAGAAATTTTCTTAGAAAAACGTTGATATTTATGAGTTTGGAAAATCTAAAACTTCCAAGAGAAAAACAAACTTTTTAGATTAATCGCAAAGGTTTCTAGAGAATTTCAAAAGTAAAAAATCTTTATCTTTTGGAGCTAAGGAAATTGTTTTTTCTAGAATATGTCTGAGATTAATCAAAAGAATTTCAGGGGTTTTTTGGCAAAAATTCACTCCTTTTTTCTGTCTGCACCGGCCCTGATTCTCCGTCTGACTGTGAAGCCGTAGCATCAGTGGACAGAGCATAAAAACAATCATTTTCCTAAAATTCAAATGGGAATCTGAAGGATAGACCCCGGATTGTGGGCTTTCTGCAGCACCTGCGGTAAATTTACTCTGCAGCCCAAAATCACTGTGAGGTGGAAACTGCCACTGCTTTGATAAAATCTGATCATTTAAGAGGCTTTTTGAAGTTTAACAGTCTCAGTGCTGCAGTTCGTGTTGCTGTGTTCACTCTTCATACTTTACAGTTTGTCAACATTTTGCTGGAAAAGTTATTTAAGATGCCTTGGTCATGGGATTTTACTCAGTAGCTGGAGTATCTCTTACAAAATTGGAAAAATTTGATTTTTGTTTCATCAATGACTTTGTTGTGACACTGTGGTTGTTTTAATTATGTGAAATTTAATCAACTTTTGAAGTGCAACAGAAACTTATGTTTACAATAAATTTATTATTTTTTACTAAATTGGAAGAAAAAGGATAAAAATTCAGGTTTATCAATAGGTATGTCAGTAAATTAAATGCTTATTTGAACACTACGATCAGGGTTTATTTTTTTGTTTGATCTTTTGTATAAAGTAATTAAAGGGATTTTTAACTGACATGGTGTGTTTAGATATACACATAAATGCACATATTTACAAAAGAAATACCTCAATTTACTCAGAAACCAGTTCTAATGAAAATTTAACCAATAAATTTAATGATGTTGATGTTCCTACAATCATTAGCTCATAGATTTTGTTAGCATTAGAAGCTAGCTAAAATACTAAATGAGTTAGTAATTTATTATATATATTTTTTTATGTAATATAGTCTCAGTATAAATGTCTAAAAAGGGTCTTATTTGCTCAAAATTTATTTTAGCTAACTAAGTGAATTGCTACCAAATCTTTATTTTTTTAAACTTTGAAATCAATTATGAAAAATATTGCGCATCAAATACATTTATAAATATATTTGTTTCATTAATAAAATTAATAGCTGCACATTTGTTTCTCGGTGGTAAAAACTGACAGCGAAGCTAACAGTTTGGTAGCTTTATAGATTCAAACTGAACAAACATTTTATTCAAAACAGAAATGATCTCGAAGTATAAAAAATATGTAAAATGTAAAAGTTTATACTTTTTAACCATTTAAGCTAATTCAGTTAGCATTAGTGTGTAGCTAAAATGCTAAATGTCCTAGCTACCTTAACAAAGTAATTGAAATGTGTGATAAGTAACTTTCAAACTTTCCACGTAATTAAAGCCTAAAAACTAATTCCAGTCAGTTTACCTCAGGAACTGGACCAGAGGAACTTTTATTTGATTTTATTGTTTAACACAAAATCTGTGTTTATGACGATTTATTTGGCTTTTGGTAGATTTTATACACACTACACTGTTATCAGCACTACTAATAAGGAAGTAGTTGAAAATGGTTACTATTTATGTTTTAGGGAAGCCTTGTGATAAATTTGCTAATTATTTGTAGATGTTTATATTTTCTTTTAGATTTTTTTTTACCTGCAATTCCTTTATACATATATATATATATATATATATATATATATATATATATTTTTTTTTTTCCAGACTTGTATTTAAAGTTGCATTTATATATTTTTGAAACTAAAATATTTCAATAATTTAAACCATGTTACCACTCACAGTAAAACCAAAAACATGATTTAAAACCAGACTAACATTAAAACTCAGCATTTTTTGAGTGTTTCTTAGCATCACAAGCGGATTAAAGGGATTATTTTTATAAATTATGCTGCGTTAATGAGTTAAATAGACTTTTATTTAAGGTGAACATGGATGCTGAAACAACCGCAGTGCTGCTACAGAAATCATTGAGAACAAAAATGATTTGGTGTAAAAACATCCTCTGATTATGAGGGAAGTTTGTGTTTGAAGGCTGTTGGTAACATTTCCCAGACCTTTTTCTACTTTTAAATGAATATATATTTGGAGAATTATATTTAATAAGACCTAAAATAACCTAAAGACTTATTTATTGATGTGTAGCGTGTTATATGAATAAGAAATATATCCATGTTGTGTCATTATAACACTGGACCACTGTGTTTATTTGCACAAAGCAGCCACTTTGCTGTCTGTGGATCTTTACCTTGTAACTGTACGTTTTGAGGTGCGTTCAGGATCGTTTTCCCTCCATGCTGCAAACTGTCGTCCAGTGAGCATGATCGACCAGTACGTTGTTTTTCCACATAGTTGTTTGATTTTAAATGTTTTTGATTATTTGTGCTGTTTTTCTTTTTTTAATCTGATATTTTTTCATTTTGTATTTAAACTGAATGAATGTATTGTAAGCTGAAATATTTTTCTGGAAGAGAAGGAAGTGATGAACCATGATGCTGTATTAAAAATAAATAAAAGTGGCATTTTTATTTTCCTGGCCTTGCGGTCTTAAAATATTAGTCAATAACACAGTTGATACAGTTAACTAAAACCAGCAAAATAATTAAAACATTAAAATCTGTAATTAATAGGAAAAATTATAATTAACTGGATCTTCAAGGTGAGTTTATAGACCTAAAACATACTGAAATTCTAGATTTAATATCCTTTGTTTTTGTGTTTATAAATCTATTATTTAGCTTTTTGAAATGATCTTGTTTTAATCACTAGAATTTATGAAAATACCTTGTATGTAAGGAATATGGTTAAAAGTGTTAAAAGCAGAAGTATGAACAAACCAAACACCAGAGGCCATTTGCAGAACGTTTTTGGTATATTTTTTAATAAATTAACGTTCATCCAAAATACAGTGCCAAAGGAAAAATGATGCAGCCAAACATGCTAGTAAGGTTTGTCATGAAGCACCTGTGCTCATGTTTTAAAGATGTTTTAGAAGGAAGACCCCCCACCCACCATTTTATCGAGCTCTCTCCTCTCTCAGCCAATCAGCAGCAAGATTTCTCAGTACTCATCCAGAAAAAATGTAATCTGATAAGATGAAGATCTACAATCACACTACAGTAATGTCGGGTATTAAATAATAAAAAAGAAAGACACTAATACAAAATAAACCTGGTTACACCCACCCATCCCTTCCACACTGAAACAGCTGTTTTAAACATATGAAAAATATAGTTTTTATATATTTATATAATTCAGCAGCTTAGAAATAAAAAAAAATGCATGAGCCCAGAACCTGTTTGTTTTTTTACTGCGAGTGGAGTTTTGTTTGTTGCAGAGAAAGAAACAGACAGACTGAGGTGTGAACTGCTGGTTGTGTGGAAGACCTGTGTGCAGCAGACGTGACGTAATGAGGGGGCGGGGTCAGTTGGAGGGAGAGGGCGGAGCCTCAAGCGGCGGAGGCGGGGCTACGAGTGGCTGGACCTGCAGCCACTCGGTCATTAACCAAACTTCTTCCGCCTGCCGCTCGGGTGTTTCCGCTCGGTCCTCCGGAAACGACCCGCTCCGTCTGCGAGGTCTTAAGAAAATGCATGATCCCATTTTTTTTTTAAAGGAATACTCCGCTAAAAAATCAAAGTTCAAACATTGTGGGACGCTTCCAAATAAGTGAGTTTTCTGAATACATTGTCTTTACTAATTTGTTAGTCTGTGCTGCTTCCAGTCAAAAATAAATTTAAAAAAGGATTTATAAAGACTATCCATGAGTTTGTTAGTCTACTCTGATTTTAATGTTAGTCAACTGTAGAGAAATGAGGTTTTATGATTCCAGTAATAATACTAGCAATAGCAATTAGCTTATTTTAGCTAATTCAGGTATGCTTACATATGTAATGGTTGCCTAGTCAATGTGGTTTATTCATGACGATACCAAACCAAAACAAAGTGAATAAATTAAATTTTGGGATTTGCGCATGCTTATGAATATAATTTTAAAAAATCCCTTGTATATGAACTAATATGCAATGGTTGAAGACGGAAGTATGAGTGGACAAAATGGCGACGGACAGATTCTTACGATTGGTTGTTCCTTCAACATTTTTCAGGAGCCAAATTGAGCCGTTTTGTCTCGACTTCGGTTCAATTCGCCGCTATATGGAAAACTGACGGTTTAAAGTAATTTTATTAAATCGTAGTTTGCTCTATTTTTTTTTTTTTGCTTTGACCGGTTGTCAAATGACCCAAGGAACACGAAGGTTGACTGTTTAGCTTAAGCTAATATTAGCTAAAGGGTTCAAACTGACGTTACCAAAATGAAACAAATTAAAAACATAAACTAAATTAAATTTTACATCAGATTTGAGTATTCTGGTGACTTTTCTTCACATTTCAAACCGTATTTTGTTGGGATATTTTAGGTTTTACGTGTTTAGAGCCGCCAGAGTTTAGAAAAACTTAAATTGCAGCCTGGTTGGTGAAAACTGCGTTAAAAATGTCAACTTTAATTAGCCCAGCGACTTTCATAATAAAAAATAATCAAATGTGGACATGGAAGGCAGTTAAAGTCTATCCAATATTGCATGAAAGCAGTTTTTTGCGATTCAGTAATTTCAGCTCCCTTCTGGCTATGAACGAAATTTCCATCTTTATTTATTTAATGTTTTAAGAAATGAATTACAAAAAAGGGAATAACTGAAATGAAAAGGTAAACGTGTGAAAGTGTTTCTTTACAGCACGAAATAAAAGCCGGAGGTTTGATGCATAAATGGGGGAATATCTGTTAAGTCCTTCCTTTAAACATGGATCATAAACTGTGTTTATAGAAAACTCTGCAGCACATTTTCCTTCTTTATGTGTTCCAGTTCTTAGGGGGACAAAATTAAACAAATGAGAAGGCAACATGAGGACACGATCCAGGCCAGAGCTGAGATACCACCCAGTTTATTCCCTTTGAGCCCAGCTGCTTCACTTTTATCATTTTCTGAACTTTATTTTATTAAGGCTGCATAAATATTTATCAAAACTCAAGTCTTCGAACAAGAAGACGCTGAAATAACTTCAAATTCAACATCCAGTTGAAGTGATCTTTGATTTTCTGTGGAGTATTTCTTTAGCAGAGAGGAGAGATTTTGGTACAGTTTCCGTTAACCAGAAGGTTTACCAGTTAAGTGCATCATCATCATCACAAAATTAGTTTGAGATTATCACATTGTAGAAACAGTATGACCGACATAATATCTAACAGATGTCACCACTGAAAATAAACCAGAACCAAAAGGAGAATGGGTTTATATTCGAGGGGAATCGAGTCCGGCGGACCCTCCGCACATTTCACGCTAACGCTACAGGCCTCCCCCCCTTCCTCAATGTTCCTCCGCTGTGTCATGGAGGGGGGGGGAAGTAGAAGCTATACGTGGGGGAGGGTCACCAGCTCTCCGTCCACCTCGAACTCCTCACCGCCGTCGGGGGAGAAGAGGTACGTCGGCGGTTTCCACGGAGACTCCTCCAAACAGGAAGGGTAAAGTTTCCCAACGGCGCAGCGGAAGTCCTTACCCAGATCCCAGAGGACGCGTTCGGACACAGGCTGCCGCCGGAACCAGCGGTCCTCCTCCGTGTCGTACTGGTAGATGGCGTACTTGGCACGCTCGTTCATGTGGGTCTCCCTCATAAAGATGCAGAGCGAGTTCAGCAGCACCACGGCGCGCACGCATGGGTCCGAGTAGCGCTTGGCTGGGATGTTGGCGGCCAGGCGCCACTCGTTCTTGTTGACGTCGTAGATCTCCACGGTGACAGAGGAGCCGTCGATGGTGCTGGTCGGCATGCGGATGCCGGAGTTGCTGACCACATGGAGGCCGCCGATGTAAAAGATGAGGTCGCCGAAGGCGGCGGCAGAGGCGAAGCAGCGGCTGGTTTTGCGCATGGCCATCTCCACCCAGGCGTCGGCACGGGGGAAGTAGCAGTACATCAGGTCGTGCGTCATCACGTAGATGCAGTCGTGTGCCACCACCGAGGTGCTCCAGTTCCAGGCGAAAGGCAGCGGGCTCATCATAGTCCACTCGTCCTTCTCACAGTCGTAGCGCTCCACCGTGCGCTTGTTCAGCTCCCCGCCCACGTTGTCGCCGCCGATTGCATAGATGTAGCCGTCGCAGTAGACCAGCGACGGCTTGATGCGGGCACACAGCATGGGGGTCTTCGGCACCCAGGCGTTCTGCTGCGCATCGAACCAGAAGAAGCTGTCGACTGAGCGGAACACGGCCTGCAGCTTCCCGCTCCTGCCATGGTTGGCTATTGAGTTCTTGAGGGGGATCTGACCGCCGGCGATGTAGACGTCGTTGTCGGGGGTAACAAGGGTCCCGACCTTCTGCAAGTCTCCCGGCGGGTTACACAGCTTGTACACCTTCTCCGCCTGCGGGCTGTAACACACTATCGTCGTAGGCGGCGACGTCGACGTGACATAGCTCTCACCTTGCGTCTCCGACATGGCCTCCATGAAGATCAGCATCTCCTCCTTTGTCATGCCCAGGCGAGGCTTGAAGAACTTGGGCATGGACTTGTAGAGGCCCTGCACCACCACCGACTTATCGTTGGGCGGCAGACCCTGGAACCAGGCGCGCTGGGTCACCTCCGACAGCGCGTCGATGCGGATCTGGCTCAGCACGGAGGACAAGTGCTGTGAGCGTGCCTCCATGTTGAACTCTAACCACAACATGGCCGCCTCGCGCACCGTCTCCTCCTTCTCCACATTGAGGTTGTCGCTGCTCAGGATGTCGATGAGCAGCTCATGGGAGAGCTGCAGGAAGGCCTCCTGTCGGTAAACTCTGGGGAACTTGTGCTCCACCATGCGCTTGGCGCTCTGCTTTAGCTCGCTGCAGCTGAAGAGGTCGCCGATGCTCAGCATGCGGACGCAATTCTCAGCGTTGATCTTCTTCACCAGGTAGTCTCTGCACTGCAGCAAGACGTCTTCCACCTGGACGAGACAAACTCATCACAAATCTGTCCAATAAGGTTCCATTACACCCCACAGCAAAAACACAATCTTAAGAGTATTCTTGGTTTAGTTTCTTGGATAAATATCTTAGTACACTTGAAATTAGATAAAACTAACTTACAGATAACCTTTCAGCAAGAAATAGGAACTTATTTTAAGTTAGTAATTCAGATTATTTCACTTAAAACATGGGAAAAATATCTTGTTAAAGTGAAATAATTTGCTGATGGAACTGGTACTTTTGCATTAATATTGGTAAGATACTGCTTTTTGCAGTGTAAGATATTTAATACTAAATACAATAATAATCAATATATGAAACACTGATAACGTGATCGTTTTTCAACCATATCTTTCAGTCTACAAACCAGGTAAAAGCAAAACGACAAGACTTTATATAGCTAGAAATCTGGACAGTGTCTTCTTAATTTGTCTTCCTCAAGCCATAAGTCTTAATGTAGAACATTGATGAACTTTAATATCCAGAACAAAACTGGATTTAGCTCTGGATTTTGACTACACCATTCTCTTGATTGGTAACGTTGATGGAAAAATTCCCTCTGGGGTTCCTCAAGGTTGAGTGATCAGTCCCTCATTGATTGTTTTGTTACATGACAGCCAAATTATGGAGAGTTCAAGTTTGTGTTTGAACCTCAACAAAATGCTAAGATACCTTAGCAAGGACTGTGAGATGTACCTGTAGGAAGCAGGCGGTCTCGTAGAGCGGCTCCACCGTGCTGTCGCTGATGGCCAGGTGTCCCGTGTAGGCGTAGGCGATGATGATCTTCAGCGTGGCGGGGTCCACGTTCCTCAGGTGGACGTGGGTCTGCTTGCTCTCGCTGAGGCCGCTCATGAACATCGCTCTGCAGTGGAAACACCAGCAGTGAGCAGTGGTCGGCAACATGGACTTACTATAATAGCATCACAAAATATTGAAATAAAAGTGACAAGAACCATTTCCCCCTTCTTTTTTAGGTAACTGCATGACTGAGTGCAAGGCACACAAATGCTGCTCTAGAAAAATATTTGCAATACATTTAAAAAAGTGGGATTTGTTTTACTAAACTGCACAAAAATCACTAAAAACCCAGAAATGTCCAGGGAAAAAAAAAAAAAAAAAAAGAACAAACAAGTCATAGGTAGACAGGTGGTTGAGGATGCACCTCTTTTGATGAAAAAATACATTTAGTCACAATAAGTTGTGCTAATAGCACTTAGCATTTGTCAAGACTCATTGGTGGAATTGAGGGTGTAGCGCAACACAAATAATTATCCATCTGGAACCCAATGCGCTAAATGGTACAGCACAATTTAACAAAGCTTCAAGGCAGATAATTCACCTCTAGAAATTTTAATAATAGAGGGACTAGAATCAGCCACATTTCTACATAACTGCATCAAATTTTACCTCAAGATTTCTCTAATCTTTACTGCCCTCTCTTGGTCATTTTTCTTATATATGTCAAATTAAGTCACAATAAAATGCAAGAAACAGAGACTGGACCAAGTCAGAACAGATGTTTCTGTTTTGGTCTCCAAACCAGGTCATGTTGGCTGTTTCACAACCCAGCGTTGTTCTTTTAAAAACACATAGAGCCTCTTAATGACGACTGGAAGCTCGCCAACGCTCCCAGCCGGAGCCTGGGTACCTGGAAGTGGCCGCTGCTGGAGTCCAAACACCGCCGTGCTGCCCGTGTTATTCTACACCAGCGTCCACACGACGAGTTATGTAACCCTAACAACCAGAAAACTACTGAGCCTCGACAGTTTAAAGAAAAACAGCTATGTTTTTGAAGCAACTCTGATGTTTTGAAAACCACTGAAATAATTTAGAATTATAAAGGAAGGTCAGGATTCACCACCTCATTTCAACATTTCTCACAGAAGACAGAAGCATTTTCTGATTTTAGGGGATCCCTGATGCAGCTGGTGCACTAACCAAAGCATATGAGATCAAGTCAGAGAGGAAAATCTATTCCTGATCAGCTATTTTTACCTTAGCTGTGACTTTGGCATGTCTGAAACCAATAAATTAGCAAGGTAGCGTCTTCATTTTTTGTTGCTTTTACCAAAGGAATCCTCCATCAGAAGCCAGATTAAAACCCAGAATGAGGGATGTACTGGTTGCCATAGAGACAGCTGACGATGTGAGAGATTAAAGGACAAAAGAATGGACAGACTGAGGGACAGTTCAGATGGAAGGACGAACAGACTGGATGACAAATGGACGGACGGATAGTTGGATGAAATGACAAATGAATGGATGTGCAGGCGGATGGATGCATATCCTCCATGTTGAAAGTGAATCCGGCTACAACTCTTGAATCAAAAATCATTTTCCAGACTTCCTGACCAGAATGTCGCCATGTTGAAACCCCAGCAGCCAATCAAAAGGCTCCTGCTCCTCCTCCTCAGGATGAAGACCAGATAGACCTGCTGTTGGGATAAAACCATCCGCTTTCTGGTGGGAAGCATGATGTCAACCAGCTGCTGTGTGATTGTTCATTTCATTCAGAGGACAGACTCATCTGGAAAACATTTCACCAGTTTCTGCCTCCAAACTGAACATAAAGGTTCACCTTTACTGACAGATTAAATAATCCAGAAAAACACAACTCAAATCATCAGGGATTTCATCGCTTTCTGGTACCAAAATGTAAAAAGAAAAAGAAGAAATGTGATTTTTGAACAATACAGAGGAGGGTTTTTTGGGTGTGTTGGCCTCAGCAGGGGCTAAACCTGCCAGGCTGTATTACGCAACCCCTGCGGAATTACCCCTTTTACCCCCTCCATCTCTTAACAAGAGCTACGTGACCAGACTCTCCCTCCCTCCGCCTCCGCTCTGCGGTCCGGCTGCTCCCCCTGAAGCCAGGCGTGGAGGATGGAGAGGAAGCAGGAGGAGTTCGGCGGAAACGCAGCGACACCTCCGCACCCCGAGGGGGAAACACTCTGTCCACACCAGACAGGCAACGCGTGGGGGAGGGGGCATGATGCAGCAGATTTCCAGCCGAAACGTACAGACTGCTGCATCTCATTATGCAGCAGCGTTGTATTATGCAACGCTGAGCGCATGAAAGAGGAAAACGTCTGGTAGCAATTACTTCTTTTTTTTTTCCTGAATCTACCAGGAACTGCTTGGAGAACAAGAGCTGGAACCCTAGTTCTGCAGCCAAAGCGTGGCCCGGGGGCTCATTGGTGGACCTTGACATGATTTTGTTCGGCCCAGGAGTTCAATTCGGCAGTAGCTGCGTTTCCTTTACAAATTTACCCAAAACTTTGCTATTCGTATAAAGTTGAAAAAAAAAGTGTTTTTTCCATTAAAGTGGCAGTATTTTGTGTTTTCCAGGCACAAAACACCATTTTATTGCATAAAGTAACTGTGTGACCTTCAGTTGTTAAGCTGATTTAACGCCTTGAAATTGGGCATCTGTCTCTTTAAAAACTTCCGCTCTTTCTAAAACTCGGGCTTCAGGAAGTCATCACAACATGGCTCCATTATTAACCTTTGAACAAAACTTTTATAATGAGCTCAGCAGTTCTACCAGGTGTTTGCTAATTGCAGCTGGCTAGTCTGAAGGGGCTGCTGTGTGAGGTTAGCTTAGAGGAGGAGGAGCTGCAGTTCGAAGGCGGCGCTGGGTCCATCCAGGCGTTTTGCACAGCTGCAAGGTTGCCGTATTATAACATTATTACAATACAATACATTATTATTGTATCCAATTTCTATGATAATGCTAAATTACCTCTGTTGCTTTGAGGAACTGTTTTTTGTCGGCATTTTGGTTTATTCAACTTTATTTTGTTTTTCATTTCTACAACTTTGAATAGTTGTAGCCCCTAAAATGAGCTTATAGTTTTATGTGAAAATTATAAACAAACTTAAATAAATTTTCAAAGTGGATGATCTCCATAAAAAGTATTCTGATTTCCCCCAGAGACCTGTCTAAGCGCTGTGGCAGGGCAGTGGGGAAGTTCATCATTTGCCCCACTGTGTTTTAGTGTTAAAAAATAAAGTTGACAGGAAATTTTGTAAATAAAAATAAAGAAAGTGAACAAAATAAAACTACTGTTTCTGTATGCTTGTCACAGAAACAAACTTTTCTGGATGATAAATTGTCCCAGAACTTATTGCAATAAATTATATTGTTCTTTACACCATTTTCAAGTAATATTATGGTAATGGCATAATGACACAAAAACACATTCTGAAAGATCAATAAACTTTAAATTACAAAGAATATTCAACACTAGATCTGGAAGATATTTTAAATATTCAAAATATACACTGCTCAAAAAAATAAAGGGAACACTCAAATAACATCCTAGATGGACAGTTTGATTTCACAGAAGTTTGATTTACTTGGAGTTATATTGTATTGTTTAAGTGTTCCCTTTATTTTTTTGAGCAGTATATAAAGAAAATAGGAAAAAAAAAGACAAAGCCTCAGTTTCAAAACGCTTAGCCTGGCAGGGGTAAGTAAAGCCTGGCAGCCTACTAGGCTGATAATACGCTGGAGGAAACCCTGGTAGCAGTTAAATAAAGCAGCCTGCTCACCTGAAATAGGAGCTACACGTGGCCAGGACCATCTTGTGACACGGGAACTCGGCGTCCTCCACCAGCAACACCACATCCGTCAGCAGCTTCTGCTCGTAAAAGAACTTGAGCTGCTCCAGCAGCGAGACGGCGTAGTCAGTGTTGACCGGCCTGCGCTCACTCAGACCCGACATGGTTGCATCCCAGGAATCGCGCCCCAGCTTTGAAAACTCACGTGGCCGGCAGAACCGGACTCAAACCAACCAGGAAAAATTTGAAAAGGGGGAATTTATTCTCTGGTCCTCCACACCTCCACTGGAACAGGTGGAGGTGTCAGATGGTGGCGGCGGTGCGGGGTGGGGCGATCTCAGGAGTCCACAGGAAGTGGGGGATGCAGGGTGAGGACGGGGTTTGCCCTCTGAGGGTCAGCGGTCATCGGACGTCATGCGGCGAGGCACGGAGCGCGATCGGAGGTAGAGAGGGCGACCCCGCCGCGGCGCCGTCACATCAAGGGCAGCTGGAAAACAAGTTTTTTTTATTTTGATCAGGAATTTTTATTATTAAAATTTGTGTAAAATACAAAATCTTACCAAGAATGCTTGATCTATTTTTAGTGCATATATCCCACTATGTTTAAAATAAGACAAAGTAACTTTTCAGCAAGAGATAGAAGCTCATTGTAAGTCAATAATTCCTTAAAATTTATGAAAAATTGCTTGTTCCACTGGTTTCATTTATAACATGACATGGGAAAAATAACCGAGTGTAAGTGAAAATAATCTGCCAATGGACCAAGTACAATTTTAAGGACTTACTGACTTAAAACCAGCTCCTTTGTCTTGGACTGCACTGGACACTTTTCTTCTTTTGCACATTTTGTTTTGTTTATGTTCATCTAATCCTAACACTTGCATTTGATTTATTTATATCACAATTGAAAAATAACTGAATAAAAAGGAGGCATGCAAGCAAAATATACAACTTATCTTTCACTTGTACACTGAAATAAAAGGTAAGGTAATTCTATTTATATTGCACATTTTCAGAAAAGCCCATTCAAAGTGCTTAAAGAGGAAGTTAGCAGGTTTTTCACACCAGGTGGGAAGATGGAGCCATCTAATATCAAACATTTTGTCCTGTTGATATGGCTTCTAAATACAATCTCTGACATTCTGTTTCTTTGATTTCTTGGCTTAAAAAAAATAAAATCAGATATTTTCATACCAGATCCCATTTCTCCCCCACTTTCTTTTCTAGACAGAAATTACAAATGACAGAAAATAGTTTCAAAACACGACTTTTCTCAATCATCCCTTGTACAATGAAATATTAGAGCCAGGCTACAAAATGATTTGTTTAATCACAGGAATAAAGTCACAATATTAGCAAAATAAAAATAATTTTACCAGAAAAAATGTCTTAAAACTATGAGGAAAATGTTTTGGAATCAGCTCCAAGACTTTTTTCTGTGTTAAGAGTTCTCATAAAATTAGTATTATGACCTATTAAAGAAAATAAGGTCATAAATCCCAGAAAACTGTAAAATTGGTGTTTTCAATAGTGTATACTTTTTTTTTTTTTTTTGCAGTTTTAAAAACTATTGTTGGGCTTCAGTTTGAAGATTGCAGTTCATAAATCAAACATAAAATTATGTCAAAAGCAGCATAAACATTTCATATTTAATACAAAAAATTCTGCCCAAATTTCTAACTACTCTAGTTTTCATCCTCATCTCTAATATGGAAACACAAAGAATATTGTTCTCACAAATTACAAAGAGTGTTTTCAAGAATCTGGCTTTAATATTACACGACTTAGTGCAGGTTTTGCTAGTCTAATTATTACAGGTTTTTAAGCAATCTTATCCAAGTTTATTTAAAACAAAACATCATGCTCTAATGCCATTCCTAAGCAAAATCAAGGTTTCATATTATAATCTTCATTAAAATTGTTTGAAGTGATACAGCTGCCAAGGTCAGCATCACTCCCAGCTAACTAGCCGGTTTATTTTGATCTAGAGGCTGACATTTTGCGAATCTGTCCCGTTAACATGTTCTGTTAGCCCAAAGCTAATTAGCTACATTAGCACGTTATCGCCATAGGAAGAACCCGTTTGAGTGGCTTCATTCTGGCCTGGATAAAACAAAAAGACGTGGTCAGATTGGCCCTCGCTTTATAGCGGAGTTTCTGGTTTTCTGAGAGGAAAATAAAACGGTCAGAACTGAACCAGCGGCTCTAGCTTGATTCACAGCATGTTAGCATTAGCATGGTAGCTTTAGCTTTCCCCACTCTGCACAGTTCCGGTTCAGTTTAACGCGGCAGCCGCTGGGGCACACTGTCTGGTTGTTAGCGAGGAAGAAGTCAGATACCACCATCCAGGTCTGTTGCTGTGACAGAAGATTCCGGTGTCAAAAAACATGAAAGGGAAATCAGGCAGCATCAGCTAAGCTAATAACGGCCAGAGCTACACATCGCCTCTTCCGTAAAACACCTCCGACAAGGAAAAAAATACTACATTCCTTACTTTATTGTCGGCGAGCTCCACTCACTGAACCGTCCTGATGTTATTCCGTCGGTATGAAGAGTAAACTGGACCCTTGAGGCCGAACTGAGACGATAACGACTGTTATGAGTCGGCGCCGAGCAGCGGACAAACCTCTTAGTGCATCAAAGGCGCCTCTACAGAGCAGAGGCTAACTGAGGATACTGCACTCAAACCCAGTGACCTGCCCTTTTGTAAGGAGAAACGGCGCCTTCTGCTGGACAGACAATAACATAACAACGGTAGAATGGAGACATGGCGCCCTCTGCTGGATAGATTGTGATACAACAGTAGTGAAAGATTTTTTTAAGCTGGACTTTTGCAACAAACAATTTGAATTTTAAAATGCGCATAATTATAAGCATAAAAAATAATTTAAGTAGATAAATATTGGAAATCTATTTGCCTCTGTTAAAATTTTGTTCAGAAACGAAGCATTGATATCTCTTAAAAATTAATCAGATTTAATGTAGATCAATGAAACACAAAAAAATAACTTTTTATTGACAATTAAAAAGTAACATAATGTTTTAAGGTGGTGGAAAATTTTAAGAAAAAATAGAAAAATAGAAGAAGGTACATTAAAATATATTCCAAATATCTTCCAAATAGCCTTAAAAAGCTAAATAAACCAAATATCTACATTAAATGAATTTAAATGTAGTGTTTTTATTATATATTTACGCAACAATTTAATGTTCTAAATATTCTTTTTTAACTTATTTTAACAGAATGCTCCATGTCGACCCTGAAGGCAACATTCCTAAGGCGTCTCAAGCTGTTTGCTATATAACTAATTGCCTGCAGCAGTTCGGCTTTTTACTCAATAGAAATGACGTTTGTGCTTCATAGAGCGACACTTTTCTACTTCTGTTCAGTCAAAAATTGTTAAAGTAACTTATTTATTTTTCTGAAACTTGGGGATGTTTATTTATTTTCATCCCTGTGTGTTTTATTTCCGACAGTCAGCGAGATCGTGAATGAAAATGGAAGGTAAGTCGTTTTTATTTTCAACTTTAAAATGAACCACTGTGTGGTTTGAAGCTATTTGAATCCGTCCTGTAGATCCAAGCAAACAGCCTCCCCCATTTGGCAGTGGAGCTCAGAGAGGTTCCCATCCCAGACCTTTCTTCTTCGTCCAGCCACCTTCTCAGCCGTATTATCTCTACCCTCCCTGGCAGCTTACCAACCCATACAGCCACTTCGGACTGCCTGCAGGTATTCAGCCATTCACATATATAGATCATGCATTCACATCGTAAATCTCAGAGCATTTTTCTCAAACTCTGTTTATAGGTTTTAACTTTGGCCGCTCCAGCCTGCATCCTTACCCCTATATGCCGTACCCTGGCTTTGTTTTACCACATGCCCCGTTATGGCCTGTGGATTACAGGCGGATGTTTGAACCTAGATTCCAAGCACCAGCTTGGGGAGATATACCTCGTCAACAGTACCATCCACAACCTCCGGGGCGTCGTGAGACCGCATGTTCGGGGGCTCAAACCGACCCTAGCGATGCCATAAACAAGCTAATGGAGTGCTTGGATAAAATCCGAGCCGCAGAGCTTCAGAGCACCGACCGAGAGCTGGACTCTGGCGTTGGTTCTCAGTCCTCGGGTATCTTTTCTCCTGTAGAAGAAAAAGCTGAAAAGCAGGGTCACCCATTGCTAGTAGAGCCAAATCATGGCTCTTTGGAGTCTCCAGGTGTGACTTCAAATGATTCCACTGCAGGGGTTTACGATGGCGAGTCCAGTCAAGTTATTTTGGACCATTTGAGCCCAGAGGGAGGCTGGACAGGAAGACTGGAGGAGGAGCTGCCTGTTGACAGCTCTTCAGTTCATGAAGAATGTCTCCATCAGTTGGCACCAGATGAACATTTCGTCTCACATGAGACGGAGGTCCCAGATATTCAATCAAATATCTCAGTGGCTGACTCAAGTGTTCCAGTTTGTGATGCTGAGAAGGACCATAAATCTTCACTTTCCTCCAGTCTGCTGGTCTTTACAGAGGCTAACGTCTCAAAGGTAGAAGATTCAGTGACTTCCTGTGATCAAGCCAAACCCGATGAAGGCTACCAGATCGTCAAGCTACCGTTTGATGGTGTTTTTACTCCTGCAGCTGTGGAGCTCTCATCCCCAGTTGCGCCTTACTATTACAACTACCTCCCCATGCAGACTACACACGAGCGCATGAGTGTCCTCAGTCCATCTTTGGATGAACTGTCTTCCAGAGATGAAATGTTCTCTACAGATCTGGACGACACGGATCTCTTCCCAACGCACATGTATGCCGGGAGGAGACTTTCGGCGGTCATTGGAGGATCTCCTCCAGCAGCAGACGATGACGAGGACGCATGGTTGCCGAAGTCGAAGAGGGTTGTGTGTGCTTGTTGTGGGAAAAACTTGGAAAAGGGGACAAGCAGGAGCAAAATCCATAGCTCCAAAGTGTATCATGATGAAGCTGGAGACTCTGAAGAGGGTGCATACGCAAGAGGGTGCGAGCAGCCAATTAGAGTCATTGTCAGGAAGCATTCTGCACCGAGGAAGACTCAAACTGTCCAAAGACATTCTGTTAAACCTTGGTATAAGAAAGGCCAGTACAAAGAGCTGCCAGATGCCATGAAACAGGTGGAGAGTCATGAGGCCTGTCAGCAGGAGGTTGCTGAAGCAGAAACCGAGGAGTTGGACAGCAGGGAGCTGCAGTGTAGAACATGTCAGGGTAAGCTGGGATTTTTTATTTATTTTATTATTTTTTTTTAACATTCAGGAGAAACGGATGTGACCCATAAATCTGCTCACAGATGGACTCTGCAGAGCAGATGTGGCTACCGCAGGTCAAGGTCGATGGCCGGCTGGAGAAGCAATTCCCCGTAGAAGACATGCCACCCCTCTCCAAAGACAAGGCAACATTTAGCACCCAAGTTGTCAATTTCTTTAGTTTTTTTCCCCAACTAAACACTCTTTGCCTGACCAATGGTTTAATTTCCGTTTTCACGTTGATGCTGGTTTCATTAGAAAACTTGAGGTTTATGTTGAATTTGAAAGAACTGTCATGTTTAAAAGTACAATGCATGGGACTGAGCACACATCCCTGAGGGACTGATTTACTCAGTTTAATGGGATATGCTGTTCTACTTTGTATTTTTTAGGCATCTTAGTCAACGATTGTTTTAGCTGTAATAAGGACCTTTTTAATCTTCTCTTAACCAAACTATGTAGAAATGAGCCCTCAGTGGAAAGTGATGTACCACAATCAGGAAGGTGAAGAAGAGGTGCTTCCATTAAGTTGGGAAAGAGGTACTTTTATTTGAGCAGGGGTTTATTTTTTTGGTCATTATGTGAATATAAAATGTTAATTTGTTTTTCAGGCTCCACAGTGAGAGGAGAACCAAGATGTTGACGTTTTCCTTGATTGAGTTTTGAACAAAACGCATTGAACTGTAGGTGGCAATCATTCCAAATGACCAATAGTTTTAACATCTATGTTCATGTTTACCACTTTTTGTTTTTACAGGTCCCCCCTAAAGGTGTAAAGGTTGAGGGATAACGGAGCACCAGGTGTAATGCACTGCACAAGAAGCATAGTTTATAAAAGGACAAAAAATCTGCAGTGATTCTGCCTTTCACCAAAGATAACTTGATCTCACAAATGGGCTAAAAGGTTGTTGAAGATGCCACTGTTTGGGGTCAGTCCAATAAAATATAAATATCCAAGCTTGTTGTGGGGCTTTTGTTCTAAACCAGCCACCATGGCTTACTCTTCTTAAATGTGGAATCCTAAAGGAGTAGAAATATTAATGGCCTGAAATGGATTTGTTTCTCTGCATGGGTAGCTTAAATTTTGCAGTTATAACGCCAAAAAAAAAAGTGTTATTGGTGTAGTGATTACTTCATTTCCAAAAGTAATCAGCTGCCCAATGGATGCAGTAAAGAAAACTTCTAAAAACCAGGATATTTTTAGTATAATTTGATCAAGTGGGATTTTTCAAATACGAGCTATTCTGACAGTATGCTAGCAGCTTTGCTACTAGCAACTGCAAGATTCATCTCTGCAAATATATAGATGAAAATATTTGTTCTTCAGACTAAGACAGTTTTGATTATTAGAAGTTCTGCTCCTGAAAACAGTAATTTTTATGCACCAGTTCTTGGTTTGGGCATCAATGCAGGTTATCAACCTGTGGTTCTGCTAAGAGGTTGAGAAAGTCCAGGTTGCTTTACGAACTGCCTTCAGGTCATCTTATTGGTCCTGGTGTCATCTTCCTATTGACAATACTCCATTGATTCTCTGGTTCTGGTCGGACCAGTATGCTGGTGAATCACCCACGGTACCATGGTGGTCACTGGACCAGCTTTTGGTACCTTTGGCTCTGTGGGTTTGTACCAAGTTCTCCTGGAAAATGAATCTGCATTTCCATAAAGTTTGTGGGCAGAAACACTCTAAATGTCCTGGTAGTTGGTTGCATTGACTGGACTTCAGAAAACCCAGTGGACCAGAACCAGCAGATGACCTGGAGACACCAGACAACCACTTTGGACTTCAAGCAACGTGGATTCTGCATTTCTCCACTCTTCCGCCAGATTCTGAGACCTTCACTTCCAAATAAAACACAAACTGTACTTTCATCTGAAAACTTTGGACCATAGAGTAATAATAGTCCAGTTCTGGTTCTGCTGTAGCGCAGTGGCTCTTAATGCCTTCGTCTACTCTGAAGTGATACTCTGAAGTGATTCTCTGTTGTTGCACCATTTCCTAGCATGTTTTCCTTCCAATCAACTTTCTATGTCTACGCCTGTGAACATCCAGCTTCTTCAGGTCATCTGAAATCAGTTCTTGGTTTGGGCATCAATGCAGGTTATCAACCTGTGGTTGATAATAAAAATATTTTACGCTTTGGAGAAATGCTGAATTTGAAGTTTTCATTATCAAAAGTACAGGAAATACTCTATTTCTAATGAATCTAGATGTTGTATAGGTTTCACGTTCTGAAGTAATTAAAAATATTTAACTGGATACTCACCAACATATTATACATATAAAACACCTTATTTACATCTTCCAACATTTGAGATACTGAATAAATTTGTGGTTAAATGTCTGAGTTTAGATCTTCTAGTCGAAGAAAATAGAGTTTTGAAAGTTGTATTAGTAAAAACCAAGTTTGTTTCTAAATGTTTCTAATCTGCAGCTGAGTTTTAGAACAAGTTGCTTTGTTCTCCATAGTTTATGAATAAACAGAACTGGTTTTGTTTGACGATTATATGCAGAGTTGGGTAGTAACTAGTTACTCAAGTATATTTACATGACTTGAACTTTTTAAATTTACTTTTAGGAGTATTTTTGCTATGCTGCATCACTAATCTTGAGTAAAATTTCTGGACTTTCTTCCCACTGAATGACAAAACAAACACATTTTAACCAAAAACTCACCAGACAGACACACACCTGCAGCTTTTGTTAAAAAAGAAACCGATTTGGAACAGAATTTGTTCGCCTCATTTTATTTATTTCTGTTACTTGTATATATTGACATTTTGCTCCTGAAAATACCAAAATTTCCACTTCATTTTATATTTTAGTCTGTCTGATGACATCATCAGATGTAAAATCAGTTATTTAAAAAAATTAAGTAACTGATAATTTCATCACTTACTTGTGCAGTTTCTTGGACCTCTACTTTTTACTTTTACCTGAATATGTTAAAGCAGTGCTACTTTTATTTGTGTATTTTATTCACCTCCGATTGTCCAAAGAGAAACAGATTCTATCAGAGATGTGTAAAAATCAAGAGGATTTGACTTTTTAAGCCTTTCTGTGTCATTAGAGAATTACAGCTGTGTTTTCTGGAACTATGTGAGTGAATGGTACCACACCCACATGTTCGGAATAAGCCTCTGTGATTGGCTCACACAGCTGCTCATTAAGCTCTAATTGGATGAACATCACCTGGAAGCTTCTTTGCAGCTTGTTAATGTTTGGGTTCCACTTGAAAGCATAAAGGAAAGCTCATCCTGTTTCTCTGTCGATGTTTTCTTCTCCTTTGCATGTAGGTGCAACTTTATCCCCAGGAAATAATCTTAACTCCTGAGTCATATGCGTCTCTCTTTGATCAGATATGGAAGCAGCCATGCCTAACTTGCAGCATTCCTTCGGGCTGGGCCCTAGAGGTCCAAACCTGAACCCGAAGCTGGGACCTGAGCCGGCCGCTCCTGGTCCGCCTCGTCTGGAGGAGCAGCACCATAAGCCGTTCTTCTACATCCAGCCTTCGCAGCAGTACCTGCCGATGCAGAGTCTGCAGTGGCCGGTCGCCATGCCTATGCCCTACAACCCATACTACGGCTACCCTGGCTTAGGTGAGACTCTGATTACGGATTATTAACATTTCTGTCGCAAAAAGTGGGTTTGTACTATAAGAGACACTTAGGGGTGCTCCGATAAACGGGGCGCCAGAAAAAATAAATTCCAGTCAGCATTTTCTGCATTCAACATCCAGAGTTGGGTAGTAACTAGTTACATTTACTCGGCTACATTTTCTTGAGAAAGTACTTTTAGGAGCATCTTTACTATGCTGTACTTTTTATTTTTACTTGAGTAATTTTATTAAGTATTTCTTCACTTGAGTAAAACTTAGATTTTTCTACCCATTGAATGAAAAACAAATGGGTTTTGACCAAAAACTCAGCAGAAACTGAGTTTCTGGAGTTAAACGCCTGCGGTTTTTGTAGTTTTTAAAAGATTTTTTTTTTAAATTGATTTTGGGGAGGGAAAAAAAATCATTTTCCCTGATTTTATTTTTGTTAAATGTGAATTGTCATTTTTGTCCTTAAAATGCCGGGCCGGTACTGGTGTTACTTGGAAACTGTTTCTTAAGCTCTGCAAATGTTTTCCATCTTTATAGATGTCAAATTAAAGACTTTGTGGTTGAAAATGTGAATAAAAAATCTCAGATAAAGCTGTAAAACTTAGGTTTTGTACCATTGCTTAATTTCAATTGTACGGTTGTACTATAGCTTCTAGACTTCCCTCCCCAACCTTGATCATGTGTTTAGAGGCCACATGTATTATAATTTATTATTCTCTACAAATTTCACTAGCAGAATGATATATTTTCCTTTTTGCCAAAGTTAAATCTCTCCATTTTGTTAAGGGCTTGGCCTGCCAATGATGCCCCACTATCAACCGAACCCCTACATGGAGCCGCCTGGCTTCGTTGTTCCCCACACCCACCTCCATCTGATGGACTACAGACGCACGCTGAACCCCCAGTACTACCACACCATGGCCTATCATGCCCGCAGGTTTCGCTACCAACACAACTCTGCGCCGAAAGAAATGACCAGCTCTGAGGTTCAAACTGAGCCACTTCTCTCAGTTCATAAGACCAGCACCCCAAGGTCCAGTGGCGAGTCCACTGACAATGCCACTACTGATCAGCTCCAGTCACCGCCTGTCACTGTACAAACGGAGGAATACCCTTCAGAGCTCCAAGAGAAGATGCCCTCTTCCACTCCCGGGATGCCATCAAACAGCACCTTTGTGATTCAGACTGAGGAGGTGAGGATTGAATGTTGCGCCACACCTGTGGGACTCCAACTGCTCCACGCTCAAGAGGCTGCGGAAATGTCCCACAGCTTTCCCCAGGATCCAGTTCAGTGTAGTTCTCCTACCCAGAGTGGTATCCTGCAGGATGAGGGTCTCGACCTTCAAGCAGACCAGTCTGAGCAGGAGCTCAATGTTTGTCCAGACATCCTGTTAGTTGGGAAGCCAAACACCGGGGAGAATAGCCTTCCTCTGGAGGATCCCATGAACCAAATGGATCCTGTGACTGTAAACGAATCTGAAGAGACTTCAGCTGATGAAGACTCGAGTGTGACCCCAGAAAGCTTTCACCTCAAAGTTGTTCAGGTGCCATTTGATCCAACATATTTGGATGAACTGAGGAAGATTGAGTCCACAGTCTGGTCAGCAGAGGAATCGTTCATGACTTCCCCTGTCCAAAATGCCTTCATGAAGGCTTCCAATAAAACGCTGAATGCTTCAACCGAGGAGTTGGTAATGCTGACACAGGAGGTTCCTACTGAGGAAATCACTGAGACAGAGATGCCTGCACTAGCAAAGGTTGAACTAGAGGAAATTGCCCCCACTGTAGAGATGCCTGAAGCAAATGTCTGCCCTGCTACAGATGGTTCTCCTCTGCCTGAGCTAACAAACACAGCAGAGGAAAGTCTTTCAACCAATATCCTCCTACCAGATAATTCCCCTCTGGAATTGGACAGAGAGCATCACCAGCTTGAAACTACGAATGACCAGGATCATCAGGACACCTCCTTTGAATCTTTGCCTGCTTACCTTCCCTCCACCAGCTGGATTTCTGACTTTAATCATAGCTATTACTACAAAAAGATCCCGCTAGCTCCTTTGAAGCAGAACAGACAAAGGAATCTCCATAGTCTGGATGTGTCTAAAAGGAGAAGAAAGCTTAACATGGATTACAAAGAACAACCTAATGTTCGGAAACAAAAGGAGAGGTACAAACCCAAAGGCAAGGTGGATCGACAAAGTCTTTCTGACCATGAATGTTGCTTGAGCAGAAATTTCAACGAGAATATATTGAGCTCTCGCTGGTCCAACAATGAGCGACTCTGTACCAGATGTACGGCGAAACGTAGAATCAGCACGTCTCCAAGTTCGGTGCGTGACAGCCGGAGCTTGAAAAGGAAAGCGGTTCCTTTCCAGCAATGGAACGACGTCCTTTTACCGACATGTGAAGCCTGCAAATCTCACACAAAGAGGCAACTCATGAGAAAAGATTCCAGTCTGGATCTTAGTTCTCCCCATTATGGACATGACACAGAGTGCGACTCTTCTGGGAACAGTTCATGTCGGACGCGACAGGACTGCAAGAGGCCGCTGGCACCGAGGCAAATGGCAGCTAAAAGTCCCGTGACAATCCACACAAGGCTGAGACCGAGCAAGTGCTCGCACGACGATCTGCAGAATCAGTCGGTTGGCTGGGAAAGACTCCACCGATGTCCGCATGGGAACACGATCCAAGAGATTGACGAGAACTGTGTCGCCCCAGTTTCCCACGAGGAAAAATGGAGTAACCTGGACCAGATGTACCTGCTGCACAGACGGCAAACTGGTAAGCAGCGACTTTAACAAATCATAGGGTTACATTTATTTCATGAGTGTCATTGGTCAATGGAGACTCCAAGAGTCTTAAACTAGTTTCAGTTGAAGATTTCTCTTATCTGTTTAAGCAAAATTATCTCCTTTCATGTAGCTGTTTTCAGTTCAGTGTTTAAAGCAGTGCTAACCTCTGACCTCACTGTCTTCCAGCAGAGAGGTCACGGAGAGACGCAACGCTCAACTCTTACAATGGCCGCTTCTTGAAGGAAGCCACCTCACAACACTTTAACCACAAGAAAACGCAACCACAATCACAAGGTTTGCGTTTGATCTTTCACTTTACTGTTAAAAAAAAAACAAAAAAAAAAAACATCTACACATTAATAGTTGTGGTAGCTTGACAACAATTTCCCTTTGGGAACAATAAGGTATATTATACTCTATTTAAAGCCTTTACTTTGAAAAGGACACTTGTTCAAGTAATGTAGTCTAACTCATTTATTTCCTTATTTGTCAGAAACGTATGGTCTAACTTATTGTCTCAATTTTAATATTTTTTCTGTCTTTTCTTCAGGAATCTGCACAAAAGAAACAAGATGCTGATTTGCACAAGAGCACAACTTAAAGTACAGCCACTGTTTTTAATGATCAGCACTTAAATTAAGTCTTTTACACTTTATGTGGATATGTAAATAATCACAATGCTCACTATTTATTCATATTGAAATAAACACAGATTTAATAGCTTTTGCAAACATCTGTTTGTTCCTGAATTTGTCCACCAGAGGGAGCTGTTCCCGTTCAGAAAACTCGGTCTGGTTTGGTTTAAACCTCTGCAGAGTTGACAGAAATTATATTTGAGGAAGAAAACTGCTTTACACAAGGTTTGGTTTAGTGAAAGTACAAACTTATTACTTGGATAGTTAAATCTAAGTAACTACTACCCACCTCTGACATTTACTTCAGATGTTTAAACAAAACATCTTCTGTGAAATCTTGATGTCCTGCAACATTTTGACAACTTCTGGATCAACTGCTGTGGGTTTTTTGTTTTTCCCTAAAGGCAGAAGCTGTGAAGATAGTTGCAGTTCTCAATGCAACTAAATATAAAAGCATGGATGAGTTTCTCCAGATCTTACTGAAACGTTAGTCCTTTAATCCTGGAAATGTTCTGCAGGCGATGGAAGGCCGACTTTATAACCGTCTCCCTGTGGCTCTGAAGGTTCAGGTTTGAGTCGATCACACCCAGATGTTGGGCCTGCTTGTTTTTCTTGTGGATTTTTTAATTTGTGTCAGAATGTGTTCTATTATTGTGCAACTTATTGAAAATGGTCTCAAAGAAACATAATCGTTCATTGCAGTAACTTCTGTTAGCTTGTGCAGAAAAATGTCAGACAGATTGAATTCTCCATCTTGTTTTTGGAGATGTCTTACAAATTCTGTCCCAAGTAAATGTTTAAAAACCAGTTTTGGTGTAAACTTGGGTAAAAATCTGTACTTCAGATGCTCCCACTGGTTTCTTTATTGCCACACTTTCTACTCTATCAGCTTTCTAATTTGATATTAGTCCCTGATTTACAGTAATATAGTCAAACCTCCTTTTACCTAAAATGAGAAACTAATATTAGGCAGACGCGGTCCCACCTTTAACTCAGAACTTAAATGAAAAGTGGCTAAAATAAACATATTGTTGCCCTTTTAATGATTAGATCAGCAAACATAACAAGAACACAAGTTAATGACATTTGGGGCAAAGACTTTTGCCTCTGGGCTGAATTAAACAAAAAAGAAATAATTAGACCAGCATATTTTCTTAACAAGCTGCGAAAGTGGCTGTGGCGTAGTTATTGATCGTTAAACACAAAGTGCTTCCCCCTGTGGGCTTAAATACACGTTTGCACTGAATAACCAGTAAATCACAGCGGAGCAGACCATTAGCGCTCGTGTAGCGCTGCAGAACGCTGCGAGACGTTCAGGTAATGAAACCAGCTGTAGCCACATTGTTCTGGATGAAACGTGTTGCCATAATGGCCGCCTTGCTGCAGGGGAGGTGAAACCAGGAGCCATGTTTCCGTCCTTGGAATAGGCCACCACCACTACTAGTGGGTAGTAACTAGTTGCATTTACCAGAGTAACTTTTTTTTGTTTTTTTTAATGTTACTGTTCAGTCCTTTTACTAAGTATATTTAATTTTGAGTAATATTTCTGGATTCTCTACCCACTGAATGAAAAACATGTTTTAACCAAAAATTTCTGAAAGAAACTGATTTGGAAACATTTTTCTTTTGCCTGATTTTATTTATAAGAATTTTCATCCTTAAAATACCAAAAATTTCACCTTGCAATTATCTAATTTTTAGATATTAAATAATTTGATCACTCAGTACTTGAGAATTTTACCAAATACTCTTTTACTCAGGTAATTTCTCAGGTATCCAATATTTAAGTAATTTTATCATACAATTTCAACAGCAGAAAAAATGATTTCTAGTTGGCATTTTATGGATTTAGTGGTAACAAGTTACATTTACTTGAGTATCTTTTTTGACAAAACGTACATTTAGGAGTATTTTTACTACGCTGTACTTGTTTTTACTTGAGTAATTTTATTATGCAGTATTTCTACTCCAGAGTAAAATTTCTGGATTTTCTGCTCACCGAATGAAAAACAAATAAGTTTTAAACAATAATCCACCAGACACAGAGACAGCTGCAGATTAAAGTTAAGATTTTTATTAAAAAAAAAAAAATAGAAATGTTTTTTTTTTTTGCCTGACTTTTTTTTTTTTTTTTTTTTTTTTATGAATTATTGTCATTTTTGTCCTTAAAAAAAACAGTTCCGCTCAATTTTCTATCTTACAATGTCATTTTTTAATAAATGTTTGGTAATTTGGTCAGTCACTCTGAACTTGAGTACATTTTTACCAAATAATTGATTTCTTGGATGTCTGTGTTTTATTTCTACTTGAGTAAAAGTACCTTAAAGTAGTGCTACTTAAGTACAATCTGTGGCTTTTCCACCCACCTCTACTGTGCTTTCTTCTCGCTGTGCTTTGAAGCGGAGACGGTGGAGAGGTTTTGGATTTTACAGAAGCTGCTCTTTAGTGGTTTGCGGTTATCAGGTTCTTCGAAGCCAGACGGGATTAGAAAAGCTGGATCGGTGGAGCGCGTCGCATGATTTCCCTCCAGATCCGATCGGATCTAAAGCCCAGACTGGATGGTCTCACAGCTCATATCTGACTTGTTTCATTCCGCTGCTCCATCTTCATGACGTCTGCATTATGGGTAAATGTGACGGCGTGATTGGCTCTCAGGGGCTTTACAGTGATGAAGTTATGTTATAAAGCTGAAAAGTTAAGGATCAGCATTTTGCTTCACATTTCTCAATTTAAAATCCAGTTAAAATGAATAGGAAAAATGCTTCCAATATTTCTGCACCATAAACCTGAATGTTGAAATTGATCAGACTGATTAGTTTGGCTCAATCATTTCGTTTTGGTTGTATTTACCCAGAATGTCCTGCGCTGTAGTCCACTTCCTGTTTTTGGAGCGCTATGCGGTCCACTTTACATTCACATATTCAAACACCAGAGTTGATTTTAATCCAGTCAGAGGTTTGTAGTTGGACCAGAGTTGTGTTTTTGGTTCAGTTAGCGTTCACACCTCCTCAAACGAACCCGACCTTCTGGGTCGACAGACTCGTTTGATTTGAGCTGCAGTATGTAACTTTTATAAAAATATTTTTTTCACATATTTGTTCAAAATGTCTTTATAGTGTGACAACCAGCTAGAGCCAGGAGGCGGGGTTTAGCTTCTCCCTGTTAGCGTAGCCTGTCTTGAATGCTAAAGCTACTTAGCATGGCCACTGACGGTGAAAAAATGTTTTTTTTTTTAACTGTAAGTGTTTCTTCTCGATCAACACGTTTTGCAGCACATTCAGGAGAATGATTGACAGCGCTAAGACACGCCTCCTGGCTCTGATTGGTTATTTTTGATGCATTTCTTCAGACGGCAACACTAGCTCAGGAAGAAGGTGGAGGAAATTGATCTTTTTATAGATTATTAGCCTCACAACAAACTGTCATGACATGGTGACAGTGTTAAATATATAAACATTTTTATAAAAGTTTAAAAAGCACTAAACAGTGAATGCAGCAGCAGCAAATGAGGTGGATTAGCAGAGCTGGAACTTGAGCTTACAACCAAACAAAATCACCCGAGGTGCTTAAATCAGTGAATATCCAACATCATTTAATATTTTTTTACGTAAAAAATACCTCAAAACTGATATCCTGTGCAGAGAATTGCATTTATTGAATCTGAAAATCCAAATCTTGTTCCACCACGTCCAGCTCTACAAGCTGAAGGTTAAACTGAACTGAGGAAACGCAGCTGCTGCTTAGTGGAGGCATCAGCGAAAGCTCAGCTCGGCGTAGGGTCGTGCCTCAGACGCCTGTCGGAGCTGCGGGAGGTTAAGAGCATCCATCGTTTCTCCTTAACTGTTTGCAGGATTCTGTCAAGCTGTCAAGTCGGTTCCATGGTTCAAGCGTTTTGAAATCCTCATCACTAAAGCTGCACAGATGACTAAGTGGGATCAGAACACGCGATTACTCCGAGGACAGTTTCTCTTCAAGGGCTCTGCCGTCTTTATAGTTAAATAAAAAAAGATGTAACCTTGAGGGATTATCATCACTAAACTGGCTGCTGAAAGCTTCATGTACATTTAATGTGAAAAAATAAACCATGAAATGATTACTGAATGTTTTAATTTCACTAATTCCTTCCTGGTCACTTACAGAATCAAGATATTTTATTCAAAGTTCAACATCACACAAATGAAACCGGATAAACTTCCTGTAGTGCAGAAAGACGGTAAAATTAAAACTTTGGGGCAATAATGGTTGGCTCAGCACTGCAAAAAAGGAAAACACCACCAGGTATTTCTTGTCTAATTTCTTGCAGCAAAATGAACTTTTTGCTGCAAGATATAGGAGCTTGTTGCAACTTATTTCCTTGATGTTGATGAAATGTTCTACTTCAAGATTTAATTTTTAGTACAATTTCTGATGTTTTGAGTTAAATCTGCAAGTGAAACTAGAACGTTTGACTTAAAACAAGCTCTTCCATCTTACGAAAAGTTACTTATCTTATTTCAAGATACTTTTACTGGAAACAAAACCAACATTACTTGGTAAGATTGTGTTTTTTCAGTGTGTCTTTGCTAAAGTTAAGCTCTAACTCCTTTTAGCACCAAACAAAAATGGTCTTTTCCAGCGTCCAGATTATTTTTTAAAGCAGAAATCAATTCCCAGTGGGCCGACAGAAGCAGCTTTGTCGACCGTCGCTGTTATTTGTGGATGTGCATCAGATTTGCGCGTCCCAGAAACGCACGGATACAAAGGTTCTGGTCGCAATTGATGGCTTTAAAACATTTAAGGAGTTGAAATATATGTAGACAAGTAATAAAAATGAACAAGCTAAAGTGCAAATACTAACTTAATTTTAAAAAAAACAATGAAACAAAAACAAAGGTTTATGCAAACTAAATAAAAACCTGAATTTTTCTTTTAAATCAAGAGAAACACTTGAGTCCATCCTGGCTGCCTTCTCTACTGAAGACAAAGCCGTCTGGTCTCTGCGGCTCCATAACCGACATGATGGATGCCTGGTTGAAAGATCCCTTCTGTCATCCAGACTCCCAATTAGAGCGCCTTGCTACGGCTGGCCGGTCCAACCCAGAGGCAGGAGGCCGGCATCAGTCACTCAGCAGACCGCTGTGACTTTTCTGCTGGTTTGATCCATCAGTCATCTGACGCAGCAGCAGCAACTTGGTGCAGGATGCTGACCTCTCAGGTGAAACGCGCCCAGACTGGCAGGGAAAGCCCATAACACAATAAAGACCAAAATGCAACACGACCATGTGGACCAGCAGAACTAAAACACAGAATCGCCACTGCACATTTAAACCAAAAAACTCAATTTTTTTCATTAGTCTCAGAAATGTTCTAGAAAATACAACCTGAGATCAAAAAGTCAAACATTTGCACACTCAAAAAACTCAAACTTTGAGATTAATCTAAAAAACTTTCTAGAAAAAAACATTTTTCTTAAACTTTTTTCTCAAAAAACTCTGAGGATAATCTCAGAGATTTTTGTGCAAATGTTTGACTTTTGGAGATCAGAAACATTGTTTTATTTTTAGTTTGATCTAAAAAAAAATTCAGATTTTTTTCTAGCAAATTTTTAAAAAATGTTAGAATTTTCTTGAAAATTCAGATTTTTATTTTTTTTTTATAGATGATTCTAAAAAGTTTCAGTTTTCTGAACATTTCTGAGTTTCAAAAGAAAAACATTTTGACTTTTGGAAATCCTCTGACATTTATCTCAAAGTTAATATATTTTGTAACAAATTTTCAACATTTCCACATTTTTCTAGAAATTTCCTCTTAAGAGTTTTTTGGCAGAAATGTACTTTTCTCCCTGCAGTGGCTCTTGTATGCATGTGCTGTTTGTGTGTGCTGGGTATTTTTTACAGTGTAGTTGTGGCTCCTTGTTTGAGGGTTTGATTTCCACCGGGGTTTCCGACATTCTGCTCCGCGCGCTCAGTTGAGCAGGAACGCCGTGAAGGTCGTTGATGTTGGCAGCAGAGAGGAAATGTAGCAGTGAAACAAAACGCAGACTGGCTGATTGCTGCTACACAACATTTACAGAAAGCAAACACGATTAAATGTGAGTTTGTTTTGTTGGCTAACCAATAAGAAGGAGTATATCTTAAAAGGAATATAACTTTCAGGACATTTTTTTTATCTTATTTGCACATTTTCAGCAACAAGGCAGTTTGAAGTGTTTTACATGACTGGAAGAAAAATATGAAAAATAAGCATTGCATTGGGAAAATGGGGGAAATGATGACAGTTTTGGCTGTTTGGCACTTTTCTGGAAGTTTGTTCCAGATTTGTGATGCATAGAAGCTGAAGCTGCTTCTCCATGTTTGGTTCTGGTTCTGTTTCGCATCAGAACCAGCAGACCTGGGAGGTCTGGAAGGTTGATGAAAAACAGCAGATCTTTTATGCATTTAAGCCATTCAGCTCATAAACTAACAGAAGTATTTTAACGCAGAGTGAAAATGGATCCGCTTTAAGGTCATAAGGCGCCGCGTCCAGCCGGAGGGGAGCGGCGGATTTCAGCGGACTCCACTTGTTTCCTACACGGAGGAAAAGGTTCATCACGCCGCCGAGGCGCCTCGCGCTGCAGGCCCAGCATTCCTGATCTATCAGCTGACGGCAGATAGATCAGCCGCCATGTTAACACCTGGGGCTGCTGCACTTTAACGCCCCTCAGCTGAAAAATGACCTGAGTTTATGAATTGCGCCTCGTCGGACCGGGTTCAGGTTGTTTTGTAGCAAACGAGAAGGTCAGATTGCAATGAGAAGCATCAATTGGCTCCTCAACCAATTATTTTAACCAATCAGCTAATTTGAGCTCAACTGAGCCCCCTAGAGGACACGAGGGGAAAATGTTATTTTGCATTAAGTCACAATAAATGGTCTTTTTTGTACACATAGACCAGATCAAATTAAATTAGCACATTTATACACATTTAAAGAGTCTCAGTGAAAACGTGTTTCTACATTCTTGAAGAAAACAGACTGAAAATCGATCTATAACTGCGTTTATGTTTGTTTCTGTAAGGTTATGGGACATGAAACCGGCCCTGACTGCTGAAAAAGACACAATCAGATGAGTTTATTACACCAGGAAAATAACTCTAAAATAATCCAAATAGTTTTGTTTCTTTCCTTTCTTTTTACGGAAAGTTTTTGATTATTAGGAGGGATGGAAAGAGACGGGAAGTTCATGTTTGACCTGTTTTCCTTTTTGCATTTTGCACACAGGTTTGTGGTGCATTTTATCCTAAAGTAGAAAATAAGCAAAACTTCAGATATCACAAACGAAATATTAACTTCATTAAAAAAATTACTCAACTAAAAGCAAAAAGTACAGCGCAGTAAAAATATGCCTGAAAGTAACTTTTTTCAAAAAGTTATCCAAATAAATGCTAAAATGACATGAACATTGGATGTTGGCAGTAGCCCAGGGCTGTGAATTTTGGGGCGGCCTAAAAAATGTTTTTTTGTGTCTATTCTGTGCATGTTTTTCAAACATTACTCTTCTTCTTGAAGCATTGGGCTCGTTTTGCGTGCAGAAGGAGCTGCAGTGCGAACTGTACCTGCCTCCAGACATGAATATTCAGCAGCAGTAATTGGATGAAGTGACAGTTCGGCTGCTGAAGAGGTGCTCAGCAGATTTGCCATGGGAATAATTATCCACATGATTACCATCATAATATTTACTCGTTCAACACAGCAGCTCAGGTTCAAACGCTGCAAATAAGCGAGCTCGGTTCCTGGCGGTTGCTGCTGCCACACCCAGAGGTAATCAGCGCCGCGTTTTGGGCGAACGTTTTACCCAAACAAACTCAGCAGGGGGGAATGCCAATTCAGGAAGAGGGAGATTGCAAACATGTGTAGCAAGCAGTCTGCAGAGACCTCAGAGCAATGACTTGTTCCTCTTCCAGAACAATCTAATTGACAGAAACACGTAGCAGATGTGGCGACCAGAGCCAGAGTGTTTGTTGAAAGAGATGATTGCAGGAAGTAAACAAAAGCGGGCAGGATGGAGGAATGAGCTAATTCTGGTTATGTAACCGAATGGGGCCCAAAGAGGAACCGCCGCAGTTTTACTCTTAGTAGACACAGAATCCACCAGAGACGAAGAGGAAACTGCTGTCAGAAACTCAACAGCACGATCAGCCAGCTGGGTTAGCAAGTACTTAGCAATATTTAGCTTAGTAAATAAATACTAGAGCTAAATATTAACTGGTAAGCTAAATATTTAGCTTGTTAACTATAAGTAAGTATAGTTACTATAAGTAAATATTTGGGTAGTGCTAAATATTTAGCATACAAGCTAACTATTTTTGACAAATTAAATATTTAGCAAGCTAAATTTATCTCTAGCTAAATATTTAGCCCCAAACTAAGTATTCAGCTTGATAACTAAATATTTATGTGGAGAGAAATATTTAGTAACTAAATGTTTAGTTTCTAAACTATTTACTTTGAAGTTTAAACATTTAGTTAACCCCAAAATATTTGGTTGCAGATAAGAGTTTAACTTGCTAATTAAATATTTAGTTTGCAAGCTAAGAATTATTGCTTGCTAACTACACATTTAGTTTTCAAACTAAACATTAACCGTGTTTACTAAATATTTAGTTTGAAGGCTAAATATTTAAGTTGCTAACTAAAAAAGTATCTAGAGCTGAACATTTAATCTGTAAACCAAATATATATTTGTTTGTAAGCTAAATATTTTTACACCAAACTAAATATTGCTAGCAAGCTAAGTATTTAGTTTAGGACATGTTTTTATAAGTCATCTCTGCTGCCTTGATATTGAGTTGTTAGCATGTCAAGACAAAGATGAGACACCGACAGTCTTCAGTCAGAGGGATCTTCAGACTCGTTGCAGCACTGACTGCTACCAGACATCCTTCCTGCCCACCAACAACTATCTATAATATCTTTATCGATATTCAGGTGAATTGATAAGCATTAATGAGTATCTTTGAGCTGAATTGGAGCCCGACAGGCAGAAAATGAGCAAACACTCTGGTGTCTGTTTCGACCCAAACAGCAGCTTAAATCACAGAGTTCTGACAGACACCCAAACGCCTCGTCTAGCTGTGCTGCATTTGTGTGTCTCCAGCGATAAGCCACGTTTCTTTTTCCTCCAGAGACGGAGAAACTGAGGCACAGATGGGATGAAAGCGAGGACCATGCAGTTTGCTAACCGAGCTGAAGCTTCTGTGAACTGACAGCTAAAAACGGGAAACAATCGGAGCAGAACAACATAGTCGCTTTTCTTGACCTAATTAAATATGTGATACAGAAATCCTGAATGATTTACGAAGCACACAAACTAGTTTATCCCTTTAACTGAGATGAATAAACCTTGAGATTTGATCCCCCGCCTGCTTCTCCGGGCCTGTGAAGACAAGATACAGAGTTTTTATTTGAATGTTTAACTTTCTGGAGGCAGGCTGGGATAATCCCTCTTGTGGAGGAAAATATCTGACCCAGCCAATGATTTCCGGAGACCCTGCTGTGCCTCCATCATGGATTAGAGGCCCTGAATTGAAATCAAAGGTGGGGAGAAAAAGATGCAGCCGATGTGTGGAGGAACCGACCAGGTGTGAAGCCACGCTCGTCTCCTTTCATGGTTTAGTTCATCTCAAAATGCATGAAATTTCATCCCCAGGTATTTCGTCCTAATGAGGTCATTAGATCAGCGGAAGCAGCTGGAGCAGAAAAAGTGACCGCTCCTGTACACAAAATCTAAAATATAAATAATATATCCACCCACCTGCTCTGAGAATCAGACCTGAAGGTCAGCTTTCTGGAATAAGAAGCACTCGGCCTCAAAATCCAATCTCTGCTTCATTTCCAGGCTGCGTCACAGACATTAATACAGCCTCCGATTTATTCTGCACACCAGCAGCCGTTGATGTGGAACCAATAAAGACCTTAGCAATGTTTTTAAAGGCTTTTTCAGCATCTTTGTGGACAAAGTCAGTCTTGGTTTCATATGTGTTCATGTTGCAGCTTCGTTTTATTCATTTTTTGACTCATTCTCATTTCACTTTGCCAAGATTAGCAGCAAAATCTTGGCAAAGGGAAGTTATTGGAGCCATTTTTATATTTTCATGTTCAAATGGCTCCAAACAGAAGCACAATTATACAACTGTACATCTTTGAAAAGCAGAAGTGGAGCTTCCTGCACAATCAGCAAGAACGCAGGAAGTGGTTTCTGAATGGCAAGATAACAACAAAGCAATTGTCTTTTCCAGCAGCCATTGTGCAGCGTATATTGGTGATCAAAACGCAGACAATCACAAATCACAACTGCAGATATCAAAACCCAATTAACATCCAGTGTAAATCACATGTGTCAAACTCAAGGTTCGGGGGCAAAATCTGGTCCGCTGTGGCTCTTTCTGCGGCCCTTTAAACTCCAAATGACATTAATCAGTCCTTCCAGTTTTTTTTAAATTCACATAAAATCAACAGATACCCTCATTTTTTCGTTTTAATACTTCATTATGAGTTTATTGGAAATTTTCCACAAAAATGGTCAAAAACGTCGGGTTTATGTGATGCTAACTGGTATTTCGTACTTTTACGACACTTCTGCCTCAGCTTTACTAACAAAAAGTAGATATCACTCTTAATTTGTGCTAAAAAAATCACAAAAACAATCATGACATTCTGGATGGAGTGATCAATATTGTTTATTGTTAGCAAGAGCTTATTGTATGCAGAGACGGATGCTTATTAATATTTTATTAACAGTTTGTTAATGAGTTTTAGTGATACATTCTGGTACAAACGGCTCTTTAAGAACATGATTTTCATTTCACCTAAAATGGAAAAGGAAGAAAAATAACAGCTTTCGCTTCCCGAAAACTATTTTTTATCTCTGTTTTTGTTCTTCTTTACATTTTTTGTTGGTTTTTCTTATTTTATTACCTCTGACCTGAGCTGTTACAGTGTTGAGTCTTTCCTAACGACTTATGGAGTTGGTGCAGTAACCTCTAAAATCCCCTGCAGGACAGGACGCAGCTCAGCTTCCTCCCTTCTGTGCATTCATCCATCTCCACTTAGTATTAGAAGTGAAGGTCAGCGCTCTGAAATACGAAGCGGTCGACCTCAAAATTTAATTTCTGCCTCATTTCCAGGCTGCAACACAGATGTTAATAGAGTCTGTTCGTTTCACACACCGCGACCGCTGACATGTAACCGCCGCCCACAGTCACACGCCGCGTCCAAGGGGAGCTGTACGATCCGCCAAGTAAATTAGTGAGAGATCATTGATCACCCACAGCCTGTAAGGAGAGAATTAATTGGACAGATCAGAGTGAGGAAAGAAAAATGTGAGAAGTATTTTGGCTGAGACAAAGTGAGGGAGTTGTTGAGCAGCTTTTTAAAAGCCGCCCACAGTCGGGCTCCTGCTGCCAGAGGAGATCAGCCACTTGTGATCTGCAGCCTGGAGGCTCTAACACAGAGTTGAGTTTGATCAAAACTCGTCTTTTATTTAAAATTGTGTGACATGTAAAGGATTTTATGAACGGTGACTTTGTGCTTCATTAGGTTACGTCTATAGGCAAGACACCATGTTTATTTGCATATTACTGCAAATAAACAACTATTTATTTGCAGTAATATGAGGTCAAAGTTCATGCTAGTTTACCAAAAGAAAAACTGAGAAATTTGTGTCTGCAGGACTATTTTTTATTTTCTCAGAGTGAATTGCAGAGCTTTGGTTTCTATTATGATAGTAAGAGCCTAATATTTTCATTTCAGGTTGTACATATTAAGATTTTGTGTTTTTACAAGACTAATTTAATGTTAGGTGTTTGTTAAATGGGTTAAATCGTCTCCAGGCTGAAAAAGTTTGGGAACAAACTGCTATAAATCCCAAACTCAGCGTTTACATTTTTACGTGGAAATGGCTGCAAACAAATGCTCAATTATACTACTGTACATCTCTGAAAAGCAGAAGTGGAGCTTCCTGCACAATCAACAAGTGGTTTCTGAAAAGCAAGTTAACAACAAAGCACAACGACCTGCACAACGGTCTTTTCCAGCAGCCATTGTGCAGCGCATACAGTTGATTAAAAGTGCTGGAGCTCTGCTTGGGTTGCTAGGCAACCGGGCTGGACTCGGCTCGAGTTGCTAGGTAACACCACAGCGCCCTCTGTGACTTAATGATCGGGAAGTTTTTGAAACAGCTCATTTTCCAGACATCAAAAAATAAATAAATTAATTAATTAATTTAAAAAAAACCCAGCAGGGTGTTTTGTTTTTGTTTTTTTAAAGATGACGCAAATGAAAGTACAAAAATGTGCAAAATATGAATTTTGCATCAAACATCTGACTCTACTGTGGTCTTTATCTAATGACTGAATGAATGATCTCATTATTGTGAAATATTTTTCATTCTCCTTTAAAAAGTAAAACATAATTTCATTGTAATTTTTTTCCCATTTAACAATATCAAATATTTTTATTTAATTTCAGCTGTTTTTATTTCAAAACTCTTGTCACTATTCATTCAGTTATTTCACAGCTGTATATTTATCTGTTGTTTATTCATGTACAAACTTATTGTTTATGTATTTATTTAATTTTGAGCGTTTTGGCATTCCGTAGAATCTTCCAGAAGTGCCTTACTGCCATTATTTTGGTGTTTCACGTTGGAACAGAGCAGCTTTACCTGTAAACAATTCCTTCACAGGGGCGGAGGTAAATGAAGTGGACCTCTGCTGTGTGTTTACCTCTCAGTGGGTTACCCACAACAGCTGCAGGTTAAACTGATTGTTATTTTGGAGGCAAGAGGAGCAGCGGCCCCGTCTCTGCCTCTGTAAAGTGATTACCCTCATTCACAACCATCCGTCTCCGAGCAGAACGGATCTCTCCGATGCTTTTTCTTCTTTTTTTTCCTAACCTGGGATAAACTCAATCTCGCATCCGAGTGTATCCAATTATACAGCCCCGGCAGGCTCATTCAGAACCAGGTCACCTTAACTCCTATCTCCTCCTCATCGAGGGGCGACTGAAAGGGGAATTTGATTGGAAGATTTCGTTTTAAGGTGGGTGGTGGAGGAGAAACCCCAGCCACAAGGTGAAGTCAAAGGCAGCAGATGTTCTGCCACTTTTCACTCACTTTGGGTTTATATTTGCAAGCGTTTTTCAGATTATGCAAAACATAAAGGTGGTTTATTTGTATCCCTGTACACGAACTCTTTCAAATTAAGATAATTTAGTTTTCATTAGGTACTAAAATTGTTAAATTTTTCTTCAGGTGAAGAAAAATACTTTATTTAAATTGAAAAGTCCAACTCTACTTTCCAAAACTACATAAACAAAGAATTTTTGGTTTAGTTTCTAGTACAAATATCTTAGTGCGCTTGAAATAAAACAAAACGAGCTTACAAGAAACTTTTAGTAAGAAATAGGAGTTTGTTTACAGTAAATAATTCCTTAACACTGATTTAAAAAAGGTACTATTTCCACTGGTTGTTATTTTACATATAACAAGACATTTCCCCATGTTTTAAGTTAAATAATCTTCCAGAAAATCTTTTACTTTTTCATTTAAGAACATTATTTTAAGGAATTATTAACCTAAAACAAGATGTTTTGTCTTATTTCAAGTGTAATAAAATGTGTTCTAGAAACAAAACAATGTAAAAGTAACTTTTCAGCTTGTCTGAAGTGAATAATTCCTTCATATTGATGAAAAATTAAGATTATTTCACAGAACCTAAAGAGCAACGATGTAGCGTTAGCACACAGATCCAGTTATTTCAGCTGGAAACTAGAGATTAGGCTGAAATCTGGGTAAGAACGGACTCAGACCTGAACCTTCAGAGACACATAAAGTCAGTCACATTCTATCGCCTGAATGAATTAATGTATTTTCTGGGACGCCCAGGCAGCCATCTTAAATGTTCATCAGTAAATCATCTTTCTGTCTGTTGAAAGAGTTTAGATAAGTTGTGTTTTTAAGGTTATTTTCTGATGTTTTTTCAGCTTGGTATTGTCTTAAAATACATCTTAAATTTGCAAAAGGAAGTCACTTTTTTTTTTTTTTTATCTCTAATCTTCCATAAATCTGATGATAACAGAGAACAGCATCACTTTGAACAATAAGCTAGTTAGTGTGTTCAGTAGACTCAGCAGCATATTCCATTGTGTTAGCGCTTTGCTTCAAGGCTGATGCAAACTGTGGGAAATGCATGTTGCAACAAAAACCCCCGTTTGCCTCTCCTGGTTCCTGATAAGAGAACACAGCATGAATGTTCCCAGAAGGATCGGAGAAACAAAGAAGACAAGGTCAGCCTCCACACGCGTTCCTGCTAACCATATATCACTGAAAGTGCCAGACAAATGTTTGCAATCAGACGTCGTCATTATGGCGGCAGGTCTGCAGGGACGAAACGGATCCCGCGGACGAGACACTGGCAGAGTTTTACTGGTTACACGAATTTAACAGATGAGTTTTTTATTAGCTTAGCGGGAAAGTTGAGCCTCCAGAGTGAAATAAATCAGTCTTGAGTTTTTTGTTTTTAGGTTTTTACCTCTGAACTTCTTATCAGAGTCCCAGTGAACAGCTGATTTTACCAAAATAAAACATTTAGCTGCGTTAAATTTTCATCAGCTGCATTGAAACAACACATGCTAATAGTAGCAACATGTTGGAGCAGCTCTGCTACTTTTGACGTTTAATCATAATTTTTGGTAGTTTGTGCAGCTGGAAAGATTTTTGCTCTCACTTTGTTCACTGCAAAAACATAAAAAATAACCAATGTTTATCATGCAACTGTCATATTATACTTGAAATAGGACAAAATTAACTTTAAAGTAAACTTTCATCAAAATATAGCAGCTTTTTAAAAAGTTATTATGTCTTTAAAATTGATGGAAAATGTTTTAATTCCACTGGCAGATTATTTCACTTCTAACATGGGAAAAATATCTTGTTGTACATAAAATAATCTGCCAGTGGAATCAATAGTTTAACCATCAATTTTAAGAAATTATTGATCTAAAATAATCTCCTGCGCCTTGAAAGTATCTTGAAAGTTAATTTTGTCTTATATGAAGTCTAGAAACTAGAAGCTAGATCAAAAATAGTTGGTGAGAGTTTGTGTTTTTGCAGAGTTTACATCTGGGCAGTGATTCCGATGCGTTACCATGGTAACAAGGCGTTGCGTTTACGACCAGTAGCAGCAAATTATCGCCTCAATAGCTCAAATAATACCTGAACTTTGACCCTCAACTCCCAGAGGAGTTGAAAAGAAGAGAGAAGGAAGAAGTTTGAAGCGTCTGTTCCATCCACCATAAAGGCTTGTATCCCCTACTCCAACATCTTTCTAACCTTACAGTCAGACAGAGATTTAAAGAGGAGCAGTAAAAGCAAAGGAGCTGGATAAGCAGCGCTAGCTAGCAACTGATGGTGTCATCCAGGTCATATTGATGTGAAATATTCTTTCTGTTGGCTTGATTTTGAGATGCTAACAGATCATGACTGTGTTCAGTCAGAGGGATTTTCAGATTGGTTGCAAGATTGACTGCTGCCAGAAATACTTGTTTTTGAATTAAATTAAACAAGCCAGACTCTGTTTGCTAAATAAGTGTATTTTATTTAAGAATTTTATTATATTTATTCAAAATATTAAAATGAATGTTAATTTTCAATTTTTTTTACTAGGTTGCGTTCAGATAGAACATAAAATCTTAATGAAATGTGTTGAAGTTTGTGATTTTACCTTAAAATGTCAAAAAGTGTCAAAGGGTGTGAATACTTTTGCATGGTGCATTGCGATAGTTCATGTCATGTAATTTCCAGGTAGCTGCAGCAATGATCCCCTGTTTCAATAAGACTGTGTGAGAAAACATGATAAGGTCACCAAACAAGAGGTCATCATGTGAAACCAGTGGGCCAGGAAATTATCCACAGCGACAGTGAAAGAAAAGCTCGACCCGGTTTATAAACACGGCCTTATTTCTGTTTCATTTCATTTCTGCCGCGGTTCGGACCTGAATATAATGAGACTGTCTAATAAAGCCGTGCATCATTTGGAAGACGAAGAGCGGCAGAGAACCGGAGATCTAATGATATCCTGAGAAAAACGTATTAGGGATTCTGCAGATAGAAAAAGAAAAATAGTAAAAGTCTGCCAAAAAAACACATTTTGAGATTAATCTGAGAGGTTTTCTAGTATAAACAAGAAAGCAAATTGTTTAAAAAGTCAATTTGCTAGAAAAAACTATTTTTATATTAATTTCAGAATAAAAAAACAAGAAAATTTCTGAGCTTGAAAAGTCAAAAATTTGCTAGAGTTTTTCTTTTTTTTTTTTAGATTAATCTCAGAATTTTTAAAAACCAACACATTTTCTGAACATTTGCTAGGAAAAAACTTTTAAATTGATCTCAGCAGTTTATTAGAAAAATCTTGGAAATTTCCAAGTTTGAGAATTTTTTTTTTTCAGACTCGGAAATTCCCAAGTTTTTTCTAGAAAATTTCTGAGATAAATATCAAACTTTCTGAAATTTAGAAAAAAAAAAAGCTCTGATATAGTTTTTAGAAAAAGCATGGGAATATAAAAAAAATGCTCTGAGGCCCCAGCAAATTTTCAACTTTTCAAACTCAGAAATTTTCTTTTTTTTTTTTCCAAGAAAAAAATTTAGATATTTTTTGGTGGAAATATATGTATAATTTTTGCTGTCTATACGCTGTCATAGAAATCATTTGTAAAACTTTATTTACAGTTGAAACCTGATATTTTTTTACATTTAATAAAAAGACAAACACATTTCTTTCTCTCCTTCTAAATTTAAATAGTCTCATCTTTATTTACTCAACATGAATTTAAAAAAAGATAACATTTTATGCATAACATTGAGCTGGTGCATAAAGTATGCAAGTACTTTTTGTGCTTTTTTGTACTTTATGTGCAAGTACAGCTTGTGCATAAATTATACACAAGCTTGACTTGTGTATAATTTATGCTGTGTGTAATTTTAAACCTCTGGATTAGAGAAATACCACAAGAAATCCAACTTTGAGTGATAAATGCTTGGATACAAGTGATTTATTTAACCATCCAGCCTGCAGAAATAACTTTTACCCTCAAATAATCACATTCAAAGATTAGTGAATCAGCTCCTATTATCTATTTTACAGTCGGTCTGAATTATTACTGAATCGTTGACATCCTTTCTCTGAGAATAAAACGGCGCCTCCCACATGATTTTTCCTTCCCAGTCTCCAACTGAAAGAAACGAGACGATGACTCACCGCCTCTGAAAACGAGGGAAAAAAGCTTTAAACAAACTTCCCTGAACGAAAAGCAACAGCAACTTTTCTTTCTCCTGACGTTGTCTTGGGAACGAGACGTGCACTCACACTTTCCACTTGACGTACAAGAGACTAACACTTGACACGCACTTTACATAACAAGAAGGAATAAGGAAGGTGGCGGTGGGTGGGTCTGAGTGGGAGGAAAACCAACCAAAAGCTCACTAGTCTGGATATTGTCACAGCAAATCACTCGGATCGTCGAGCTGAAAGCACAATAGGCAATTTGAAGTTTATGGAGGAGGAGGAGCGGCCTTTGAAGCTTCTGAAGCCGACTTGTGAATGTAATTAGCAGGCACACTCCGACTCTGATAACTGTGTCGAGGAGAAACTCCCACTTCAGCCTCATTCAGTCGCTTTGTTTCACCTGAAACGGTAGCAGGTGGCTGACGCTTCGTGATGTAAAAGTCAGGAGAGAGGAGAGCTGCAGAAGTGTGCCTGCTTTGATCTCAGCCCTCGTCCCATTTCTGCAGAGGCTGACCTAATTTCTGTGCAAAGAAAATGTGTTGTGATCACTCAGTTAAACGAGTGACCAAAGACCAAAGAAAGAGGAAACTAACTAGCTTTAAGGTGCGTTAACAGCAGCCCTCATTGATTCACTTTAATTAAACTCTAGTTCAAAGTTTGGTGTGTTTGGACAATATGAATGAGCATTTATGGCTGTTTTTCCACCTGATAGTCCGATGGATTCAATTTGAATCAGGACAGAATTGAAACATTGGTTACATTTTACTTTAGAGAAACCTGTTCCCCTCCTCACCTGTGGGGGCGCTGCTCCAAGAACCACTGAAGGAAACGACACAAAAAACTCTGAAGATGACACTGAGCGCAACTTCCTTCTTCATAACATGTAAAAAAAAAAAAAAAAAAAAAGCAAGTTCTTCTTCAGAAGTTTTCATGTTGTTTCCTTCTGTGGTTCTTGGTGCAGCGCCCCCACAGGCGAGGAGGGGAACAGGTTTCTCTAATTGTTTGGATCGTTTGACAGAGTGCAGTGTGACAGAGAACCACAGCAGCAAAACATGTAACCAATGTTACTTATTGCACAAAAATTACATTTCTGGCTGGATGGAGTTTCCCAGAATGCATTGCACAGTCAACAACATTGTAATGCCTTTGGCACAATATTTTATTTAAATTTAGAAAAACTAAACAGCCAAAAGTATTTTTTACTATCTGTCTAAATCTATTGGTACAGCTAACTGTGGATTCATCTAGAAATTAAACAAGTTATGACCAGCATCGCCCTCTGATTGGTGGTTTTATAAAAAATGACTTAAAACCTGCTAAAAAAAACCCCTTCCTTTATCCCCTGATAACATCTCCATTAGTTAAGCCATTTATTTCAGTTATTTAAGCTAAAACTTCCTGTCATACAACAACACAGATTAGATTAAAATAATCATCAGATGAACTTTAACAGAGTTATTGACTGAGAAGTCAGATGTTTGCATTCTGTCTGCTGATTCAGCAGTCTGTCCTCCAAACGCCAATTAAGTCACTGATGGTCAGATCATTGACATGCTGTGCTGATGACTGACAGGCTCTGCGTGTTCCCTCCTTAATTAATTGCCAGCGGCGCGACCACACGTGGATACGGAAGAAGATTAGGGCCAACAAGAAAAAAGATTGCATTAAATTACAACTTTAAACTCAGAATTCTAACTCTGTGTGAATCTATGTCAAAATTCAGTAATCAAACATTCGGAGGTGTACGCCGATTATGTTGTTAGTCTGAAAATAATCAAGTTTTTTCCTTCTTGTATGAAAAACAAGGAAATCTGCATTTTAACCTATCCCACATTTATTTAGTGAAATTAATGTCTTAAGGCTGGATCTGCTTGATGGGGAATACACAACGTAAGCAATTCTGTTTCTGAGAAGAAAAAAAAATCTAAATTCTGAGATTGAGATTAGAATCTGTATTCCGAAAAAAGAATTTAGAATCAGAATTATGAGGGAAAAAATCTGAATTCTGAAAAAGTGAAAATTCTAAAAAAAAAAAAAAAAAAAAAAACATTAGTCAAAATTGAGAGTTCAGTCAGAATTCTGAAAAGAATGTCAGAAAAAAAATTTCTAAATGAAAATCAAATTTTTCAATTTCAATCAAATTCTGAAAAAAAAAATTCAGAGGGAAAAAATGTCAGAATAACGATCAAGTCAAAAGTCAGAAACAGAATTCTGAGAAAAAAATTCAGAATTCTGAAGCCGTCAAAAATCTGAACAAAATCAAAAATTGAGGTTAGTCAGAATTCTGAAAAAATGTCAAAATTCTTAGAAACAAAACAGATGTCTGAAATAAAAAGTCAGAATTCTGACGAAAAGCATCAAAATTCTGGAAAAATGTAAACATTTTGAGAAAAAGTCAGAGCAAGAATTCATATAAAATGTCAGAATTTTGAGGAAAAAATGTCAGATTTTTGTAAAGTAGCACTAATCAGTTTCCAAACATGTAGGGTTTGGTCACTCTCAGCTTTTTTGCAGGATTAACACAAAACATGTATAAATCAGGACAGAGAGAAACTTGAAAATGACCTCCAGATGCAACTTGTTGGTTCCTGTAAATCAATTTGTCTCTGAATGATTCAGGAAAATGGTATCTGTAAGGTAGAGGCGATAAATCTTTCAAACAAACAGCGTGACGTTCTCTGAAGCAGGTTCCCAAGAGCTGCCGCCACATTTAGGCACCAAAAGTCAACATTAGCATTTCAGAGGCTTATCTATTTTCATTAACTGACTCTTGGAGAAGATTTCCCAAAGTGTCCTGCAGCCTGAAGCAATATTAGACATTTATCGACTCCTGGGAAGGGTTGACATATTTGAAGCTTGATGCATAAGAAATTTAAATCCATTATCCTCCTTAATTAAAGCTAATATTTCAAAGAGTGCAGTCGTTGCTACGGTGAACTCAGGTAGCCTCTAAAACATTAAAGCGCATTGCTTTGTACTCACCAGTCCCTGCATGTGTTGTTGCTAGCTTCTGATTAAGCATAATTGCTTCTGTTCTTAATTACTTTTCAATCACAACATGTAATTCTATTGTTTAATGTGATGGTGGTGAAATGGAGCAAATCCAAACCTCCTGCAGAAACACTCAGAGGAACACAACGCCGACTGTTATAGTCTTAATCTCCTTGGAGGGATTTCACAATTATAATAATTTTTATTCCAAGACTTATTCTTTTTGATATTAAAAGTTAATTTAAAGAGCAACGGAGTGAAAATACATTACAGAAACTTTTAATATTTCAAATTAAATTAGATTTGCCAGTAAAACAAAAAGATAATTTAGCTTCTTATGCTGCAATGTTACAGGAAATGAACTGTTTAACAGAATTGACATATTTTTGTTTTTTTAAGCTTTACTTATAATTTAATCTGTTTGATTTTTTAAAGTTTCATCCTGTGTTAGTTTCTCTGACACCTGGTTCTAGTTTTTGAATTACCACACCTTCTTTTGTCAGTTTATTATTACCTTAAAATATATTATTTTCTTACACTAACAGGTTGTTAAGAAAGTATTTACACCTTTGCAACTGAAGAAATTATAATCTCTCTGTATCTTTATGTTTTTTTTTTAACAAACTGCATTTGTTTATATCAAAAATCTACATCAAATATGACTGTAATTTAACGCCTTGAAATTGGGCCTCTGTCTCTTTAAGAAGCTCCTGCTCTTTCTGAAACTCTGCCTTCAGGAAGTCATCCCAACATGGCTCCTCCCCTGAGCAGCAGCTCTTATAATGAGCCCAGCAGTTCCACCCGGTGTTTGCTAATTGCTGCTGGCTAGTCTTAAGGAGCTGAGCGGGGGAGGAGCTTCGTCTTGAAGGCGGGGCTTGGGCCGCCCAGATGAATGGTTGCCATGGAGATGAAAGGATTTTTCAAATAATCAAATCAACACTCCAGGAATGTTATTTGTGAGAGAATAATATTTGAACATGATGTAATTTTTTTTTTTAAAGGCGATTTCAAATACTACTGTCCCTTTAATTTCACTTGGTAAAAATAAAATATTTCGGTTTTGGATTAAGATTATATTGTAATTTGTTTGAATGCACCTGAATCAGTGCTGAAACTAGGTCATTATTCATGGCTGTTTCCAGATGTAAACCTCACATTTGAGCGGTCGGTGGGCAGCGAGTCCCGCTCTGAGACATGCAGCACCACATCACCCCATCAGGATGAACGTTTCTTCCTTTTCCATCCAGCCTGCCAGCCTCCGGAGCGCAGCGGTGCAGCAGGGGTCCAGGCTGCCCGCCGGAGCCGCTCTCAGCTCCGCCCGCTTCCTGTTTCCGTCCGCAGACGCGTTTTAGCGCATTAAACCCGGCGGCACAAACAGGAGGAGTGGAAGCGGTGGGAGGGCTCTCTGCTGTGCTGTTGTGATTTTTTTCTCCCCTATCCTCTCCTTGTGGGTGGAAAACATTGGTGAGGAGCCACACCGCCCACTAAACAAGCCCAAACGCGCACCAACTGCTTCCCAACCCGGAGCGGAGCCCCGACAGACAGACAGACAGACGGACCAGAGGACGGTGAGAGCTCATGTTCACATTTTACCCTGAATCTCAACAAACAAGTTGTCTCTGCGTTGTTTTGCACCCAACGTGACATTTAGTGGCTTTGTCTGCAGACTTTTGCATGTGCATCCTGTTTGTTTGCTGCCACGCAGCGCAGCGGTGGTTCCACTCCAGATATGAAGATGCATTGAGCCGCAGTTTTAATCAGCTCTTTGTTTCGCTGCTGTCACCTCCGGGTTGCTGTTTTCAGGCTCCTCTTGCTCCTCTGACCAGTTTCCACCCTGATTGTGGCTCTGATAAGCTCCATCTCTCTTCCGCCACTTTGCAGCCGCATTCCCCTTCTAAAACAATCAGCTTTTTGTTGTAAAATCGATTGAGATTGATTATTTCTAATAAGTTTATGCCACAGGGAATATCTGCGATGCTTTTCTTAATATATAAAAGCTTATTTAATGTAAAATCAGTTCATATCTTGATTTCTGGATCTTATTCTTCTTTGCCCCCTTTAACAGCTGCTGACTCCATCCAGTATTTCAGACACTTTAATTCTCAGTCAGAGTAATTGGCTGCAGGATTAGTGGGTTCGGATGAGAGTTTGAGCCCATTTCGCTCCTTGTTCTACAAGCTGTAAACCTTTACTGCTTGCTGAGCACTTTTCCTCTTCCCTGGGTTTCTTTGTGTCCCTCTGTGGAGGCGACAGTCAGCAGGTTGCTCTCTGTCAGATGGAGAAGTTGCTCGGTTGTTTGGACAAGATGTGCTGAGGTCAGTGGCGCAAAAAGTGCGGATGCGCTCTAAGGGCGCCATGCTAGAGGGGGCGCCAGAATATGGCAGAATAAATAGTTCTAGTTGGCATTTTCTGTATTTGTTCAAACCAGATAAATAATTTGGTTTCAGATTTCCTACAAATATCGCTTTATTCCTTCCACAGTGGGAATATTATATTTTCCTCTAAGACTTTTCTGCCTTTTTTCATAATTTTGTCTCAAATTTCAAGCTTTGCACAACCACAGAATTAAAGCTTAATGTTTCTGCAAAATACTTCAAATTTAATCAGGTTAGTTGGAGAGCATCTTCCAACAAGATTTTTAAAGTTTTGCCACAGATTTCCCCATTGAATTTTGGTTTAGACTTTGACTAGGACATCTAACACATGAATATAATTTGATATGAACCTCTGACTGCATGTTTATGATGGGTGTGTTGCGGGGAGGTGAATCTCCACCCCAGTTTTAAGTCTTCTGCAGCCTGTTACGGTTTAGTTTACTTCACCCAAACTCCAGTCCGTTGAGTTTGTCTGGTTTGTTTGTGGAGGTGTGAACGCTGCTCCGCCCACAACCTTAGGTTTCGATTTGATTGTAGTGAACTTGAATGCCTTTGTGAATGCCAGGCGGACTGGAGACTGTTTCAAAAGCAGGAAGTGGACTACAGTGCAGGGCATTCTGGGTAAATACGATCAAATCAAATGCTAGAGTCTCATGCTGGAGGCAGAAATGGCTTGTGGTTCTTTTTTTTTTTTACCAAACACAAAACAGGAAATCCTCCAACCACTTAAATCTAGCTCTGCTCCATTTTTGTTGACATTTTATTAGGAAGGAAGTTGCACTCAGTGTCTTTTTTAGAGGTTTTCGTGTTGTTTCCTTCAGTGGTTCTTGTTGCAGCGCCCTCGCAGGCGAGGAGGGGAACAGGATTTTCAAAGGATGTTTTTGATGTGACTCAGTGCAGTGAGAAAACAAACTGCAGCATTTGAAATGTAACGAATGTTGCAACTTTGGTCCCAAATCAAACTGAATCTACTTGGCTCCCAGGTGGACAAATATTCTTACAGGATATTTCATCTTATTTCAATGTGGGTGTGGGTGTTTTCACACTGAATATTAGTTTTATAAGCAGGCTGCACATTTTCATTTTTTTTCCATGAAAGAACAACCCAATCAGACCAGTAAGTAATCCAAAACTGTACAAAAAAAATAAACATTTTGCATTTAAGATGAAAAAATCCTTTTCAAAACATAGTTTTAGCTTCACATTTTTCAAATTCAGTAAAAAAACAAATCACTTATTAAGCGCCTTTTGCTGAAAGTTATTAATCAGTTAATCAAAAAAATATTCAACAGTACATATATTCATGTTGGGAGGATTTTTTAAATCTGCCTCATTTGCTATCAGGCATTCACCGAATGAATGGTGTTATTGCATTTTTGCAACAAAATGCTTCTTTTCTTATTTAAAAAATAATTGATTTACTTGTTTAGTTGCATATTTTAACGTATTTCTAATAGTGCATTAAAAGGCTTGAGTGATTAAATGAAAAACCAGCAAATTTTTTTATTCGATTAATCGATTAATTGTCAGAATAATCGATTAATCATTAGTCATAAGGTGTTTTTGTAAAGAAATGCAATATTTGAGCTCCAACATCAGGCTAATAAAGAAGCTGCTGTACTGAATTTTCTTTTAAAGTCTTTTGTTGTCTGGCTCTGTGTTGCGTTTCTCTCAGTTGGACCTAATGGATTCCGCTTCACATCAACACCATTTACCTGCTTCAGTACTCTGTTATCGACAATCAATAATCTATAGGAGAAATCTGCTGCTACACACAGAGTTTTTGTTTCTAAATTAACTTCCTAATTTTCCTTAACATCGTTATTCTGCTAGAGAACACAAGCAACATGCAGTAGATGTATGTGGATTTTTGCAAACCTCATCCAGGCTCTTCCTTTATTTTTTGCTCCTGATTATGCAGATCTATAGGATTCTGAACCCTTAGGAGGAATATGTCACTTAATATCACCCACACTTAAAGGTATTTGCTTTATCTCACTGCTGCCTGACTTGTGTGAGGAGCCAGAGGATATAAAGGCAAACATTGCCTTTAAATTTTATTAAGGAGCCAAGTTGAAGATGCGTTCGCTGCTTTAAATTTCTCCCACTGAGGTTAACCTGTCTTGGCATCTCACCCACCTGTGTTTCTGTTTTTGTTAGTTTTCTGTCTCTGTTGGATAATGAGGAAGATCCAGTTTTACCGCGGTAGAAAAAAACACAACAAGATTTTGGCTTCTGAAATTGTCTTACACTGAAAAATATATTCCTGTTTAATCAGATTAATCGTGACTAATTGATTATTCAAATAATCGTCAACTAATTTAGTAAACGATTAATCGTTAACTGAGGTGCTCAGACTCAAAAAAGTCTATTTGTTCAACAAACAACATATTTAGAGCCAGAAATTTACAAAAATACGTATTTAGTGATTCAAAAAATTCATTCATCAGTACAATCAATACAGCAATGACAATAGGCATGTCGGCAAAAGTTTGTGTCTAATGTTTAGGCTGTCCGTTCAGACGGGTGTGGCGTCTTGGGAGACCAGAAGTTATACGTATTAATTGCCATTGAAGAATAAAGGAGTAAATTTCCACCAAAAAAGTCTCAGAAATGTTGAGATTTATCTCAGAAAAGTTGCAGAAATAACAGAAATTTTTTGAGCTCGTAAAGTCAAAACATTTTCAAAATTAGAATATTTTTGAACTTTTGGAGCTCAGTGATTGTTTCTGGAAAATTTCTGAAATTGCTGCTCCCTATTTTTGTCAATTGTTGACTGTATGGTGTGTTCTATGACTTTGTTTTTTTGTGTTTTTCTGATTTAATGCACTTTGAACTGCCTTGTTGTTGAAATATGCTACACAAGTACCCTTGATTGATTGATTGATTGATGATTGATTGGCTCTAATACACCATCGTATAAAACACAACCAGACTCATTAATTCTTTATTTTGTATTTGTTTTTGCCACCATGTAATTTTAAATCTGGGATTTCAGTTTTACATTACCACTACATCGTCGTTGTCTACAGTGCTACAGCGCCACCAGTTGGTGTGGCGGACCTTCTACACCATTCGAAAGCATTTTTAGTTAAAACCACGTTTGTTTCTGTGTGAACAAAAGCTGCAGGAAGGTTTTTTTGATGTCTGATTTCCAGTTGAATTTGTCTGGATTTAGTTTCTGCCCTCTGCTGCTTGTTGCGTTAACCTTTCTGGGTCCTTCAGTTCGCTCCTCTTTGCTCGCCATACATCATTTCCTGCTTTATTCTCTCCCTGTTTTACAGAAGTCGTCGTCCTCCTCCTCCTCAGTCTCCTTCATTAATTTCTCCTCTCCCAGGATGCTGGCAGGTCCACTTCCACCTTCCTCTGGTGATTCATTTGCATCTCTGCTCCACACGGCTGCCCAAGTGTTTTCTGGGAGTCAGGTGGCTAATTGGTTCCCATCTGTTGGGAGAAAACGGCCTTTATGGTTTCGTGGGTGATTTCTGTCAAGAGTTTTTAGCATATTGATTGAGTTTGTTTCCTCTCTACCCAGATTTAATCCCATTTCTCCCTGGAGTGTTTATCTTTTTTCCTGTTTTAGTTAAAGGTTTGAACATCTTATTGGGGTCCGGAAAAGTTTGGACATTTCTTGGTTAATTTAAAGCATCTTAATTCTTTGTTTCTCTTATCTAAGTTGTTGCTTGTGTGTTTTTATGGTTGTTTTGAGCTTACGAGAGCATAAAAGACCTGTACCTTCCCTCCGCTGTGTTTAATAATTTCACAATCCTTATCTGCGCTGAGAGTTTCGCTCTGTGTGAAGATAAGGTTGAGAGAAGGAAGTTGTTTAGTCTCGCTCAAACCCAGCAGACCAAAACAGGAAGTGACAGGAAACCCTGAGTCGGTGCAGCAGACAGCCAGTCAGAATCACTGGAGACAAATTCTCACCACAGATGTTAAATATGAAAGTCAATATTTACAGTGTTGACTTTTAGTTTTGCAGAACAATTCATGCTTGTTGAAATTTTCATATTTTGCCATTTCACAACCTAAACTGTCAGTGTGTGCTATAAGCGAGAGTGGTGGAGGATCAATTATTCTGACGATTAATCGATTAATCGGAGAAAAAATTGGCCTTTTAAAAAATTATATTAGAAATACAATAAAGTATGCTAATAAATAAATGATTAAATTCTGTATTTAGATCATTTTATTGCCTAAAATGCAATCATGTAGCAGTTATTTAGTAAATCTGAACAAGGTGAAGCTTTTACTGCTTTGCAAGGACATTTGGGTGAAACATATTTACAGACAAAAGTGTTTTTATCTTAAATGTAAAATGTAAATGCTTTTAAATTCTCCCTCTGAGGTTAACCTGTCCTGGCATCTGACCCACCTGTGTTTCTGTTTTTGTTAGTTTTCTGTCTCTATTGGATAATGAGGAAGATTCAGTCTTACTGTGGTGGAAGAAAACAAGATTTTGACTTCAGAAATTGCGTTACACTGAAATACATATTACTGATTAATCAGATTAATCGCGATTAATAGATTGTTGACGTAATCGTCAACTAATTTAGCTGCTTATTAATCGTTAACTGGGATACACAGACTCAAAATAAAACATTTTCTGAAGTCCAACATATTGAAAGCAGTAATTAAACCAAAATTGCACCAAAAATACAGACATTCTGCATTTCACATAAAAATCCTTTCTTTGTCTGTAAATCTGTTCAGAACTCATAAGGTGACAGTTTTAAACCTGGTTAAGTTCTGTAAATGCAAAATGTATATTTTTCTGTAGAGTTTTGGCTCTGACTATGTTGTTTTTTCAGAGTCTGCTCACGATTAATCGATTACTAAATTAGTTGACGATTAATCGTTTCAGTCGTATCTGCAGGCAGTTTTGCTCCCAATTATTCCACCTTTCAGCTGGCTTTTAATAACTTCGATTAAAAAGTTGTTTGTTTGTTTTTTTGCAGTTTTCCAGTTTTTATGGAATAATAGTATTAATTTTCTACAGCAGAATGACACTAAAGGTAACAGTAATATTCTTTTTAGAGCTTTTGATTTACATTATTTTTCAGGAAAAACTGTGTTTATTTGTCGTTCAGATTAAAAAAGCAGATTTTTTAATCTGTGTATAAAATAATAATGGAAGAACATCTTCTAAAAGATCAATAAACTTGAAATTTTAATGAATGTTTAACCTTGAAACTGGACGATATTTTAAATATCCAGAATAAATAAACAAAACAACAGAAAAAAAAACAAATAAAATGAATTTTAAAGTCTCTGCAAATGAAACTGCCCTGCATAAAAAAGGCTAGTTGAGACCAAAACACCAGACTGAAGAGTTTTATCATCCAGTTTTAAATTGGGAAAAGAAAAACGATAAATCACACAAATAGAAATGATTCAGTTTGTTTTAATTTGTCATTCAATTAATCAATTAATTGATTTATTGTGAAAGGCCGAACTGAAAAGACAAAATCAAACTGAAACAAACCTTATAAATGGAAAGAAAGTGCAATTATGACCGATACAGATATTGATTTCGGATCGGAATACATTTGTACTATAAACTAGACTAAAATTACTTGGTAAGATTTTGTGTTTTTGCAGTGTAACGTCTTTGTTCAGCTTTACATTCCCAACTTCTCTCCTCTAACGGATTGTGAAAGCAAGGTAAATGACTTGCCTCCGACAATACGCCACGCATTAGCCCTCACCATTCGTCACTGTTTACAATCCACCCAGCAAGCGGGAAATAACGGCATCCATCATCAGCAGCGACGCTTCCCTCTAAACAACAGGGCCACCGGGAGCGACGGTGATGGATTCAGATTGGATCCTTTTCAGGAATTCCTCGTCACAGGTTCCCTGCGTTCATCAGAAACAGAGTCATTAAGGCCCGATAAATGCGGCTCTGCATATGTGATCGGGCCATTTAGGATGATGGAGGCTGGATGGAGAGATGGGAGCAGGAATGAGGAAACAGTCTGAAGACACTGGAAGTGGTAACTGCCTTTCAGAGGCTGCTGGGTGCAATTTTACAGAAAGTCTCTCAGTTTTTCAGAGTTTCGTCGTTTCGAAATTAAATTTATCTACGCAGCGCTGAGTTTCAGTCTCTCTGTGTGGATCACTGGACAGCACAAATATTTCACTTTTTTTTTTGCAAATAACCTGAAAAGTGTGGCATGCATTTGAATGAAAACTTTTTACAGTTGAATCACCTTCAACTGTAGTTATAACAGCCAGATTTTCAGCTATTTTTTTTTAACTTACTTTGTTTTTCTATGCAAAAACACAAAATATTTTAAATACAAAGTATTTTTGTTTAGTTTCTAGTGCAGATATCTTCATACTCTTCAAATAATAGAAAACTAACTTGCAAGTAACTTTTCAGAAAGATGTAGGAACTTGTTTTAAGTCAGTTATTTCCTAATGTTGATGGGAAAAAAATGCCAGTTCCATTGGTAGATTATTTAATGTATAACAATAAATTTTCCCATGTTATAAGTGAAATAATCTGCCAGTTTGAATCACTATAAAGGAATTATTTACTTAAAACCAGCAAAGAAGACGATTCTGTTTGCGGTTAACATGGAGCGATTTAATAAGGCGTTCATAAACGTTTCCCAAAATGTCTGAGCGAAGGCGGCGCTTCCAGAGTTACAGTCTAATGATCCGGGATGATTGACGATCGGTTTGAAGGTGTGTGTCGCTAAGCAGCGGGATCAGGTGATGATCCATGGGATTTATATCTGAGCCAGGTGTGAACTCTGATTGATGTTTGGTATTTCAAACAACCTGTGAAGGTTTTCATCATACAACATGGCCTGCAGTCGTTCACTTGACCTCTTAACCTTTAATGGACTGCAGTCCCTCTCACCACTTAGCTTTGCTTTATAGGTCTCGGCAAATCCTGACCATCTGTTTCATGGTTTAGACAAAAGTTCATCTTCCTCGTTGTGTCGCAGTTTGATCGGGCATCAACTAGACACCTGACCCACTTATCTTTTATTCCAACATCTGGAGCTGTCTGCCTCGCCTCAGCAGCACACACAGGCCTTCATTATTTATCACGACTTCCCACAGTCGGTTACAGCTGCTCTTCATGAAATCATCAGAGAAAATGACTGCCGCCGCCGCCGCCGCCGCTGCGGCAGCACATCACGGCTTTTAAGGAAACGTTCAAACACTTTTTCATAATCGTTAGATCCGAACCGTGTGACGGCATATTAGGGCCGCTGTAGACGGAAAACAAGAAGATGGAGTAAATTTCAATTAAAAAAATCATGCATTTGAGGTTAATCCCAGAAATGTTCAAGAAAAAATTGGAAATTCCTAAGAAGAAAAAAAAAAACTAAAATTTTGAGATTAATATCAGTAGTTTTATAGAAAAAACATGGACATTTCTGAGAAAAAAAGATTAAAATTAGCAAAACAAACCTCATATAATTTGAGATTATTCTTGGAAATTTCCTCAAAAAACCCCTGGAGATTTCAAATTCACATTCTGAAATCTTTTCACATTTGAAACTCAGAAATTTCCATGTTTTCCTCAAGAAAATTTCTGAGATCTTATAATTAAATATAATTTTCTCGTTAGTTTTTTACATCTTTTCAAACAGACATTTCTATTTTATATTTTTATTTGACAGTTTTTTGACACAACGACATCTGTAATTTCCATGTTTCGGTTGGAATTTTTTTTTTTTAGATTAATGTCTAAATTTCTGAGTGAAAAAATTGGAAGTGGAAAAAACATAATTGGATTTGTTTGCATTTCCTGTTGCAGCCCAAGTTACATAATCTGACCTGCAACGAACAGATCGGATCATTTTGGAGTTTCATTGCCATCTGATTTGATGCTAGCTAGCTCGCTAGCTGGCGGCGCTGGAGCTCTCCATTATCTACTCACTATATTAAAAACTTTACTCTTTTCAGTGTTTTGCCTGAAAAAACTCTCTTTAAGGTTAAAGTTTAGAAAACTGGCAAAAAATACACCCTTTCACATATAGTTTTCTTTGATAGATATTACTAATTCCTCCAAACCCGTTTGGCTGTTAGCCTGTGAATCCATTACAAAATTGATCCATTTATTTCCATCAAAAATATGCAACTACACTACAAATCCCTGTAATGACCTCAGCATTGCAGCCTGATAACAATGGTGAACTGGAACAATCCCAACTCTATTAACAACACCAACTCATTTTTTACTGAACCAATGCCTCTTCTTCTACTCAAAACTGAACATTATGTCCCAGTAAGGAGATTTGCATGAAATTGTGGTTTTGCCACAGTGGTGGTGATCATTGGTATATATTTCAGGATGACCGCAGCTTTTCTGAGAGGACGTTTTGTAGAAAAGTGTGAGTCACAACACACCTGCTGTCACTGCTGCTGCTTCATTCAGCGTTAGAGCGCAGGAACCCAGAGGGGTGTGGTGTGACGGAGGTGAGGATGAGTAATCAGGAAAAGTTTAGATGAAGGGCAGATGAAAGGCAGACGAGCTCTTTGACTTTTATTTAAATGTATTTGAAGCACAGCATAAAATCTGAATATCTGGATGCCTTAAGGTTTAAAAACATGTCAAGTTTTCTGATGTTTTAGAGGTGGTCATCTTTTGTATTTGGAAATGTTATTTTTTGCACAGAATTCTCTATTTTTGCTTTTTACTTTTGTATTTTGGTTCAATTTGGTCAACAATGTATATATTGTCTGTTTGAATATCAGTTATTTTTGTTTTGTTTATGTTGTTTATTTGGAATATTATGTTTTTGTGTATTTGGCTAGCTAGCTTTGTTGCTATAAAGATAGTTAGCTTTGTTTCTATCTAGATAGATAGTTTTGTTACTAGGTAGATAGCTAGTCTTATTGCTCCGTAGATAGCTAGCTAGTCTTGTTGCTAGTTTTTTTGCTAGCTGGATTACTAGGTAGCTTTGTTTCTATCTAGATAGCTAGTTTTGCTAGTAGGTAGATAGCTAGCTAGCTTTGTTGCTAGCTAGATAACTAGTTTTGTTGCTCTGTAGCTAGCCTGCTAGTCTTGTTGCTAGTTTTTTTGCTAGCTGGATTACTAGGTAGCTTTGTCTCTATCTAGATAGCTCGTTTTGCTAGTAGGTAGATAGCTAGCTAGCTTTGCTGCTAGCTAGACAACTAGTTTTGTTGCTCTGTAGATAGCCAGCTAGTCTTGTGGCTAGCTTTGTTTCTATCTATATTGCTAATTTTGTTACTAGGTAAATGCTTTTGTTGTCATAAAATGTGTGATTACTTATAGACACATATTTATGTATATCAGTGATGTTGTTCTCTTCCCTTTTACCACTTATCTTTTATTTCACCACTTCATATTTCCAGCTGGGTCTTTCTGAGCTTCGTCCATTTGCGCCATAATAAAGCCGTAGTGTCTCTGGATTTACCGCCGTTCAGGGCTGCCAGTGATTCTGTCCCCCGCTGTCAGATTTATACACTTGGCATTCGTTCCACACATCATTGCTGGACATAAAACAAGCGAGGATGTAAGAGGAGAAGGTGTTAAGATGAATCATTTTTATTTTTTCTTCTACATATTCATCCTGAACATGATTGCTGCATGTATATCAGATTTAAAAAGCAGTTTTTCTAACAGGGATCCTTTTCAGCACTGAAGAGGTTTTTCTGACTTTACCTTTGTTGTTTTTGCTCTACTTGGTATTTGGTCTGAATCAGCAGGATGACAAACGCTGCGTCCCCTTCTGCTACATTAGGCGCCTCAGTGGCTGTGGATTTCCATGGAGGCCGGCGCTGTCTCGCCAAGCACCTTGCTGGCGGGGAGGTTGACGGCAGCATGTGGCACCGGTTGACCCCTTTGAGATGCTTTAATTAACCCACACAGAGAGAAACACACAGATTCAGCTACATGTGGACTGCAGAAAACGTTTAATGAGGATGAACTGACGTGAAAAACTGGGCTGGGATCTGATATTATTTTATGGAGTATTGTAGGGCTGAGCAAACAAATCGAAATATATAACTTTATATATGACGAAATATAACCGTCAGGACCAGATTTTATTTTTTAATTGTGAAAATGAATTCATAATTACGGAAGATGATCAGTGTCACTGAAAAAAAGATCATTCAGATTTTTCTCAGAATTCAGAATTTTGACTTTATTTCAAAAATAAATCAGAATTTGTTTTACTTATTTGATTAAAGTTGAATTTTAATTGTGACTTTTTCTCAGAATTATAACCTTTTTTCTGAAAATCTGAACTCTGAATTTTGTCATAGATTTTGGTAAAATCTGACAAAATTCAGAGTTCAGATTTTTTTTCCTGATAATTAACATTTTTCTGAGAAGTTTGATTCTCTAATAATTCTAACTTTTTCAGAATTCTGACTTTTATTCACAGAAATTTTATTCTCAGAATTTTGAGAAAAAAACCAAAATGTTTTATTTTTTGACCCTGAACCATTCCCATGCATAAAGCTGCAATAGTACAGAGTAAAATGACAATAAAGACATAATGTCGGGAGAATGAAGTAGCAATGTTCTGAATATTCAAACATAAAAAATTGAAGATTTTTTTTAGTTAAAACGACTTTTTTTCTTGTAATTTTAAGACATTCTTTTCATGTGTTTCTCTTGATTGCAGTGAACCAACAACTAAACGGATAAAAAGTGCAGCTAATGTTGTCATTCATCAACATTTCCATCTGTTTCTCCACGTCCAGACGTCACAGTTTGGTGTTGATCTTCGGTACTTGATGTTCCGCCCCTCTTCGTTCCCCCTCCCGTTTGTTTGAAGGACTTTTCAGCTGTTTGCTGAGCTCTAATGAATCCATGCAGAGCATAATCCTCTGATGTGGATCTGAAGCACATTTCACATCCAGATCAAACCCAGTTGTCTAAGTTAAAGCGCTAAACTTTCCACTGATGTCTCGTTCTTTGCTGTAAACTCCGTCCTGTCCGTCTCTTTGGGTGTTCCTCCACTTCCTCGTTCGTCTTTGTCTTAATGGGACAGCTGATTGTTTTCCTCCTTGTGAGCATGTTTCCACACAATTTGAATTAATTGGATTGTAAATTGATCCCACTTTGGAGCTCAGACCCTGGAAGCCGGAGCATCGGCTGCATACAGCAGTTTAATCTGAATGCTAAATGTTATTAAAAACTGCTTCCTCTGTGTAGGACAGTGTGTACCTGGTAATGAGAAAAGAGCCCCACGGGCCTGTTGCACTCATTGTGTGCCAGCATGGTATAATTCAGTAATTAATTGCCTTAGTGCCTGGATGGCGCTGTAATGGTTGGGAGATAAATAACACAACCTGCTGGTTCTGGGTCTATACCAAGATTTCCGAACCTTAAAGGAAAGAAGCGGGACGAGGAGTCAGACTGTAATGTTTTTATAATGAGAAGAAGAGCTGCAGGCCAGTGACGCACAAATTCAGCTTGAAATAAATCACTGTCTCCATTTAAGTTCAAAGATTATTTGCGTTATTGATCAGTTTTTTTCTTTTGCCTGAAATCCTTTTGTGCAAACTGGAGAGAAAATCCGGAAACCTGCTGGTTCCGACACAAATCTCAATTACAACTGAAACGATTAATCTAATTAATTATGATTAATCGATTATTTAAATAACTGTAAACTACTTTAGTAACCAATTAATCATCAGAATAATCAATTAAAGACTAAACCAATTTAAAAGTAACATTTTAGCAAGACATAGGAGTTTTTTTAGGTCAATAATTTCCTAATATTGATAAAAAGTTCTAGTTCCACTGGATGATTATTTCACTGATTAAATGGGAAAAATGTCTTATTATAAGTAGAAATAATCTGCCAGTAGAGCTAGGACTTTTTCATCAATATTATAATATTATTGACTTAAAACAAGCTCATATTGTCTTATTCCAAGTGTACTAAGATATTTGAACTGAACCCAAGTATTTGGTCAGATTTTTTGTTTTTGCAGTGAAGTGGTAATGAGTTTCCACCTTCGCTCTCCCAATAAGTTGCCTGAGAAAAACAAACAAAGCCAGGAAATTGAGTCATGACGCACCGACAGACCGGCCAAACGCCGAGCAACTGTTTCTGTCGGACAAAACAACGACCCGTCTTCGGTCATAACAGGAAGCAATGATGGCCGACTCCATTCGGGTCCCAAAGCTGGACAGTCTGAGCCAAGAACTCCTGGAAACCTGTTGCTATTGTTCTGCTTCCCAGGCTGATGGACGTCAGTAACTGTTTCTCATTTGTTCTTTAAAAATGACCAGTTAGGCCTGATGCGTTGCTTCGGGTTTTCAGACAGGTTCTGTTTGAGGGCTTTCTTGATTTTCCAGATCTGGCGCTGGGCTATGGGTGATGAAACTGACTGACGTCAGGATTTTTTTTTTTTTTAAAGGGGACCTATTAATCAAAATTCATATTTTGCACATTTTTGTACTTCCCTTTGAGTTTGTACTGTTTCTAAAAACAGCTCAAATGCTTAAAAAACTTTTTTTTTTTTTGACAAAAATTGCATGTGTTTTGCTGCCGTTATCTGGTTACCTCTGCACCATTACCTAGCAACACCAGCCCGTTACCTAGCAACCAGAGTTCCAGCACGTTTGGTCAGCTGGTTTTGTGCGCCATGCTGGAAGAGAAAAGTGTTTCGTTGTAGACTTACCATCCAGAAACCACTTGCTGCATTTTTGTTGGTTGTGCAGCAGGTTCCACTTCTGCTATTCAAAGATGAACAGTTGTATACTTGCGCATCTGTTTGCAGCCGTGAGTGTAAACATTGAGTTGGTTCTGAAATCAACTGACTGAAATCTTATCTAAGAATGACCTTATGCAAATAATGTAACACACATGTTTTGTATAGACCAACCTAACCTGTTCAAGGGAGCACAAGGGGTCACCTTTGAGTCTAAAAAAGTTATCAGCTGGAGTGTGCAGGTGATGTTTTGAATTATTTGCAGGCATTTAGTTTTTTTTCTTTCTTTTTTTTGTTGCTACTTTGCCTTTTCTCTTTGAGACTCCCGATAACCCTTTAATTTCGTCTCACTGATAGGTTTTCAGGTCCGGGCCGTGTCTGAATTTGCTCTGACAGAATTTTAAATGTCACCCATCTGAATCCTGCTCTCCCATTGTGCATCTCTATTCTTCTCATCCCGCCTGCCGTGCTTCCACAGCGGCGGCTCTGCGGAGCGGCGGACGCTCCTCACAATGGAGATGACAGGATAAAAAGAGAAAGAAAGGGGCGAAGAATGAGTGAAGAGGCAGAGGAGAATGGGAGGAGATGTGAAAAGGCCATGGAAGGAGGATAAGCTGCCGTGTCTCTGTTGTCTTGACATTTCTCTCTGTCTCCCCTGAGAATGAAAACCCGGATATAAATGTTCCAGACTGATGATGGAGTAGGGGAGGAGGAAGAGGCGGAAAGGTTTGAGTTGAAGTTGTCACTGCACGATTCGTTTTTAATACGGAGTTCTCCTGTGACGTCACACTTCCAGGAACTTTGTAGCTGACGGCCATCTTGGTAACTGTCATGACAGTTGCTATGGAGTTGCTATGGCAACAATAAACAAGCCACATTCTGGCCTGATAGTTTTGTTGACATAACTTTCTCTTGCTCTTCGGTCAAGAATTTCAATATCAATTTAATTTTGTTGGTCTCGAAGTCAGGGTTCATCTGCGCTTGCCTACCAAGATGGCGGTTCAGCGGTGTTGATCACTTCCTGTTAAGTATTGAAATACTTCCAGCGAGGACCATTTTTTTATTTTGTGTGTCATTGTTGTTGAAAAAAATAGTGTCTGATTTAAAACGAATAAGAAAAAAGATAAGAATGATTTTAACGCGTTTTGATTGGCTGCTAAATGTTTAGATTGTAAACAAAATATTTAATTTTGAGCTTAATATTTGGTCTCAAACTAGATATTTATATTTAAATGTGTAGATTTCTAACTACATATTTTATTTGAAGTTAAATGTTTAGCTCTAAATTAGATATTTATTTAGCTAATTAGATATTTAGTTCCAAACCTTATATTTATTTTACAAACGAACATAAAATTTTCAAACTAAATATTTATTTTACAAAAAATTTAATATGAAAACTCAATATGTACTAAGTATTTCATTTAAATATTAAATATTTAGTTTCCTAACTAAATATTAGACATTTCATTTATAAACTAAATGTTAATTTTTACAAACTAACTTTAAATGTTCAAACTAAATATTTATTTTCCAAACTAAATATTAGCAATCAAACTAAATATTTAATGAGAAAGTTAAATATTTTAAATATTTTTGCTCTAAATTAAATATTTAGTTTGAAACTGTGACATTTATAATGTGTGAATAACATTTTAAAAATATGACTTTGAAAAATAAACACCCAATATTTTTTATGACAGGCTATTTAAAGCAAATTATTGGTATTAATTTTTTTTTTCCTGTTTACTTTTATGAATATTTCGCTTCTGGAGAAGGTCAAGCAGAAGGTCAAGCAATGACACAAAGACATGAATATTGAATTACTGAATATTATATTCACGTCCAGCAGTGAAAGATGAAATTAAAGGGTAACGGCGTCAGCGGTTTGCGCACTAATTTGTTTAGGGTTCGGGCTGAATCCGCCGCTGACGTTGTGACTCTATTGCGGCGGCAGCTGTTGCCGGTCGCCATGGCAACAACAGGATCCCACAGGTGTCCGCGTTAATATCCGAGCGCTCCCGGAGTGAAGCGCATTGATATTCAGCAGTTTGCAGCAGGTGCTGTTTATCCACGCAGCGGAGCGACGCTCACCTGCCGGCCGGGCGGCTGCAGCAGGTGTCTTACCGCTCCGCTGATGAGGAATGGGGCTGACCTTTTTACCGCCCGCGGTCCGCCGGGACAGCCGGGGCGGCGGGGCGGGGACAGAGATACTCCTGCTTTTAGTTTATTTAAAGCGGTGGCCCGTTTTGAAGAGTTTCTGGTTCTGGAAAAGTCTGGAAGGAAATTAAAGTTCTGCTCAGGTTGGGATGGAGAGAGGAAGGAAAATATTAAGATTTTAAGAGTTTATCCTGTCTGTGGCTGTTAACCATCCATCCATCCATCCATCCATCCATCCATCCATCCATCCATCCATCCATCCATCCATCCATCCATCCATCCATCCATCCATCCATCCATCCATCCATCCATCCATCCATCCATCCATCCATCCATCCATCCATCCATCCATCCATCCATCCATCCATCCATCCATCCATCCATCCATCCATCCATCCATCCATCCATCCATCCATCCATCCATCCATCCATCCATCCCTCCATCCATCCATCCATCCATCCATCCATCCATCCATCCATCCATCCATCCATCCATCCATCCATCCATCCATCCATCCATCCATCCATCCATCCATCCATCCATCCATCCATCCATCCATCCATCCATCCATCCATCCATCCATCCATCCATCCATCCATCCATCCATCCATCCATCCATCCATCCATCCATCCATCCATCCATCCATCCATCCATCCATCCATCCATCCATCCATCCATCCATCCATCCATCCATCCATCCATCCATCCATCCATCCATCCATCCATCCATCCATCCATCCATCCATCCATCCATCCATCCATCCATCCATCCATCCATCCACTCCATCCATCCATCACATCCATCCATCCATCCAAATCCTCATTCTCCATCCATTCCATCCATCCATCCATCCATCCATCAGATATTCATTCACAATCATATTCATTCCAAACCTATCCATTCCTTCCATCCACCAACCAAAATTTTCATCCAAATCTATTTTCCATCCATTCATCAACTCAATCTCAATATTCCATCCAATCTTAAATATCCATCCAACTCCATTATCCATTCCATTTCCATCCTAATTCATCACATCCACTTACATCATCTACTATTATCTTCCATCCATATTCCAATCCACTCCATCCTTATATCAATCCAACCATTCCAATATCTCCTCATTAATATTTCCTTCACATCTCATTCCATCATTACATCATTCCATCCATCACTTCCAAAATCCATCCCACATCCATATCATCATCCACCAATATGCCATCCATCCATCTTCCATCCATCCTTCATCCATATTCCTCGAGTCACCATAAGCCAACATCCACATCCACATCAATATCCATCACTATCTATATCACTCCACATCCATCAAATTCCATAACCTCACGTTTCCACTCCATCCATCCAGGTTCCATCCATCCCTCTTACCTATCGCGCACTTCCTCCCATGCAATAACAGATCCACAGTTCCGTTAATATCCAGTCCTCCGATAATCCATTATATTCCATTCCATCATCCTTCATCCACCAGTCCATCATCCTCCATCCACCATCCTCCAGTTCCACCCTCCGCGATCATCAATGGGCTCCATCCATCCCCACGTCCCCGACACCGATCCGTCGCGACAAATCTCCTCCTCTATTTCTATCAACCATGCCCTTCTCAACATTCCGTTCTGCACCATCTGAAGATCCATCCATCTCTCAGTTCCGATGATCCATCCAAATATTCAATTCCAATTCCATCCATCTCGCTTCACCATCCATCCATCCATCCATCCATCCATCCATCCATCCATCCATCCATCCATCCATCCATCCATCCATCCATCCATCCATCCATCCATCCATCCATCCCATCCATCATCCATCCATCCATCCATCCATCCATCCATCCATCTCTGCTTCTGTTCATCCAGCTGAATATTCTACGTTTTCCTCGTTGATTAAATGTTTCGTTGGGTTGATTTAACTTTCCTCTGATTTCAGTCTCATCTGTCGTCCGAACCTCTGAAGCCTTTTGACCTAATTTAGGTTTTAACAGAGTTTTTTTTCCCTCTTCCTGCCTTTTCAAGCAGCAGATTTATTTTCTTTACCTCTTTCTGTCATAATGTGTGGATTTAAAGTGGACAGGAAATAAACAGAATAAACTAGAATCACTGCAAAGTAAGAACACGAACAAACCTAAAACCAACTCCAGATCCTAACACTTTGAGATTTTACTGAAGGTTATCAAACCTCTTTCCAGATCAGTCTAGAAAACCGTCCAGTTTACAGAAAGTGGAAGAACTTCTATCCCTCCCTCTTATTATTTAGCCTCTCTGCAGCGTTTAGCGCAGCAGCTGCGCTGTGTCAGACTGCTGCTTTTGGGATTGGTTTTCTCTGCGTGGCGCTCGATAAGCAGCACAGCTTTATCAGCATCCAGAGGCCAAACCTCGGCGTGTTTTGGGACGGGTCCTGCAGCTCTGCCTCCACCCGGACGGCCGCTGATAATCTCCGCTCCTCAGGTGGCCTGGCTGAAGCTGCCGGATCAAAACAAGCCTCCCTCCTCGCTTCCATTCTCACTTTGCTCGCCGAATAAACGATGTTCCGCTTTGATGCTTTAAAAAAGAAACTCCAGATGGTGAGCAGTTGATAACCAGGGAAGGTGGCCACGGATTTTACAATCGATCTATAAATTGTTCTCATCGTTTTCCTCAGATTTTTTTGTTTTCAGGGTTTTTTAGGATTTCCAGCCCTGTCGCAATAAATCAGTTAATCATGTGATAAATTAAAACAAGCTCAATAATTATTTAAAGGTGACCTGTTACGCTATACAAAACATGTTCAGCACATTTTTGCACAAAATCATTCATAGATAATGAGATTTTAGTCTATTTTTATTTCCTGTCAGAATTAGTTGTTTTAGAGACTACTGTCACTTTAAATCATTTGGATTTAATGTGACAGTCGTCTCTGGCCACACCCACTAACTCAACGTTTACACTCGCATGTGAAAATGGCGGCAAACAGATGCGCAATTATACAACCGTACATCTTTGAAAAGCAGAAGTGGAGCCTCCTGTGTAACCAACCAAAACACAACTCTTATCTTTTCCAGCAGCCATTGTACAGCAGTAAAATTAGCTGACCAAACATTCTAGAACTCTCCTGGGGTTGCCAGGTAACAGGTAGAACTCTCCTGGGGTTGCCAGGTAACGGGCGGAACTCTGCTGGGGTTGCCAGGTAACGGGCGGAACTCTGCTGGGGTTGCCAGGTAACGGGTGGAACTCTGCTGGGGTTGCTTGATAACAGGGAAGTGCCTGCTGATTTGAGATGTTACATTCCAGAGGTTTTTGAAACATCTCGTTTTCCAGACACCAAAAAACCATTTTCTTATTGCCAACTGGGGTTTTTATTATGATTTTTTTTTAAGTTCTGTTTTTAGAAGCAGTAGAGATCAAAATGAAAGTATAAAAACGTGCAAAATGAGAATTGTGTATAATATGTCCCATTTAACTGCGATTATTTTGTAGAAATAAGTTTTCACTTTGAAATAAAAGGGCTTTAAAAAATGTATTTTTAAATTCCCAATTTCCTCGATCATGATTGATTACTAATAGAAATAAAAAGGCTAAAACATCCAAGGTGGTGAATACTTTTTATATTTATATACTTTTTATAACAAACAGGAGTCTGCTGGTGTGATAAACAGTCTCTGGTTTTTATTTGAGCTCCACAGAGCGTAAAGTAAATGTGGTTGTGTGCGTCTCCATGTGTTTGCTCCACCTAAAAGCCTGATCCGTGTTTTGATGCTGTCGGCTTTATCGCCGCCCTGGTGACTGAAAGGCATCTGCTGTCCTGACACTCGATGCCAAGCAGCTGATTTATGACCTCTATAGCGCCGACTCCCCCATCTGTTTGTATTCAAGGAGTTTTTTTTTTTTTTTACGCGCTCGGATGATTTGCAGCATTTCGGATCAACCCCAGTAAAACAGCTGATTTCCTGGAGGCGGTTCGCCGCTCGCCTCCCTCCGTGTGCCAGGCGCTCTTCTTCCTTTGTCTCTCCCTGGCATTGATTAACTCTGCGGGCATCTTCAGAGCTTGTTAGTCTGTCAATTTTCTCACCAACTGCTGGAGTCATTAACATTTAGGGTTACTGTGCAAAAATGCCTCAGCAGGTGTTACTGCTGCTCGTTCCTCTCTGCACACCTGTGCTGCTGTCAGATATGGAAGTTTGACGGAAAGATGCAAGAAAAACAAAACAAACCTGGAGCCGCTGCAGCTGCTGGTAGTAAACTCCTAACTTTAAAGTTACGGTGGGTAAATAATTTCCACATTAAGGATGGATGATTTGGACTTAAAGTTTTATCACAACATTATTTTGCTTGTATTTCCTTTTAAATTCTGTAAAACACTTTGTATTGCTGTGGTGCTGAAAATGTGCCATATAAATAAAATTACCTTTACCTTTAATATTTAATATTATGCCTTTTTTAGGGAACTGTATGGTTCGGACTGCGCTACACAGAAATAATAGCCACACAAATATAGATACTACTGGAAAAAACATTCCTGTTGTTGGTATTTGTTGATATTTATAGATACTTTCATTTAAAAAACAGTGGGGAAAATGGTAAAAACCAACAATCCAGACAACATGGACAGATTGGGGGTTAATTAAATCATCATTTTTGGAATTTATTGTGACAAAGATAAACACAAAATCTTATCAATTTTTTGTAGATATTTTTCTACTGCAAATATCTCCATGCACTTGGAATAAGGCAAAACTTGTAAGTTTACAAGCAAGTTTTCACCAAGACATAGGAGTTTGTTTTCAGTAAATAATTTCTAAGCTGCCCCCAGTGACCCGACTCCGGATAAACGGAAGAAAATGGATGGAATTTCTAAGTAACTGGTTCTATTTGTGTTGGTAATATGTAAACAGTGACTGAAACTCTGTAAAATCTTCCCGTTGCGTGTTCACGTTGCCTGGTATCTGCGGGTTGCAGGGCGAAGCAGCGTCGTGTTTTTTCCGCTGCAGCTCTGACGCCTTTCAGGGAAGCTTCCTGCAGCGACGCAGCGGCTGGAAGACTATTGTGAGGCGCTTCCATTAGAGATACCTTGAAAGCGTGTGAGCAAATGCAGCCATGTTTGGCCTCCAGAGATGTTTCTGAAGGTCAGACATGTCAGCTGTGTTTGCACAGTGTTTGTGTGTTTAATGTTTGACATTTCTGTCTTTGTCCGGTTCTCTCGGCGGCGCAGCTCTTGTCTCGTGTGCAAAGAGCTTCAAAGAGAGATGATGCTGCAGGCGGATAATCACAGGTTCGTCTGGGACTCCGACCCTCTGGTGTTTGCTCAGGTGGAAGTGGAGGAAGAGAGAGAAACCAGGCTTACAGCACAAAAATGAGCCAATAAGAAGTCTGGTTTTATACAATTCATCTTTTTTCACACAAAAAATATAAAGTATTTTTGTTAGTTTCTATTGCAAATATCTTAATGCAAAAACTAACTTAGAAGTAACTTTTCAGATGGAAATATGAGCTTGTTATAAATCAGTTATTCCTTAATATTTTTGAAAAAGTTCCAGTTCCACTGACAGATTATTTCACTGTATAAGAAAAACATTAATCCTGTTATAAGTTAAATAATCTGCCAGGGAAACTGGTACTTTTTTTCAACATTTACAATTACTAAATTAGTTGACAATGATTTTAGTAATCATTCAATCACAATTAATCTGATTGTTTCAGCCCTAAAATATATTCACTAGGAAATAAGCAAAGCATCAAGCAGGAAGTGACTGATTTTCACCGTCTGAATCACGATTGATTTCTCTCTTTGAAGCTGCTGATTGATGTGTTTGGTTCAGCTGCGCTCTGCAGCCATCAGTTACATTTAACTCTAATTAAGCGGGTCGTTAGGGAAACTGACAGCGTGAGTAGCTGAGCTTTATTCAGTTTGAAATGACTCAGGACGTTTCTGTTGTCTTACAGCTCAGGATGTGGAGATGAAATCAATTGGAAATAACTGATCATTTGGAGGTTTAAGCTCTAAAATCCTGCCAATCATTTGGAGGATTAGGACCACTAAAGAAAACTAAATAATAATTCTGACATTAATATCAGAACTTTGACTTTAACTGCACAATTCTGATTTCAAACTCAAGATTCTGACTTCATTCGTAGAATTTGGACTTTCTCAGAATTCCAATTTTTTTCTCAAAATTTTTACTTTTTTCTCAGAATTCTTATTTTAATTGCACAATTCTGATTCCAAACTCAGAATTCTGACTTTTTCTGGAATTATAACTTTTTTTGTCCTCAGAATTCACTCGTCTCACAACTTTGACTTTTTTTTTCAGACAAATTTTTAGAATTTTAACTTTCTTCAGATTTCTAACTTTTTTTTCCCCCCAGAATTCTGACTTTAATCTCAGAATTCAAACTTTTTTCTTATAAATCAAACTTTTTTTTTTTTTTTTTGAATTTTGACTTTTTTAACAGAAGATTAATCCAGAATTCTGAGAATAAAGTCAGAAATATATCTTTTAATTTAGCGTCCCTTCCATAGTTTTCCGTCATAATTCCTTAGTGAAAAGACGCAGGCTTTTCCTTCTTGGATTAAGGTGGGATTAAGCGCAGCAGATGTCCCGGACACGCTGACAGAATCAAACGGCCGCCACCTGCAGTAATGAGCAACACCTGATGCCGTGGCATCAACTCGCCGTCCGGCTTTAATCCTGACAAATCGCCGCCCCGGCTCCTCCACTCAATCCCTCCTTATCCGCCTCGCCTGCAGATTCTGCAATCCATATCCTCTGTGGCAGGGCTCATTATCTAAAGCAAGCGTTGATGGGGTGTACTTGATTTCCCCTCTGCGTGAGCTGGAGGCGGGCCCGCCTTCTGTGCGGTCCCGGAGGTGAGCAGCTTCTGCTTCAGGTGTTCATGCAGGTAAGGAAGAGCAGCATGAACACCTGCATGACTGTCAACACAATCAGCAGGAGAGAAAATATGCAGAAATATAAAAGATGGTCATCATGGCAACGTGTGAGCAACAAGTCTGAAAAATGAGACTTTCAGGTTAAAATTATCTTCAGTTTATTCTAAACTCTAGAAAAGATTTATAACGTTTTATTAAATCCACCCATTTCTGCGTCTTTCCCTCCTTGTCTCCTTCCTTCCTTTCCTAACCAAAATATAACACTAGAACTACCACTAAAAGTAATAAAAACAAAACACTGAATTAGTTTTAAATAATAATAGAAACTGGCAAACACTGTAAAATCTAATTAAAACTGAATTAGACAAACAAAAAGTCACAATGAAATAAAACTTAACTATAATGAAAACACCAAACTAGTATAAACTCTGATATTTATTTGTTGGTTTTATCCATGAATGAACTGATGTCGTTTTAGTTTCCGGTCTGCGGTGAGTCGGAGCTTCATGCCGATCAGTTTATCGACCCAAATCCGCCTCATCCGTCCCGGTAAAATGTTCCTCTGTTTGGGCGACGCTCCCGTCCTCGGAGCTGTCGCTCACGCTAACAGAGATAAACGGGGGAAGAGTGATGGCGTGAAAACAGCTGACAGAGAACATGGCAGCCATTCTGTCTGAGTCCGATCTGCACAGGAAGTCCTGAACTTAATGTTCGTTTTAAAACATATTTTATAGATTATTTGACCAGAGTTTGTTCCTTCTGCTGTTTCTGGATCATTTCTGCTGTTGCTCCGTTCACAGGACAATTATTTAATTTGTTTAAACTCAAAGGGTTTAGGATTGTAAACAAGAGTTGGTTGGAAAAACAATCAATTTATTCTGAACTCTAGGAAAGTTAGAAAAGATTTATTATAAAGCATTTAATACATCCGTCATTTATCCATCCATACATCTATATATTCCGACATCCATCTGTCTATTCATCCAACCATCCATCATCCATTCATCTGTCCAACTGTTGAGTCAGCATCCATCCAACACTAATCATTTTTATTAGTCCATTATTCTTTTTTCCATCATTCAACCAACCAACATTTATTCTGCCTACTAAATCTAATTTAATGCCAAAATATAATTTGTCTATAATTTATCTCTACTTGGCCGAAAGCCAAATAAAAAGATATATATGTGGATTTGATCAAATAAGAAAAATTACTTTACTGATTGGAGCTGTACCTGCGTGGATGTTTCGTTGAGAAATAAAGATGCAGTAGCATCTAGCTAGAGTAATCTACAAGCAATTCATATTATTTGTAACTGTTGGTGCAAACTATTGAATTTTCGGGCTGAAGATTTGACAGTTTAATAATCCGTGAATTTCCTGGTGTCAGACGAATGTTTCTTTAGTCCTATAGATTTCTTTTAATCGATTTCCTTCGCACGTGACTCTTGGAAAAAATGCAGCTTCTGTTTGAAATTACAATTGATTTAAAATGGAAGAGAGAGATGATGGGGGCAGTCACAAAGGGGACGCAAAGACAGGGAGGGAAATTATGAAAAACACAAAAGACGTCGTTGTTAAAGATCGAAGGGCACTTCAGAGACGGAGGAACATTACTGTGATCCTGAATAATCACAAAATCAATCAACAGGCCGTAATCTAGAACAACATGACCATAAAATGATTCAGTGACTTCAGAGGGAAAGTAGGACAATCAGAGAGACGAAGAGGAAACAGCTTGGCTTGAAACGGATCAAAAACAAAGAAAAACTTATAAAAAGAGTTTTAACAATGAGATGCAAAATCTACATCCGTCTAACATTTTATCCATCCAACCATCCAACCAACCATTAACCCTTTCATCCGTCATTCTTTCTTTTTTACATCATCCATCCATCCTTCCATCAACCATTTTATCTGTCTGTCCAGATAAAATCATCCAACTTTCAACCAATCCGTCCAACTGTTGAGTCAGCATCCATCCATCCATCCATCCATCCATCCATCCATCCATCCATCCATCCATCCATCCATCCATCCATCCATCCATCCATCCATCCATCCATCCATCCATCCATCCATCTATCGATCGTCCATCTTTCCGTCCGTCCATCATCCATCCATCCATCCATTCATCATCCATCCATCCATCCTTTTTGTCAGTCCATCATCCTTTTATCCTTCCATTCATCCATTAACTGTTTGTACGTCCATCCATTTATCTTTTTTTTTCCATCCATCCATCTGTCCATTCTTCTTATCCGTCCATTGTTCTTTTACCCATCCATCCATCCATCCATCCATCCATCCATCCATCCATCCATCCATCCATCCATCCATCCATCCATCCATCCATCCATCCATCCATCCATCCATCTGTATTTGATTTAGACCTTTGGAACAAAGTAAAACTGAGATTAAATTGTTATCCCTCTGGTTCCTGTGTAAAGCATTTCTTCTTGAAATAGTTTTTTGCTGTTACTGGTTGATCTGGTCGTGTTTTGCTGTTACTGGTTGTTCTCCAGGTTTCACCAACAGGAAGTGAACTGTTTTGTCAGTATTGCTGGCTGTCTCTGCGTCCACTGGTCAATATCTCTAAGCTGTTCCTTCACTGGACTCAGTATTACCAGGCAACAGCTCACATCCTTGTTGTGGTTCTTGACTCTCCTTGAATCCATTCGTGTCATTTTGGAGTGATATAATTCTGCTTAATTGGCATTTTAGGTGTTGCATTAAATAGAAAATAGCTGTTCTCCATTAGATTTAGTGGGACTTCAGCAGGATCACGGATAAAGGCAGCGAAACTTATTTCACATTAACTTACAGCAGAGAGGAAATTAATGCATGAAGGTTAAAGTGGTCGTTGAATTATACAGAAGCTGTCAAGGGCTTCTTATGCAGTGCAGGGTTGGGACTACATTATAAGAAGCATAGCCTGAACTTATGTAAAGATTGTTTTCCTGCCAGTTTTTTTCCTTTTTCTTTCTCTTTTTGTCGTTTATTTGCAGAGGGGCGAGTGTACAGTGTAAACATATTGTCAGAAAATGCTTTTTTGTGCCTGTATCTTATTTTATTGGTCTGACTTGCTGAATTATCCATTTATTTGGTTGTTTAAGAGGTTCATCTATTCAGTATTTGTGCTGAATTTTATTGCTTTTCTGCTCAAATACAGTTTTCTTGTCTTAAATCATCCATGATGGAAAAAATCTTTTCATCTATTTATTTATTTTTTGACAAAATTTCAATCTAGTTCTGCTTATTTGCCCATCACCAGTTGATAACATGACAACAGTTATCTATTAAGGCATTTTCCAAAACATACTGGCCCAACTGGATCCAGATTAAATTAATTCAATCATCTTGTCAGATTCATATTGAGGTACCAAACAGTAATACTGTTCAATTTTATACAACACCATGCAAACGCTCTGTCTGCGCTGATGAAGATGAATTCACTTGAATTGTTGGATGTTTGGAACTCACAACATGACCCACTTTATGATTACGTGGGTGAATAATTGTATGACCTTTTGGTTGGGCTGGGCGACAAACAGATTTTTACAAGTAACTTTTCATCAAGATATAAGAACTTGTTCAACAATTTCTTAATATTGTTGAAAATGTGCTATCCTACCTGTCTGTCTATAAAAAACGAGAAGATGTCTTCCAAGAAAAACTCAGAAATTTTGAGATAAATTCTTTTTTGCAGAAAAGAAAATGATAAATTTCTGAGTTTAAGAAGTTAACAATTTGCTAGGAAAAAAACCCCCAAATTTTAAAATTAATCTGAAGACATTTCTAGAAAAACCTGAAATTACTGAGTTTCCAAAGTCAAATATTTTCAACTTTTGGAAATGAGTTTCAAGTGAAAAGTTTTTAACTTTCAGAGCTCAGATATTTTCTTGTTTTTTCTAGAAAAAATTTGACTCTTCAAACTCAGAAATTTCTGAGATTTATTCCAAAGAAATTTCTGAGTTTTTATCGCAAACTTTTTACTTTTTACTCTTATTTAATTTAGATTAATCTCACAATTTTGATTTTTTTTTTCTAGCAAATTTTCAACTTTTGAAACTCAGAAATTTCCAAGTTTTCAGCAGAATTTACTCTTTTTTTCTATCGACAACACGCTGTCATTACTGAAACAGTTTGAAGACAGTTCCTAAAATGTGCCATCACCTCGGGGATTTTTCCAACCACTTTGGGTCAAAGTTTTGACAAACCAGCGGCGATGTGCCAGCCTCCGTCCCCCGGCAGCGTGCCTGACGTTCTGTATGCTTCAAGGTGGAGGTTAAGCAGAAGCCGATACACGTGATGAATATCCAATAAGGTGCGTTAGTTATTTATTTATCTCAACCTGGAACGCTTCCCTGCTGAGTTTCATTTTAAGCTTCTGCAGGGCGAATGAACACTCACAGCTTGTCCTGCTGTGCATCTCGATGATGTGAAAATATTCCCATAGTCACAGGAAGTAAAGTCTTGATGTATTCACTGCCTTCACTAAAAAAGAGCAGCTTGAAGAGTTTAGTTCTGAAGTGTTGGCGCTGCCTGGGAATTTATATAGTTCTCATTTCTGTGGTTGGGTTATGACAGCGTATTTGCGCGGTTCCAGATAGAACGGAAAACTCAGACATTTTCTAGAAAAAAAACCTCTGAAATTTCTGAGGTTGAAAAGTCAAACATTTTCTCAAAAAAACTTGGAACTTTTGTTGTTAATTTCAGAAATTTTCTTTAAAAAAAACTTGAGAATTTCAGTTTGAAAAGTCAACAAGTTTTGACTTTTGTAAGTTTTTTTTCTAGAAAATTTCTGAGATAACTCTCAAAATGTTTTTGTTTTTTTCCCACTAAATTTGTGAGTTTTTACTTTTGAAACTCAGATCTCCCAGTTCTCTCTAAAATAATTTCTAAAATTAATAAAAAATTTCTGGGTTTTTTTGTAGCAAACGTTTGATTTGACTAAAATATAGAAATGTCCTTGTTTTTCCAGGAAATTCTGAGACTAATCTCAAAATGCTAGTTTTTGTTCTATTTTTTATTTTTACTTTTTCATCTGAGAAACTTTTTCTTCTTCAACATTCTAATATCAAGATTTCTGAGTTTTTGTTCTAGTAATTTTTTGACTTTTTGAATTATAAAATGTTGTTTTTCTTGAACATTTTGAGATTAATCTAGACTTGTTTTTCCCTGCAAATTTTCGACTTTTTCAAAAAATTCCTTGTTTTTCTAAAAAAAAAAAAAAAAAAAGAAAACCTGCTGGGATTAATCTCAAAATGTTTGAGGTTTTGTCATATGTTTTTCCCTATCTGAACTGACCAACATAATTACTTTACACAGTGTGATTCAGAAGTGATCTTCATGCGTTGATGTGTAATCTCATCTTCTTCTTCTCTCATAAAATTACAGCTGTAGTTTTTGTCGTTTTGAAACGTTGTAAGAAACAAACCCAAGATATTTTCGGTTCTGCATGGCTGCTTCAGCTGTGAGACACTTTAAAGGAGTTTTATCTCCAGTCCAGATGGAGATATCTGGGTGAGCAGGTCACCACGCCATCTTTGTGTCTCCATGGAGGAAGCCGTGTTTTGGTTTCCTGACCTATTTATCTTCATGCAAAAATCCCACCAACTCAACCAAGTCAGGCAGAGATGGGAGAATAAAAGGAAGTAAAAGCAAACGGAGACGAATCGCTCACTAAAACCGACTCTTACAGCAGTCAGAATCCATTTATCTGTCATGTGTGCGTGAGCTGCTGTAAATCACTTTCAGGTCTACGATTCCATTTTGTGAAATATTATTGTGTTTCCTCCGCCGCGGATCAGGTGAGAATAAAGGACGACGGCGGTGAAAAGGAGAAGTGAGCGCTTCTGTCTGTGAATGCAAATATGGGACTCAGTGCAGATAAATCAGCTGGTCAGATAATGTAGAACTGGATGAAATCGGCTTATTGCGGGTGGCATTTATCAATATTTATGCTGGCAGGAGGGTCGCGGCAAGGACGATGTACCATTTTGTTAAGAGAGAAAAGAAAATATACTTTATTCTCTCAGCTTCTGACCTCCAGAAAACTCCCTGGGGATTGTTTGTGCAGGAGTAAAACATTCAGTTTCAGTCCTAAAATGTGTTTTTATTGGCAACCCAGTACAAAATCAATCAAAAATAATCTTCCTCTAAAAACTTGAAAAATCAATTTTATCCAGTGAGACCAAAAATCTCCCTTGCCGGCCGATGTGGCGCAAAAGAAATTCTGACTTTTTTCATACCAGATAAGATTTTTCTCACTTTCTTTTCTGGAAAATAAATGACAAATACAGAAAATATTTTCAAAAAAGTGGCTTTTATTTCAGTCGTTCCTTCTATGAGTTGCAGTACAGATTGTAATCGAATAGAGTCATAGTGTAAGCAGAAAAACATCTAAAATGATGAGACGAAAGCTAATCAGGATCTGACATGAGACACAGATTTGTTTCAAAGTCCTGCTACTGATAATAATTTGATGCTGATGTGTTAAGATCAAGTTCATAAAAAAAAAATTCATAGATTTCTAGCAAATCTTCGACTTTTAAAACTCAGAAATGTTCTTGTTTCTAAAAATTAATTATTATTATTTTCTAGAAATTTTTAGACTTCTCAAACTTAAAGTTTTTTGCTGAACATGCATGAGATTCATTTTTAAATTTCTAAGGGCTTCTTGCAAACTTTTGGTTTTTGAAACTCAATTGAAAAGTCGAAAATTTGTTAACAATAACAGAAAAAATGTTTGGTAGATTCTGCAAAGAAATATTCCTAAAAATTGAAATGTATGAGTTTCTAAATTCAGATTTTTTCCACTTTTGGAAGTTTTTTTCTAGACAGTTTTGGAGATTCATCTCAACATTTAAATTTTTTTAGAAGATTATTGACGTTACTCTCAATATTTGTGTTTTTTCTGAGTTTGGCTTTTCGAACTCAGAAATGTCCTTGTTTTTGTTTTATGGCAGAAATTCACTCCTCATTTTTCACCTATAATGGCCGTGACGCGCCGTCGTAAGACACACATCCATAACGAAGCTGCACGTTTGAAGCTGCATCCCTCTGTGCGTCACCGCCGCGCTGACATTTCACCGGCTCAAACCACCCGAGGGTTCCCGCATGAAAACAATCTTCTGCTTCGTGCTGCTTCCAGCTATTTTATTATGTCAGGCGTGTGGATGTGCGGTTATTTTTACCTCTGTCCGTGTCCTCAGGTGTGCGGCGCTTCCCAGTGGGTCAGACGCGTTACGGCTGCTGCTCTGTCACTCTTCGTCCTCTGGCTACAAAAGCAGAAGCTTTCACACAACCTGCTGAAAGACGGGAAAACTTTCCCTCAGACGTTTGTTTCTCTGGATGTCTCTGTGTTTGTGTCTACAGCTGGCGGGTGTGAGAGAAAGTGGGTCAGCCAGCTCGCCCTGGTTCCTGCTCAGTTGAACCGATAAATCATATCATTACGCTGCAGACAGAGTTGGTCCTCTATGTTGTTTTATGACCTCGGAAATGCGCCTGAAAAAACGCAAAGGAAAAAGGTTTTTCCCCATTTATCTGAACGACGATGTGTTGTTCTCAGCTAATAAGAACTGTTGCTAAAATGACCAAATACAGCTAAAACCAACAGAAGCTGCTCATCTGGCTGTAGCCTTGTATTGATTTTTTTTTTTACAGCAACTCAGTTCATGAAATTTTTTCTAACAAAACCAGCCATTTATGATAGTAGAATTGAAGCTTCTGGTTTTAGAGCGTCCTGTTTTATATTAAAGGGAAACTATTGTGCAAAATTCACATTCTACATTTTTATGATTCCATTTGGGTCTCGGCAACAGCACCCAAACGTTTTTAGGAATAACTTAATGTTTTTTCGTGTCTGGAAAATGAGCTGTTTTCAAAACCTCTGGCTTGTTAAGTCACATTCAAAGGGCACAGCTGTTACCTAGCAACCTAAACAGAGTTCCACACGTTACCTAGCAACCTAAACAGAGTTCCACACGTTACCTAGCAACCTAGACAGAGTTCCACACGTTACCTAGCAACCCAAGGAGCTCCTACATGTTTGGTCAGCTGGTTTTACCGCTGAATGTGCCGTACAATGGCTGCTGGAGAGGGCAAGTATAGAAACCACTTGCTGCATTCTTGTTGGTTATGCAGGTGGCTCCCCTAATGCTTTTCAAAGATGTATGGTTGCATAATTGCACATTTGTTTAAGCTAAATAAATGTAAATGTCTAAATTTACCTTTGGGCTCAATAATCAATCGAGTTTGCTTATTTTTTAATTTCTATTTAATCTGTTTTCAACCACTTTTACTTGTGAGTGTAAAGGTTGAGTTGGGGGCGTGGCTTATTTGGATTTAAAGTGACAAAACGCTCTTTAAAAGCGTATTCTGAAAGGAGCAGACTAAATCCTCATTATTTAAGAATGATTTTGTGCATAACTTTGTAATGAACATGTTTTGTATAGACCGTAACCTATCCTAACCTGTTCAAGGAAGCATAGTAACATAATTTTACCTCATACTGTTCGTAATGGCGTTCATAAATCAGGTATTTTACCTTCTGTTTTATCTTTAATGTGTGGAAGACGTGTGGCTGAGCCAGAAACAGGAAGTAAGTCACTTGAAAAATAATAAGTGTGAAGATTTTGTGTAGAGAAAGAAAGGATTCCTAGTCTAAACGCACCAGCAGAGTGTATGGGAATACTGGGCCACAAAGCTTTTTAGTCAGATCAAAGCTAATCCATATCTGTGGGGAGAGGACTTGGTAAAACTCTCCACTGTCAGTGGGAATCCTCTGCCTTCCTCTCCGTCTGTTCCATCAGCGCTCCGTGAAACCGGTTGGACTTTTCGGCACCTTTTCTCTACTTTGAGCCGGTGTGGAGAAACTAGGTCAGCCATGGAGGAAGAAGTGAGCGGTCTGGCCTCCAGACTCGGTTAAGGAGGGAGTGTTTTGCCTCCAGGGAGGCAAAGGATGGAGAGGCTTGAGCAGCTGGAGCCAATGGTACTGACGAGGTATTGACCTGGCAAGCTAACGAGGATCCGCTCAACACTTGGTGCTGAAGTAAAGTCTTTACTGGCTGCAGGCATCGTGGTTCCTATTTAACACAGAGGTTCATTCCCACCAGCCATCTTTAGTCCACTTTAATCTGACTCCAGGAGCTCCGATTTGTTTGTTGAGGTGTGAATGCGCAATCGTACCAAAAGATTGAACTCTGGTCTGCCTACGAACTTCATCTTAGTTTGATTAATGTGAACTCTGGTGCGGTTCAAATGCATATGTGAACGCCAAGCAGACCGGATACCGCTCCAAAAGCAGGAAGTGGATTACAGCGCAGGGCATTCTGGGTAAATACGATCAAAACAAACGCGAGAGTCAAGCTCGAGCTGGAGAAAAAGACAAACGAGAAATCCTACAAAATCTGAAATCTGACACTGCTGTATTTCTGTTTGTATTTTGTGAAGAAGGAAGTTGCGTTCATGTTGATTTTGGAGGTTTTTGTGTCATTTCCTCCTGTGGTTCTTGGAACAGCGCCCCCACAGGCGAGGAGGGGAACAGGTTTTTCAAAGGGTTTGGTTCGTTTGACTGAGAGCAGCTGAAAATGTAACAAATGTTGCAATTTTTTTCACCAATCGAACAGAATCGAGGTGTGAAAACAACCTATGTATATTTTCAGAAAACCCAAAAAACATTAAAAGCTTCTATGTTATAAAATTTAAGCACATTGTGAACGACTTCTCGGTTCTTTTCTCCTAAAACAGCTGTAAATGGCATAAGGAGGAGCATTGTTGTGATTACTTCCTAGAACAGGAGCTTCTTAAAGAGACAAAAACTAATCATGTTTAATTTTTACAGTATTTTTATAACGACTGAAGGTGAAATAGCCACTAGATTGTGATATAAAATGACCCTCTGTGTGGGGAAAATACATAATGTCGCCTCTTTAAGAGAGAAAGACTTAACTAATCTGAAGCAATGTTGGAAAAAAAGCAGGATAAAATTCATTATGTGTTCTTCTTGTATCCATGCACAGCTTTTCCATTTTGCTCCTATGTTTATCTAATAAATTATTATGAAATGTGAAATGGTATGCTTTCAGTATTCAGAGAGGATTTGAGTCGATATTTGATGTTTTTTCTGGTCCTGTTATGTTTTTCCATCCAAGGTCGAGTTTGATCTGCACTTAAATGAACCTCGCCAGCAGGACTGAATGATTTGCTCTGAACATGTTTGATGTGAAACCTCTTCTTATCTCTGTCCTGCTGCATCAGTGTCCCTATGGGGCGCCATGAGAGCTGTAATTACCTGAGATCTTGTTTCTGATAAGGGACACCGTCGCTTCGTATTGTGGGACAATCAGTGGTCACCTTTTTCTATTTCTATCATTTCTCTCCATCTCACTTCGTCCTCTCCTGCTTTTTACGCCTGAAGGGACAGCGTCTCTGTCATGATGGCAGCGTAGAGAAAAAAAAAGAAAGAGAGAGAGGAAACCTACTCGTTTTTCTTCCTTTTTTTCCTCCTCAGCAGTTTTCACACTTGACAATTTGGGCAAAGAAACAAAACGTAAAGGCGGCTTGGCCCTGTTTGGTATTCATTGTTTCCACGGTGGTATTTTGACAGGGCTTAATCATCTGTAAAAGCAAACCATTACTGCTTCTGTTTGAATTAACGCTGTGGACGTGATTATGCAAGAAGAGTCGGATGTAGAAGGAGGGTTTCCTGGAGTGTTTGGCCTGAAGGAGGAAAAGGAAACAGCCACAGTCGAGACAAATACCGAAGGATCTCATGAATACTCTGCTGCTGCAGTCACCTGCTGGATGATACATACGTTGTCTGCATCATTCACAAGAGTGCCAGTTGTTTCTCATATCTAAATATAGGGCTGCAACTAACAGTTATTTTAGAAAACAGCTATTCTATCAATTATTCTGACGATTAATCGATTATTCTAGCGATTAATCGGATACAAATCTGCCATGTTTTTGTGTCTTGGATTAACCAATTAATTGGACAACATAAAAGTTCTTAATATGAAATTTCTTCTTACATAATTTAACCGGGTGAAGCTAAAGAGTTTTGTGTAGAACAGATGTACAGGCTTTTTAAAAAAAAATATTTTCTTTTAAATGCAAATTGTATTTATTGTTCAGTTTTGGATTCTTTGCTGCTCTAAGTGTGTGATTCTTTCTGCAACTGACATCTTTTAGTCTGCAACTAACAATTATTTTAGTAGTTAATTTTTCTGCCAATTATTCTGCCAATCAATCGATTATTCGGTTATTCTGACAATTAATTGATTAATTGGATACCAATTTGGCACTTTCTGCATATTTTTTTGTGCCTGTTTTATACAATATTGGAAATATATGGGAAGATAGAAAAAACCCCCAATTGAATTCCTTTTTAAAATGAGAAAATAAACATTTTATTCCATAAATTGCAATAACATTGTATTCCTTTAGCAAACTCTTGATTATTTGTCACAGAAAAATCCATCTGCAGCTCAAAAAATGGTCAAGCGTCAGAACAAAAAGCTCAACTCCTTTTGCTTGACTTAACTGCAGTACAGTGTAGGACTGATCTGTTAATTGTTTTAGATTAACTGATGTATAATTAAATTGCAGAAAGTGCTTAAAAGGAGTTTTTTTTTTTTTTTTACATAATTTGAAGTTAATTTTAATAAATCATGCAAATTAAAATGATTAAACTAATTTTAATTCATCATGCGATTAATTGATTTCTTTCTTATTACAACAGGCCTTGTCTTGTGATTAAGAAAGGCTTTTATTTCACATGCAGTTTTTAAAGACTGGTCTTTCTTCTTCTTCTGTTGCAGATGGAACATTTTGCCAACTGAAGGGTTTTGGCGACAGTGAAGTTGAGGAGCATCACAACCTGCTCTGCATTGAAACTAACCAAGCTACTGGCTGCTGGATGCACCTTTCCAACATGGAGACTCTTTCCCAGGACTCCATTCTGGAGTGCCAGATCTGCTTTAACTACTACAGCCCCCGGCGGCGGCCCAAACTCCTGGACTGCAGGCACACCTGCTGCTCCGTGTGCCTGACCCAGATGCGCAGCACCCAGAAGGAGATCCGCTGCCCTTGGTGCCGCGGCGTCACCAAGCTTCCCCCCGGCCTGTCCGTCTCCCAGCTGCCAGACGACCCGGACATCATCACTGTCATCGCTATACCTCACGCCTCGGAGCATACGCCTGTCTTCATCCGCCTCCCTAGCAATGGTTGCTACATGCTGCCGTTGCCGGTCACCAAGGAGCGGGCGCTCGGCCTGCCGGGAGACCTGGGTTGCCGCTTTCTTCCTGGCGGCCATCAGAAGGGCATGACGGTGGTGACCGTGCCCGAACAGCAGCCTCTGGGCCTGGCGATGGACCTGGAGGGCGTCGGGCTGGACGGCAGCGAAGGCGAGAGGAGAGTTCCCGGTCCTGTTGGAGGAGGAAAGGGTTCCACATGGTCTGGTGTTTGCACGGTTATTTTGGTGGCTTGTGTGCTGCTGTTCCTGTTGGGAATCGTGCTGCACAACATGTCCTGCATCTCCAAACGCTTCACCGTTATCTCCTGCGGCTGAGGGAGGTCGATTTGACCTCCTGCGGACCTCCGGCTCCTCCTCGGTGGCCCAGACTCTTCTGAGGAGTGGAGACATAGCTTAACATCACAGGAAAACCAGGCAAAGACGGAGCAAAGGGGAGTAGTACTGATGAGGGAACAACGAGGGCAAGAAGGAGATTTACAAACTGTCTGTCAGCATTGTTTGTTTTCAATTATGAAAACTGAAAATGGATATTTTCCGGCTGTGTGTTGGTTCTAAAAACTGCCACATCTTTGTGTTTTCTTCAAGAACGTTCTGAAAGTCACCATGGATCTGTTTTTAGACAGCTGATTGTGTTTTCCTAGAGTGACGTAGACACCCATTACACTCGAAGTGACTGGAACGCCTGTTTGCTCTGTGGTTTGTAAAAGTTAATCAGTTATCTGTGTTTTTATTAGCCATATTGAGGCTTTGAGCACTGTGTCTTAAAGGTGACCTATTATGCTTCCTATAACAGGTTAGGATAGGTCTATCATCTATACAAAATATGTTTGTTACTGTTTTTTGCACAGTCATTCTTAGTTGGTGAGATTTTAGTCCTTGTTGAGCTCCTTTCATAATGAGCTGTTTTAGGGCGTCTTGTCACTTTAAATCCAAATAAGCTGCTGCTGGCCACGCCCCCCAACTCAACGTTTTCACTCACACAAGAAAATGGCTGCAAACAGATTCGCAGTTATACAACCGTACATATTTGAAAAGTAGAAGTGGAGCCTCCTGCACAACCAATAATAATGCAGCAAGTGGTTTGTGGATGGTGAATTTTCCAGCAGCCATTTTACCAATCACTGCATTGGTAAATTTGATCCAAACCAGCTGACCAAACATCCTGGAGTCCAGCTTGGTATGTGACGTTACCATTCAAAATGGTTAATTTTCCAAACACCAAAAAACATCAACTTGGGATTTTTTTAAGCACTTGTGCTTTTTTAGAAGCAATTGAGACCCAAATGAAAGAGCAAAATGGAAATTTTGCACAATAGGTCCCCTTTAAAATCCAGAACCTGAACTGTTCTCTGATTCGGTGGGAATCCACATCCACACCTTCCCATTTGATTTTCTTTCTTTTTTTTCCTGTTAAAGACCCTGTATAGGCTGAATTGTTGAGCAGTATATTGTACAGCTGAACTAGCTCTGAGATGCTTTAGGATAGTAAAAGTGTGAATTTTTGTTTATATAGAAGTTTTTTTTATTGCTTTACTTATATTTTAATTAAAAACATTTGTTTGTTCAAGCCTCACAAATCTCAATGTTTTTTTTGTGTACTGAGTTTTGGCTTTTAGGTTGCTCCAAACAAGCAGTTTAATCCTTGAGAGCTACTATCCTTCAACATTTGGATCCTTCTTATCTCTCAAACCTTAAATTCTCCGGCATAAGTCAATTACTTCCAGTTTTTATCTAACATAAATCCTATTTTTCACAGCTGACTGAACTTAATAGCTCACTCCTTTTCTTTGTTTATCCTCAGGAATCTCTTTTTTCTTCAAATCTTTATGGATTTATTGTCACAGAGGTAATTAACATTCCTCAGGGGCCAATTGCAGCTAGCTTTTCTGTAGCATGCCACTTCGGTTAACTACAGCCAGCAGCAGCAGCCCTTGTTAATGAAGAGCTCCACATGCTTGGTGTTTATTTCTTTACTCTAAGGATCATGGAAGGGTTTTGTTTATCTCCAAGTGCCTAAAGACTGGATAAAATTTCTAAGATTCTCACTTTTCCTTTAATTTTCATTGTAGATGAATACTTATATCACACTAAAATGATCAAGCAGCTTTTGGTTCAACTTTATAGCCCGTTGAGCTAATTTAAAGCTAAAGAAAAGTTATAGTTTTTGTTTTACACAAATTCAAACCCCCACACCATCCACAATGAGGAGAAATCTGAAAATAATTTATTAAAACAAACTAGTTCACATTGACCAAAGTTACCACCTTCAACTGGTGCTAATCACCGCTAAGCTGGACATGAAAGCACTGGTTGCCAGGCTTAAATAAATCCATCCATCCATCCATTTTCTTTCACCCTTGTCCCTAATGGGGTCGGGAGTTGCTGGTACCGATCTCCAGCTACGTTCCGGGCGAGAGGCGGGGTACACCCTGGACAGGTCGCCAGTCTGTCGCAGGGCAACACAGAAACAAACAGGACAAACAACCATGCACACACATACCTAGGGAGTATTTGGAAAGACCAATTAACCTGACAGTCATGTTTTTGGACCGTGGGAGGAAGCCTGAGAACCCGGAGAGAACCCACACATGCACAGGGAGAACATGCAAACTCCATGCAGAAAGACCCCGGGCTGGGAATCGAACCCAGGACCTTCTTGCTGCAAGGCAACTACCAACTGCGCCACTGTGCAGCCCGCTTAAATAAATATGTAATAAATATAAAATATGTATATCTGCATTTTCAGGATGTTGATAGAGGAGGTCCTGGACTTTCCTATTCTTTTAGTTTAGGTTTTGGTATTAAAAACTAAGCCACATTTAGAGAACAAAGTCATTTAAATATCATTTTACATACACCAGGGGTTCCCAAACAGCATTAGCTTCTGGCCGGGGAACCTCTTATTTTAATCATTTTTGCATTTGTTTAGCGTGAATGCTGCCTCATACATTCTGATTTTAATTGGACATGAGGTCTTTTCCTCGTTCATATTGCGCTTGCTGTCTGAGCTGGAGGAGCAAAGTAGCTTAGCAGCAAATCAGAAACATGAGCATGCTAAAAAACATTTAAAGAAAGTATTCTGACTTATACTTTGTAATAATAATTGAAGAGCAGATTAGAGTTTATGATTAAATTCAATTCAGTTTATCTTTATAGCACCAATACCGAAGCAGCTGCTACAAAAAGGCTGGAAGAGAGTCTGGAGGTAATTTTACTTTCTAATATTCTGATTTATTTTCTACCATCCCATCCTCAGAGTCAAACGTAGTTTGCTGCAGTTTTCCAGTCCTCACTTTCACTGTAGATCATTTGCATTTCTCCCATATTAGAGCTATAAAATTCATTTTTTTCCCCATATCTCTGACACGCAGCATTACTGTAAATGCTTTTCAGAGGAGCTGTTTTCCTGTGTCACTGTGTTATATGAGCACCTTTGAGGATGTATCCTGGATTTTCCACATAAGCTGAGCAGAGGTTGTCATCCCGTTAAGCCCGGCAGAAGATCAGACTGCTTCCTCGTGCTGCGGAAGAGGAAGACAGTTAAAAACAGTGATGGTTCCTATTTGTAGGAGGCAGTGTGCAACCGAGTGAATAAATAGGTATATCAATTTTTCAGTGAACAGCCGCACAGTGTTTCTGACAATTTAAAACTTAAATATTTGAAAAGATTAGAAGGAAGCGTTGTGTGTTAACTCAAACTGTGATGTGTCAGGACAGGAAACCTGTTTCAAAACTGTTTCAAAGGAGTGTGAACTTGTGACTTAAGCTGCTTTAACAAGAACAACATGTTTATTAAAGGTTAGTTTCCAGATTCAGGCCAGAGAGTTTCTTTCAAGCCAGGCATATGAGTTTTATGGGTATTTGTGAACCTTATTCTGAAAGTTCAAGTTAAAAGATCTTCTTGATGTGTATTAATTCTGAGTACTGCAAATTTATTCTCAGTTACAAGGCAACTTTGAAGGAATAACATATAAAAGAAAAAAATCAATGCCATAAAGACCACAGATACAGAAAATGTCGAACCACTTGTTGCTATGGTGATTGCACTATGTTGAGAAGAACTAACAAAATAGACACAAATCAACATCTCAAACAAACAGTTGCTGTTTGAAAACTAAAAAATCTCAGGCTTCTATGTGCCGGACCCTCTGGTGGCCATATACATTCATTTTACATTTCTTTTCCATTTCATAGGTAAAAGAAGAATGCTCAATTCCAGCTTTGAAAGAAAAAATTTGGTGCTGAAATGATGGGAGTGTATTGTAGTTTGTGTGAGCAATCACTGCACTCCAGTGGGATTTGAAAGAAAACAGAATCTGTTAAACCAGACAGAGGTGCACTGGGTGAAAACAGAGAGAAATGCTTACGTTTTGATGTGTAAATTGTATCTGTGGAGGAGAAATTGTGAACACGAAAGTGGTTTAAATCAAAAAGGTTTCTGGATATTTTACAGGGTTGAAAACTAGACTGTGACATCATCACCTTATGAGAGGAAAAAATACATCAAACTTACAGTGGGATTGTGTAAAAGCAATAAAAGTTATTTAAATACTAGTTTATTCTAATAAAGTCCAACTTTCTAAAACTTCCTAAAACTTTAAATGGTGTTTCCACTTGAAAGTGTGGCTGAGTTATGGCTCTTCAAAGACGGCTGTGTTTTTCTGTCTACTATTTCTAAAAACCCTTTGCAGTACATGGGCTAATTCACATTTATGTTTTAAAATTTCATAAACAATGCAAAATGGATCAATAATGCACATTACAGAGCCCCATTTCCTATCGAGCAACACATTCTGATGGGTTTTGTTTTTTGTTCTCTGTTGTTATGAAGAGGAGCAAACCAGCAATCAGCATCTAGACGAGGAGTTTGAATTATAAAAATGCCAAAAAGCATCCAAAATAGCTTTTCTGTTGGCCACAGAAATAATTATTATTTTTCTACTGTGTTTATGTAACCATTTCTGCTTCACAAACTGAATGCAATCAAACTGAAAAATGGCAACATCAGAAAAATTACCCTCAATTTCTACCGCTGCTAAATGTGAGAGATGTGAAAAAGCAATTTCGGTGCTTCAGCTGTGGATATAATGACAGGTTAATTAGTCTGTGTGTGTCAGGTTTTTGTATTTGTTCACCTGCGACCCTCAGTAACTGATGGTTGGGGTTGTGGAGCTGGCAGAGTACGAAGGAGCTCATTTACATCTTGACAGCATGTCAATCTCTGCTTATGAGAGGTTTACATGTTCGAAAATTTCCATCAGATCAGAGGAAATTAGAACATTTTCCCTCCATAACCTGAAGGAAAGATGACAGAAATTTGTTTGGAATAGGTTGAACTGTAGTCTGTACAAAAGCTGTAAGTTATTTCAGCACCTGGCTGGATACTCTCATGGATTCTAATGTTTTATTTATGAATCTTTGCAAATGAGGTGTTTAAAAGTTCACACTGCTAAAATGGCAACAGTTTTAAGCATTTAGTCAAGCATTAGTGGGAGCAACATGACCATTTCTTGAAAAGACATTTCTCCAACCAACCATCCTTTCAGACAACCATCATTTCAACCAACCAAAGACCAACCAACCGTCCTCCCAGACAACCTACCAACCAACCAACTAGACAACCAAACACTAATCAACCTTTTAGACGACCTACTAGCAACTTACCAACCAACCAAACAAAAACCAACCAATCATCTTTCTAGACAACCTACTAACCAAGCAACCAATCAACCAACCAACCATCAAATGAACCTTCCTTCCAACCATCCTTCAAACCAATCAATCAACTGTCCTATAAGCCAACCAACCAACCAACCAACCAACCAACCAACCAACCTTTCTCCCAACCAGCTCAGTTTTAGAATCACCCAACAACTTATCTGAATCATTTAAAGGCCTTACTGGCAACATTGACACAGGACGTTCAATGTGTCTTCCACAGTTTATTGCTGCAAGGTGCAAATCTTTTATGGTGATTTGATTTGCCAAGAGGCTGCCTTGAACCCTAAAACATTTAGATAATTTTTATATGGAGGAGTGGGTTAACATCCCTGCTGAGATAAGTGCAAAACTGGTAAACAGCTGCAAGAAATGCTTAAAGTTTCTCCACCAAGCTCATTTATTCTGCTTAATGAGATGCGAACCGTTTTAAACTCTCATGTAATTTAGTCCACTGAACTCAAAATGCTAATTTCTTTTAGTAAAAGACCAAATATCCATCTGCTGTTTGTCAGAAAACATTTGTTTATCATCTTCCAGAAGCAATAATCACCAATATTCTCCCTCACTTCCTCTGCCCATTGTGGAAACCAACCTGAAAACCAAGGTCGTACACAATATATACAATATGCTCGAATACATTTGCCACAACTGATCTTCAGTTTTCTCCATCTCACTGCATGACTTTAGTCCAAAACTATCTGTGACTTCGGTTAAGTCACTGCAGACCTCACAGGGAGGAAAGCTCAGGCTCTCATCAGGGGATGTTAAATGAATAAAAACCAGGGCTTTTAAATTCGAGAGCACTCATCAGCTCCTGTGCTTTTGTCTCATTTTCTTCACAGAGGATGCCCATGAGGTAACGCTGGGGTGTAAACAACAGATGGTTCAGTATATCAGCAGTAAGCCCTCGCCTCTTCAACTTAAGTCCTTTACTGGAGTATTGTTTAGAGAAAAATGAGCACAAACTCCTCACAGCCTCCAGTTTCTACTTTGGAAATCTAGATGACACATCTTGATTTTTCATAACTAATTAACTGAATCCAGTTTTTTGTGCATCTTTCTCTTCCTATCATTAAGAGGACAACGAATGGGAATGATGTCTATCATACAGATCATGCAGGCTGTAGAGGGGCCCCCACAACACCAGGGCTCTAAAAAAGTAAAATTAGTAGTTCAGTTCAGATAGTGAGGGTGTTACGTATCAAAAATGTGGTGTTTCTCTTTCAGGCCAACTCAAACATTCACTGTATAACTTAGTTATTTGGTGATACATAAACATTAACCCAAATAGTTAACATATGTCTCCTAAAGAGCCTCTCAATGACAGATTTTGCTTTAAAATGCTAAAATAAAGCAAGTAAAAATTATTATCAAAGTAATTTTCATATCAAAGCTAACCTTCGTAAACTATTAAAATTGTAGCCTCATTTTTCAAGAGGGAATTTACAGGAAGTTGAAGAAATATATGTCTGCTTTGAAACAAACTGAAAATGTCTTTCAGTAGGCTGCTACGTTGAAATCTTTGACAAGCACTGCTAACCACCTCATTTGCTTTTGTTGCTCCTCTTTAAATGACTGCCTATATAAGGTTACAGTTTGACTTTTTCTGCTCTCTGTATTTATGAAGCTCCTCTGGGATTTGAGATCATATTTGAGGTATTATTTGAGCTTTTGAGGTACTAATTAGTTGCTCCCAGTTGTAAAAACAGTTCCTTGTTGCCATGGGTTTGCATTGTAACAATTGTCTGAAAGTGAAAAAGAAAGAGCAGGAATCTTTCCAGCTACATAACATCCAAACCAAAGGGAAAATAGTCCAAACATGCAATACAACTTAACATAAACCATTTTGAGTAAAAGTAAAATAACAAATTCAAACTAACTTTTTTCAGTTCACATTTTTTCTTATTTTTTTCTTATAACAAGTCACAAAAATGTGGAATTCTATAAGATTTTTTAGGGTTTTTTTCATTTGACCTAATTCCCTTCCGTACAAAAACTTTCAGAAGTGATTTAGATAGCTAGCGTTGTAAAGTAATTCAAACAACAGGAAGTTTGATCAACCAATCATAGCTCGAGTTTCAACCAATGGGCGTTTCCCGCCGCTCCAGAGAATTCTGGAAGGTTCCATTAGCGGTGAAGGAGCGGAGAAGCTAACTGACGTTCACTAGCTTCCAGGAATGTTGAAAATATCAGTAGTTAGATTAAATATCGTTTTTGGGGATTCCACTGTTGGACATTTTGGGCAATTATTTAATAAAAACAACGTCAGTATTTAAAAAGGACGTCCTCCAGCCGAATTTATTGAGTCCAGGCCTGGTTAAGTTGCTAGCTAATTTCAGGTTAGCAGCAGGAAGAATGAGCAGTTGGGTGCAGCGTCTCTATGTTTTCGGATACTTGTGGAATTATTTGGTAACTTAAAGGGAAAAGAAACGCTGTAAATGGTTCGGGGTGGTAAATGCGCTCAGGACAGTCTGTTCGTCTTTGACGATGTGACGCCAAGACGCCACTCCCACACACATGTCTTTTTAATTTTAGCTACAGAAACTAAAATGCAGTGAACCTATTCTGAAGACCCAAGGACTGGATGTGGAGGAATTTCAACTGCAGTGGTGAGTCAACCCGATTTTTTTCAATTATTTTTGGCTGGTTTTGCTGCACTTGTTTTGAGTACTAACATATTGTATGCTCTTCATTTTAAATGTGTGGAGCTAAATTGGTGTCAAGTTTGATGGAATTTTTTTTAATTAAAATTAATTTATAAAAAATAAAATAAATAAAATTGAAGAATAATATACAGCTGAAAAAACAGAGAAAAAACAAACCTTATTTCAGTTCAAATCCTTTTTTTTTAAGCATCTAACAAATTCCAAAAGTTTTATCCATCCAGCTACATTTTTTTCCACAAATTGGAACTGGAAGTGGAAACAGCAGCAAGTCTCTGATATCAATGAAAAATGTTTTGTTGTCAATCAAGTTTAGCCTAAATTAGATCAGATTTTTTGACTGCCAGCTGTGACACAAGAAGACTTAATGCATTTGTGACAGAATAGGATAGAAATTAATATTTTTTTATACCATCACACATGTTTTATCGTAAAGTGTTTTAAACAACGTAAAGAAGCAATCTAGCGGAGATGCAAAACTCCCTTATTCTTAGTATCCCTTTCATTTTGAAGAGTTGGGCGACGTTTTCCCCTTGGTCTCCCAATTTATTTACGCCCATATTGATTGCGATGGTTCCTAGCGATGCATGGCCGCAGACAAATGATTGGCCCACACTGGAATATCGACTGTAGAAACCTTTATTGTGCTATCATCACACAAGCCTGCAAGCCGTTTTCTGCAGGCGCTGCATATTTTATGTTCACAATCATAAAAGCAGACAAGCAGAATTATGCACCAACACACACAAACACACACCTGCATCCCTCCATCCTCTGACACACACTCCACACTTGTTTCCTTCGCCCCCTGTTGAAATGAAGCGTTGAGTGAGACTGGCTTTGTGAGAAACGCGCTGCTTTCCCGCACACAGCCTTCGCTTCAGCTTGTCTAATCCATCAGATGTGGTAAAAACGCCGGGCCAGCCATTTCCACTAAATCCCCTTCCATCAAAGTCTTCAGACGAGCACTACATCTGTCCCACCAACATTTACTCAGCTCCAGTTTTCTCACCTTTTACAGGCGATGCCTTGGATTCTTTAAAAGCAAAATCTGTCAAATATTATTGACCCAGTTTGGGTATTTGGACCTGAACATGCAGATGCTATCAGAGGAAATGTATAGACAAGTTTCTCGCTGTTTAGAACTACCATTAGTTTTAGCTGACGACTTGTCAACATAACATGCTAAATCTTAAATTTATATATGACAAGAAAAAGGATTGAAGTGCTTTGCTAGTCATATATAGTTGTCATGTGACGTCACAATTCTGGGAACTTTGTAGGTGACGGCCATCTTGGTAGGTGCCGTAGCTAAATGTTATGACAGTTGCTATGACAACATTAAACAGCCACAAGCTTAGAACTGACTCTTGCCTCATTCCTGTCTAACTTAAAAACAATTTAAGTACATTATAACTATTATTTGATTTCAGATTTTGAATATTCTACCCACCTCTGTGTAATACTAAGATAAGAAAATATTTACTGTTGCACTTACTTCTGAACTAGCAAAATTAGCTTAGCTGATGTAGCTTTTATCTGCCAGCTAAGACGGACGTGTAGCTTTGTACTTACTCTGCCAGTCAAAACCTTGTCATTCACACAAAGAGTTCGTACGTCCTTTACAAAGCTATTTAAATGTTGATTATATGCATCAGTGGATTTCAGGCCTTGAAGCTCCTCCGTGGTGTACACGCTCTTCGTGTTCACTAAGTAGTGAACTATTTCATTTTATGAGATTGAAGGCAGCTTGTCCACATTCTTAGATATTTTTCCATTATCTGTCTCATACTGGCGATCCTGACAGCCATTTTGTTGATTTATCTTTCTCTTAAACATTGGTCCAGAGTGTCAATATACTTTCTTTTTGTTGGTCTCTTAGTCATGGTTCATCTATGCTGTGCGCTTCTTAAATTACTAATACATACATCTCCAGGCTTTATTTTAACGAGATTGTAAAAAAAAATCTTCTTTTCATCCTGCAGCGTTGTGCACATGTGCAAAACGTCCAGATGTGTCAACGTGTCTGTATGATAACCCTTTGCAGTCCCTCTGTTTGATAATGTTTCTTATTCAAATTGTTTTCACTGATTGTTTTCCTAAACTATTGTGGGGACTCCACATTTTTGCAGCTGTTAGCAATGTTGCCTGTCTGGACTTGGAATTTCAGCATGGTACCGTATATTCCTTGCACTGTTGGAAACAATTTTTCTTTAGTTTTTTAATTTTTTCCAAGTGGCTAATAGAATAAACGTCAGTGTCAGGAAATCTTGCATTGGTGACATTAGCTGGCTAGTTTCCTCTTTTCTCCATTTGTCATCTCTGCTTCCATCACTCTGTGACCTTTAGCAGTTTGGGTAAACGTCATTAGTGTCTGGTGTGAACATCTGCCATGAGACTCTGTCCAACTGGCTAAATATTACATTAGCATGAAAAATGCAAGTTTATAACATTTAGAATATGTTAGCTAACTATTATTTTTGTTCTCCAAAAAGACTTTGCACTCACTGATTGTGCAGCCTTAATTTAATCACATTTACTTCTGTAAAAATGTCATTGTCTATAGAAGTTAAAGTTTATTGATCTCTGAAAATGTGTTCTTGCATTATTATGCCATTACAGTTACATTACTTGAAAATGGTATCAAAACAACAGTGTTGTTGTTGTTTATAGCAAGAACTTCTGGGACAATTCATCATCCAGAAAAATTTGTCGTAGCGCATTTATGTTTTATAAATCTCCAAAATGTACCTTTAAACAAAATGTAGACTTTCTTGTTCTAACCAAAATGAATTTATATTAAAGTTAAAAATTTCCAGGATTAGGAATTGCAATTTTCCAATGAATATATTATTTTTTTCTGCACCTTTTGTCATTAGTACACCCTTGAGTTGAATGGAGCTCATGATGTAAAACGTTCCTACTGGTGCTACAGTATTTCAGCAGTGTCAGTAACACCTGATTCATATTTCTGTAGCAGCTGCTACTTCTAGCATCTGAGCCTGCATGTCTGGCTCCCAGAGAGCCATCGATCTGTTTACGCCTCTCCGCCTTAATGAATGCACCATGGAGGCTGGATGTGTGGCGTGACAGATTAAAGGAGGCTACGCTCACATCAAAAATGTGTAATTCTCAGAGCAAGTGTCATGCAGCTCTGTGTTTAGATAAGCAATTTCTGACCCCATACCGGGCTTTATCTGGACTTCAGTGGATGGACTTATCCATCAGATAGACCTGCAGGTTTATCCAGCTGTTACAACTGCTGCTCTGTCTCAATAGATCTTAGGATGGAAAAGCTGGAAAAGCAAAACATTTAGATCAGTTGTTGAGAAGAATGGGGAAGACAAAATAGGTTGACACTAGTTTTCTAAAAAGAAGGTAATTTAACAATATATTTTCTTGACATGTTTCAGTTTATCCTTTTCAAGTCAAATATCTTTGTTGTTTAGGAATCTTTTGAAACTAAATCTTACCTAACTTAACTTGTAGAGATAAATCAGTTAGTCTATTCTAAGAAAAAAAAAGTCATATTGCCAGAAAATGTCATATGTAAAATGGGATATTATTGTTGCTGGAGATAACAGCAACTCCAGCAACAACTTAAAAAAAAGGGAGTAAATTTCTGTCAAAAAAATTAGAAACTTTTTGATATCAGAAAATTTTCTAGAAAGAAACGTAGATAATAGTCAGCTACAAAAGTTGAAAATTTTGAGTTTTGAAACTCAGAAAATTAAAGATTCATTACTATTTAAAATGTTTTGATCTCTGAAAATGTGTTATTGCATTATCATGCCATTATTACCATTAAAGCAGTTGAAAAATGGTCTGAAAACAACAATATGAAAGTTTATCGCAGTAACGTCTGCAACAATTTATCATCCAGGAAGTTTGTCATCTTTGCAGACCCAGTTATGTCCCAACATTGAGACTGAATTTTCTGAAGATCATTAGTTTACAGATCAATTTGGATTCCCATTGGAATGAATAATTGGTAAAACTTCATTTTCTGAATGAGGTGAATCAGAAGATAAAGATTTATCTTAGAGAGAGCAGCTTCATGCAGCTGCTGGTTTCCTACGAAGTGCTTGGAGGATGCAGAGTGACGTCTGCTGGCAGCTCCCCTGTGAAATCCTGTAATCCCACACCGATGATGACAGCTCCTGCTCTTCATCCTCCTGTTTGATGGCGTAGCCTGAGGCGAATCTTCCGCCCTCTCCTTCACCCGGCGATGGTGACTGACCTCTGAAGCACTTTATCAGGACTTTTCGCCCCTTAAAGCCTCCTCAGACCTGGCCGCCGCTGACTGCTGAAATGTTTTTCCGTGGAACTAATAGAATTAAGTTCTCATGTAATGAAAGGAAATGGGATTTTAATTTGTGTGAAATAGCTGCAGGGCACTGCCTTAGCAGAATGAAATATTCATATTTCCCTCAAACTAAAACACAGGAGTTCAGAGTCTTACAAAAAGGTGCTGCTGCACAGACATTTATTTTTGTCTCAATGTCTGCTCGGATCGGATGAAGGACAGAGCAGACACGTCAAGGACAAACTGCAGAGACTGAAGCCGTTTATAGGAAATCTATATCTGGTTATCTACAGAAGTCAGACGACTGAAATAAAGGAATTTTTCTGTCTATTTTGACCTACAACTAACAATATTGGGAAAAAACAAAACCAAAAAGAAAACAAAAAGAAGATATATACATATTATTTTTAATCCATAAACCATTCTAAATTACATCATATTTATATCTATAAATATATCATGAGTAAACATTATTTACATTTTTGTAGTGAGGATTGACACGGCTGAAATAAGAAATAAAATGTGTCTGACTATATTTTGGGCTTCCACTAGCATTATTTATGGGAAAAAACAAAAACCAAAGAAACAAAAATCAAACAAACCAAGAAAAAAATTGCATGTATATATTTAATTCATCATCTAATCTTAATTACAGAATATTTATGTCTCTATAAAGTCACTAATAGTCAGAAATTCGGGCATTTTAGGAGGACACAACCAAAACAAACATGCAAGTTTAGTGCTAGTGGAGGAAATGGCTCATGGTCTTTTGCCAGAAACAAATGGGAAATCCTCTGATCACTTAAATCTGACGCCCCTGCATTTTTGTTTATATTTCGTGAAGAAGGATCTTGCGGTCAGTGTCTTCTTCAGAGATTTTTGTGTTGTTTTCTTCAGTGGTTGTTGATGCAGCGCCCCACAGAGGCAAGGAGAGGAACAGCCTTTTTTAGTTAGTTTGGTTGGTTTGACTCAGTGCAGTCTGAAAGAGAACCGCAGCAGCTGAAAATGTAAAACTATAAGTTTAGTCCCCAATCAAACCAAGTCTACTGGCGAGAAAACACCTCAAGTTGCCATTGTTCTATGAATACATAATCAGCTCAAATCATCAACCCTCCACCGGCATCTTTGGCCTTTTGTGTGAGATGTGTGAACTAATATACTGTATTTGCTAGAAGGAACAGAATATTTGGAGGAAAAATGTCTACAAATGTAAGTTTCACTCTTCATGTGTCAGATTGGCTTGACCTGCTCTTCTCTCCAGAGCCTGGGAGTTTGCTTTCCGCCCCCTAATTTCCAACAGAGCAAAGTGTTTTTCTATTCGGCATTAGGGGATGATTCAGTGGGTTTGCTGCGGTTTACCCTCAGTAGGATTAGAGCTGCAAGGCTTCTTATTATGGTGAAGCGTTTGAGCTCCATTGTCTGTTAGGGAGAGCAGTGGAGCTTAAGACAAAATTAGCCCCACAGAGCCTTTCGGTGGCAAAGCTTTTTCCTGGAAATGGCCGTGGGAGAAGTCGACAGCGGGGCAAATGTGAAGGGGAGGATGCTGTGGTGTTGCATCTGGTTGTAAGGGATTAATTTATACTGCTAGATGGCGCAGGGCAGTGAGGAGGAAAGAGGCTCTGGGATGTGAGCTGTATGTGCTGAAAAATGACGAGATGTATGCTGAACAGATGAGAATACAGTAGAAGTGAGTGCAGATCCTCATCTTTGATAGTTTGGAAAACTACAAAATGACATTCAACAATATAAAACAGTTCAACTTTCTTTTCCACATATTGTCATTGGGGTACAGTAGCAAAAACAAGCAAATTATATCAAAATCCAGTCATGTTAAATGTTTAAAGATCAGACCTCCTCTGAATGTTCTCAGCATCTCTGTTGAGATGGTTCTCTGGTGAGAATGTTCTCACCAACCAAGTTTTTGGTTACCTCTCAACCCTAATAGGCATTCACACCAGCCCTGTTTGGTCTACTTTCATCCTACTCCAGTGCATTTGATAAAAAAGTCTGGTTTGTTTGGGGATATCTGAATGCGTAATCACCCAAAAAGCAATCTCTGATCTGCATACAAACATAGGTTTATATTCGGATGAAGTGAATTCTGGTGCAGTTCGGATGCCTATGTGAACGCCAAGCGGACCACTGCTAAAGCAGGAAATGAACTACAGCGGTGGGAATTCTGGGTAGATGCATTCAAAACAAATGTAAGAGTCCAGCACTAAGGGGAAAAATAGCTCGTGTTCTTTTACAAACAAAAGATAAATCCTACAACCGCTAAAATCTGATGCCACTCCATTTTTGTTTTCTTTTCGTGCAGACTGCTCATCCATAACAAGGCAAAAGAGTGCTAACCATAAGTCAAGAGCTTTTCAAGGAATAATAATTCACACCTCTTTCTTTGTTTGCATAATTAAAGAATTTTTGGACTGGCTAAATTTTGAACATCAAATAATTGTCCAGTTGCTCCCTAACACCACTGCTGATGTCTTTGCTTATGGGGTTTTTATGGAGGTGGTCACTCTAAACTTTGGCTTAATTATCGTTCAACAACAAACATTTTTTAAAAAAGCTTTTATTAACAAGAATACAAAAAATATCTACACTTGCATACCATTTAGTGTAGTATGACTCACCATATTGAATTCAAGTAAATCTGCCCAATTCAATAATGAAAAAGCACTTTTTACATCTTTCTCAGTTTCTAAAATTCTTATTTCATATTTTGGTGTTTCCGACTCTGTTGGATTCTTTTTTTTTTTTTTTCTTAAAAGTCTTTTTTGTTCTTTATACATTTGGCACTTATTGCAGGTTGATCAGTGTCCCTGCAGCCCAAACGGTTGGAGGGTTCCACCAGAGAAAAGCAACATGACGGTTGGAGCCTCTCTGCTGTCGGACTCCGTTTGGCACGGCGGTGGGATCGGAAACGAAAGGCGACTTGGTCGTGTGCTCGTTCAGATTTCTGTCAAGATAAACCTCTACCCTGCCTCATGGCAACATCTTTATGCTTTCAAGAAAACTGGGATTTAATACAAAGGGGTGGAAAATGACAGACAGTATCACAATAAACACATCGAAGACCCATAAGAGAATATAGCGTTACCGTTGATGTATATCACTGGATTGGACATCACTTGTCAGCTGGTATAGATAGTGTTGCCATTTCTGTGCACTGAGTCATACCCACAAGCTGTATTGGTTGCATTTCCATTAACCACATAAGTGTGGAAATTACAAAGATTTGCTTAATGGAAACATGGCAATTTTGGAAAAAAAGAAAAACGTATTTTTTTTTTTTTTGATTAAAAGGTTTTTGTGCTAGCATCAAGTGAATTATTGAAATTAGTTTATTTCGCAAAACTGCAATGGAAACACTTTTTTTTTCAATCACAGGAATCACATGATCAACAACTAGATGTCACTACTGGCAGAAATGACAAAGAAGACGACAGGAAGTAGTACTAGAAGGAGGATGAAGGCATGGCATAATTTTTTATGACTTCTCCTGTGAACAAACTTAGTCACGTGTGACTTTAATTGTGTTTGTATTTAATGGAACCACCGCAGTTGCAAAATTGTTTTTTTTTTTATATTAGCAGAACATTGAAGAAGTTTAGCCCACATTTGAAATGGAAACAGCCTTATTTCTTATGATTTTTATGAATGTCTTAATTGAATGCTGAAAATGTTTTAGTATGTATTCTCCCAATATGCACTGGTAGACAGTTTCTCTATTCAGTCATGATGCAAAAAAGAACTAAACAAAGTTCTTCTTTATCTTGGACAATAGTTTAATTTTACATAATTGCTGCTTTACTCTACGAAATATTTAATCCATTTTGATGATTGTTATGAATATTGCGACATCCTGCAAACAAGGCATTTAGTTCAGCTTCTGTCGTTTATTGAACTTTTAGAAATTACAGCAGCTGCAGTGCACCAGTGACTGACACGATAGTGACGCAATGTCCAATCCAGTAATTTATACCAATGGGTGTGACTTTTAGAAGCATTGAAAGCTCCTTTCTAGCAAACCGAAGGTGTCTACTGTCACAACATATGTGATGTTTTTAAAGTTTACGCACAGTGCTAGTTGTAGAACCCAAATAAATTAAAACATAAATACAAAAGGTGAAACAAACGAGTAAATTAGGACCAAAAACACATCAAAACACTGACTTTCTCTCAGAAGAAAACATCTCTGTGGTGCAGGGAGTTTTCATCTCCAGCTCAAACACTTTGAACCAAAAGGGCTCTGTCTCTGGGTGTTGCAGACCCAAGGAGGGGGTTAACATGTGCTTTGAAGCTGTTCCTCTACTGGGCCCCAGGAGGCCCAAAAACCCAAACCATCTTTGAAGAAGATTTAAACCCAGCTCAGACTGCCTCTGCGGGCGTGAAGGCCTTTAAGGCTACTGATAATCCAGCCTTGGGATGTAGAATACGGGCGTCCCAGCTTTGTCTTCTCATTTGTGTTTTGCCTTCCTTCTTCTCCTCCTACCACATGGGAGGCGTGTTTGTCTCCAGCACGCCGTACATCTCTGCCAGTTTTTTAAACCGTGGCCCCCAGTCGTTCAGGTAGTCGTACTCGTGGTCGGCGTTCGACGTTCCCGACTGCAGTGAGCTGAGCGACTCGGCCACCGAGCCTTCGCCTTCGTATGCGTACGTCTGTAGGGAGTCGTACGGCGGCGCACACGGGTCCAGGTCGGCCTCCAGGAGCTTCGCCAGCACGTAGCCGTGGACGTTGCTGTCCTCGCCACTACCCACGCCGATCACGCACGGCTGAGGGACGTAGCGTGACAGGCTCTCGATCTCCGGCATCATGTCCTGCCGTATCTTGCCTAGAGGGTGGTGCACTTCTCTGGGGTTCCACATGGCGGCGATGTCGAAGGCCTCGGTGTCCTCCTCACCGCCGCCTTCGTCGTCGTAGCGTACGATGTTCTCGTGCACGTTCTCCTCCTCGTCGCAGAGGTAGGGCTTTTTACGATGTGTCCGCAGGGAAAGCATGAGGAGAATCATCACTGGTAAAAAGAAAAAAAAAATTGGAAGTCTGTACAAAACCTTACAAGAATATTTATGTAAAAAATTTTAATTTTTGTACTATACATTTTTTATATTTTTAACACTTGTGCTATCACATTAGACTGGAATTGCAGCTGTCATCACTTACAAGACAAAAATTTACAGTAGTACAATGGGAAAATATTCAAATTTTTGGTGTTTAAAGATTTAATTTTTGGAAATTAAATCGTCAAAAATATGAATAATCGTTGAAATCAATTAATTCCTCAGCGTTAATATCTGTATATAAACGTAAACCTGGTTCCTTTTAATATTTGGCTAAGTTATTAAGAGCTTAGGAAAAGGTTCAAGGAGCCACTGGTGGCTTTGTTCAAGCAAAACCACAAGAAACAACTTCTTCTGGAAGGTTTTTTTGCACAAGTTGCAGGGCTCACTGCTCACTCACCCAGCAGGACGAAGATGCAGGCCAGAATAGCAATGAGCGCTCCTTTGCTGAGGCTGGCAGGCAGGCTATAGGCCTCGGCGTTGCACGACATGACGTTTCCCTCCTGGTCGCAGCTGCACACCCGGATGGTCAGAGTACTGGTGCTGGTCTGCATCGGCTGCTCGCCATCGGACACGAAAATGGGCAAGTAGAAGACGGTCTGGTCCTGCTGGGACCAGCCGCCGCGGCGCGTCAGGATCCACGCCGTGTTGTCTGGAGACAGCAGAGATAAGGTTCAGCTCTGACAGCTGAGCGTAGGGAAGGTGAAAGTCTTTGTCCAGCATTCAGTCAACAATTTCAAAGCCGTCTTTATCAATGGATCTCTTCTTACTGGAGACCTTCTGAGGTTTTAGAGCTGGATAATAATTTTTGCACACTAATGAAGCAAAAGAAACTCAAGATTCACTGTGAGATCTGTTAGAGATGAAATGATTAATCGTGATTAATCAATTATTGAAATCATCGTTGATTTATTTTGCAATCGACAAGATTTAAAAAAGCCCATTTGCTGGAAAAACAACACAGTTAAAGGAATCACTGAACCAAAAATACATAGAGTACGTATTTAAGGTAAAATAAACCTTTTTATCTGAAACAGTTCTGGCAGATTCAAATGTGTCGTACAAATAAACTTGATTGATAAAAACACAAAGTTATGAAAGACGACACATTACACACACAGTAAACATTAAATTTTACCAAAGGCCATCGTTACACATCAAACCTTTGGTCAATGGTTCTGTCCGATTATTAATCGATATAAAATAATCAACAGATCAGCTCTATACTGCATTGATAAGTCAAGCAAAGCCTGAATACTTCTCAAGTATTTTTTAGCTTTAGCAAACATTTTACTGCTTAAAATGTTTAATTTTTTATTAAAAAACTAATTGAATTGTTTATGTGCAACTTTTAATCCATTTCTAATGTACACAAAAGGTTAGGTGGGTGAATGAAAAATCTGCAGATTGTGCCAGTTTTTCATCCGATCAATTGATTACTAAAATAATTGTTAGTTGCAGCCCTAGAATCAGTGGGGATGAAGTATCTGCAGGTTTCATAGTTTTCATAGTAATTAGTCACAGATGGTTGTTTAGGGACGTTACAGCTGTGGAGATTTAAGCGCCTGACATTCATCCAGTAGATGCAGCTTCTGCATCCAGAGCTATTGGGACAACCGACACTTATAAGATGCTCATGCTGCAGCTGATTAAGGATGAGATTAAATAATATATTCGTTTTTAGTACTTTATTATGGTAGAAATTCAATCTATAAAACTAATTTCACACTGATTTTGGGTAAAAACTATAGAGTTACTTATTTCCTTAAACGTAAAAACTGAAAATGTAAGTTTACTACAAAAACACATAATCTTACAAAGTATTTTGTGTAGCTTCTTGTGCACTTGAAATGAGACAAAACTAACGTACAGGTAACTTTTTAGCAACATGTGGAGTATTTTGACACAATAACAAATTTTACTGGACGATAAATTGGCAAAGAAATTACAATAATATTATTGTTTTGAGACCATCTGTAAGTAATAAAATGGTAGGAATGTCATAATAATGCAAGTTTACCCTCTCAAAGATCAATAAACTTGAATTAATAACACTTAACACGGGGACTATTTAAAAAAAAAAGAAAAACAAGACGAAAAACTATGAGAATTAAAAACAAATAAACACAATCAGTACAATAAATAAAATAGATAATATCTGTAGATAAAATTGCTGTAAAATAATCAGGATGGAAATGATCAAGTTCATTTTTATTTATCATGCAATTAATTTATTTCTTGTGAAGTTGCAGTTGTAAATTATTTCACTTATGACAGGAAAAATGTCTTGTTCTGCCAGAGAAACTAGCATTTATTTTTTTTAGCAATAATAAGGAATTATTTATTTAAAACAAGTTCCTGTATTTCTAGTGTACTAAGATTATACTTTTTCATGAGAATGAAGGAATTATTTACTCAAAACAAACTCTTCTATTTTCCTAAAAATTTGCTTGTAAATTTGTTTTCTTATTTGTAGTGTACTGGAAATCAGCACACTAGACAAAAACTACTTGGTAAGGTTTTGTTTTTGCAGTTGCCTTCATGTAGTAGACAGTAGGGAGTTCAGACAGAGCTGCCTGAGCTTCGTTTGTCCTGTACTGGCAGCGGCAGGGACAGTTGGGATCGGCTCCATGCAGCTAACGCCGCCACACTCAGTGTTTCAGATCATCTACCTTGGTTGTCTCTCAGCGTGAAGTTGGGGTTGTTGGCGGCCTCCGGAGCCAAGCTATAGTAGAAGCGTTGGCCCCCCAGAGGATCGTCTGGATCCACCGCCGTCACGGTCTGGATCAGCTGGAACAAAGCGACAGGTGTGATTACTGCTCTGAACCGCAGAGTTTCACTGGATTTTACTGGATGACTATGGAATAACAGAACATTCTCCAGTAATAATGGTAACTGTAGCATATTCTAAAAGACCAATAAACTTTAAATTCTAATGGAACTGGAAGACATTTTAAATATCCGAAATAAACATAAGACAGGACACATAAAATGAATTTTGATGTTCAAAAAAGCACCAGATTGGAGACTTTTACCATCCAGTTTTTGGTAGGAAGAAAAGAGAAAAACAATAAATCATGCAAATTGAAATTATTGAGCTCATTTCATGATTTGATTTATTCCGTACATCCGATTAGTGACTATTGACTTGTTTTAGGTAATATTTCTTTTTAATCTACCCTACTTTTAAATGTAACCAGGACTGCACAGCTTGTTTAAGATCCACTAAAGTGCAAAAAAATTGATGATTTTGTTGTTTGCCTTTTTTAGGACTACAGCTGGTGTTGTCAATAATATCTTCCAATAATACAAAGCCAAGTTTTGTAATTTTCTGTCAACCTTTAACTCGTTGGGCAGCTGGTGGAGATAGCAAGACTCCTTTCAAACTGCATGTTTTAAGAATCACATGATGCCGCCCATTCAACACAACTCTTACTTGTGTAATTGTGAACGAACCAAACCATTAGATTAGTAACTTTGGTCTCCGTACCTGTCCTGCTTTGGCGTTTTCACACACAAACGTCTCCAAGTAATGCGACAGCGACGGCGGATTGTCGTTGACGTCCAGCACCCTCACAGCCACAGACACGCTCGAGATCTGCGTGGGATTATCTGCAAAAAACACAAAGATGCTGTAAGGTGTTGAGCTCCCGCTGGGACTTGCTTAATCTTCCCCTCATTTACTGCCAACCCGTAGCACATTACCGCTTCTCATGCTCCCATCACAATTCTATTACTCTTCATTACAGTCAGCGATTTGCATACCTTAACCAGCTGTGTAATGGGCTATAAAAATACAATTAGAGGGCGGTAACTACTTTCTCAGGTTTCATCACACGATCGATCAGTCAGCAATGTGACTTTGATTCTGGAGGTCAAAGCTCCACAGGGTCTAATGGTGTCCAACCTACAGAGTGGGTTCGCTCCGCCCACTTTAAATGCCAACATTTCTTTCATTTACTGATTTCTTCTCAAAGGAAAAAAATCTAGTTGGGTGTGATTTTTTTTATTTATTTTGCTGCTGATACAATTAGATTTTTTTCCCCTTTTGACTAAAAATGCATTTGTTTGAGAAAGTATTTTTAGACCTTTCTCTATTTTGTGTCTTTATGGCTTCAACCTTCAATGTGCTTATTTGGGATTTTATGTGATAGACAAACGCAAAGAGGTGCGTAACAGTTGGGTCACTGTAAAGGAAGATAATAGATGATTTGAAGTGTTTTTGCTTTTGCTTCCTTCCTTCTACTTTAGTTTTCATATTGATTAATAATCATTTACTGGTGATTGTAGCTATTTATCCAACTTCTTCAGATTATTTATTATTGCATTGTGAGCAAAAAGCGACAGAAGCATTGAGAGTAAAACTGCGTAACTTTATTCTGTCTGTTCCCTAAATCAATCGGCTCCCCTCTGTTCTCCCTGTTGGTTCTCGTTCTGCCTCTTCATCGTTTCCTCCTTCCTGACACGCTCTGCCTCACCGGGTCTTCCTACTGCTGCCCTCAACGTCTCATTTTCAATTAGCCGCCACACAAGAACTTATTTAATCAGCCGGTGATTCCATTACCGCCTCCTTTAAGGTGTGTCGAGCAAACAAAGACTCTTCCAGACAAACAAAGCCAATGGATGAAGGATGAAGGTGACTTGGTGCGTCTGCTGTTGTGCAACAGCAGTTATTCTGTATCAGTCTTAAACTTTTTCAGGACCACTTAACCCTTTTAACAGACACTCATCTGACTTGAAACTGGCCTGCATTAACGTATCTTATTGTTGTTTTCTTTGCTCATCTTAAAGAGAAGTGTGGTGGTTTTTTGTGAATGTGACTGGCCATGACAACTATGAACATGAAAGTGTGGATTCTAATGTCAAACACATGAAAATCAAAAAAAGTTGTTTTGTCTGCATTAGTAACATTTTAGGGCTTTTTCTAACTTAGAAGAATGATCAAATAAAATGGATTCAGGTTGCTTTGGGAGAAAAGAAAATATTTTTCTATCAATTGTATTTATTTTATTTGCAAATGAAATAATTTTTAATTAAATAAAAAAGCCATTGGTGTGCAAGCAGAGCATTATAAGTAAGCATAAAAAAGTAATAAAGAATAAAAATCCTCACCAATTGAGACTCCTTTATGGCATAGAATGAGAACTGTTCAAAAGAATCACATAATTTGTGAATCAATGCTTCCTTTGGTCATATAAGTAATCCTGGGATTGTTTTCTTTCCACCAGTGTCTTTTGTTTTTCTTATTTTTACTTGGTGATTCCTACTTTTAAACACAATCTTTTGTAAGCTAGCTGTGGCGTTTCTCTGCAGTATCTTGCAGACCACTAGGGGGCCACAGTTTGAGAAAGACTGTTCCAGATATTCAGGGAGTTTTTCTGCTACAAGTTGAGTCACATTCTGATTTTGGTGGAGTTACTCTAGGTTACTTTCTACTCACTCATCTCCATGGCCAGGACTGTGATGTTGTGCCATCCCACCTCCTCTCTGTCCAGCGAACGCACCGTCATCAGCGTCCCGGAAGTGATTTCAATGTAGAAGAATTTTTCGGGGTCGCTGCTCCTGTCGATGGAGTACCTGTAAACCAAACAGTGGGTACACTGCAAATAAACTGACTCATCAAGAGTTTTTGGTCTAGTGCTTGTTTTAAGTCAATAACTTATTAATATTGATGATGAGTACTTGTTCCATTGGCAGAAAAATTCACGTAATATTGTCCTGTTTTAGGTAGTAACAAGTTACATTTACTCAGTTACATATGCTTTTTTTTTTTTTAATTTAATGTTAGGAGTATTTTTACTCTGCTGTATTTTTTATTTTTAGTTAAGTAATTTTATTATGAAGTTTTGTTCTATGTCAAGTGTGCTAGGATATTTTCACTAGAAACTAGATAAAAAATTCTTGATAAGATTTGGTTTTTGCAGTGATATCAACACATCAGCGCTGTATAAAGTGCACTTCTGCGTGCTGTAATCCTATCTGAGGGCCGCCGCGCGCTCGTATCCGATGCTGCGTGTGCATGCGTGTGTGCGGCGGGGAGATAAGGCGTCTGGCAGCTCCTGCAGGCGCAGCGAGGAGACGGCGTTCCTGATCGGAGGCTTAATCAGAGTATCTGCTCCCCGTGCCAAACAGGCGGCAGGAAAACACAAACCTGCAGAGAGCTGCTTTGGCTCATCTTCTGTCACTTTGGGCCGATTTCCAACAACAGCTCCTCTGAGTGAGCCGAGCTCAAGCAAGATACCCAGAGGAAGGAGCAGGATGCTGACAACTGAATATGAGAGATTCTCAAAGTCAGATCATTTCTACAAAAGAAAATTTCACTAACTCTTTCCTGTGGAGGATTTTTAAGTATGTACTAGGGATCCACTTTTTCAATTTTGATACCGTTAACGTTATCTGAGGTTTAGTATCGTCCGATACGATCCAATATCAAAAAACAGCGCTGAATTGACTTAAAATGCTTCTTTTTAAACACAGCTATAAATCTATTGAATTACAAATTAATTTGATAACTTTGCGCTACTACTGCACACTTAAATGCACAGGGATGCACCGATCCACTTTTTTCACTTTTGATACCGATACAGATATCTGAGGTTTAATATCGTCCGATACCAATCCGATACAGAAAAACGGTGCTGAATTTTTCTCTTTTCTCAGCAAACTGACTCAAATAAGCCATAATTAAAGAAGAAAACTTTCTTACTTTAATCACAAACCTTCAAAATTTATGAAACTGGTGTAATGCTGCAAAAACAGTCTAAAAAATCATGCTCTTGTGAATCAGTGATGTAGATTATTGCTAATATTTCTTTTCTAAAGTTTAAGAAAAATGTACAAAGTATGTATTAAATCATCAGTGCATCTTTTTAAACTAAACTAAAATAATCCACAAAGATCAAAACACTAGTATGTTTTGATGTGAAACTACTTTGACATTCCTTAGTAGATATTTAGATATTTTTTCATTAAGAGCATTGGAAAATTATAAAAATGTTTTTTTTAAATATATTAAATCAACACAAAATACGAGCCTGTGAATTACATTTGAACAAAAAATGTTACTGTATGAACAATAGTTAAAAATCATTAGTGAAATTCTTTTTAAAAATTCACCAAAATACTCGCCCATTAATTACATTTTGATATAAACATGTTCATGTTAATATACAAACAAATTTAAAATTGCTACCTTTTTCTCAATTTACATTAATGGTTAAGAGACACAGAATGACAGATTTAAGAAAAAAATGTATTATAAATAATTTAATCTTGAAGCTAATTGAGGTTTTATAGGGGAGCTGAGATTCCTTCCTATCACTATTTACCTAATTAAGAGATTTATGTCTAATCAGTTTATGAACGTTCAATCTGACCACCAACATCTGTTTTTATAAAACACAAAAAGTCAGTTCTGTGTACTGGTTAGGTTTCAAACTGGCTATTTTTATCAGCTAAAAGCACATATTGGTCAGTATTTTTCTTTATGAGGCTTCAGCTGTGATCAGCTTTAATGTGTTATAATTCTGCCCTCTGGTGGTGCAAAGGTAACATTACATATTATTTAAGCCCTTGGATACTTTGAAATTGATTGAAAGACTTAGTTTTGTTTATTTGCTTAAATTATAGAGATATTTAATTCTGACCTTAAAAAAATATTTGTTGGTTTCAATATTTTTCTGTTTTTTACTCTATAATTTCGAAACCGCTTTGTTTATATCTTGTTTTTTGACCTTTGCATTTGAATGCCCTTGAGAGTTTTCTTTAGTTGTATTTGCCAAAAATAAGAGAATTAAAGATTCTCTTTTGGAAAAACAACTTTTTCTTTTTATTCATAGTTGAGATGAAATGAAATTACATTCGTTGTAAACGTATCTGAAGGAAAACTAAATGAATCCAAAAAACTTTTGTAGTTTTGGGAAACTGACGTAAATCAACCTGAGAAAAATACTGCCTGAAATAATCACAAATACAAATAAACTGTTTAGTGTGAATGTGTTTTTCCTTCTTCTCACCTCACTGTGTTGTTGGCAGCGTCAGGATCTCGCGCCGACACCGTCTTCACCACCGTCCCGATCTCGGCGTCTTCCAGAAGCTCGATGTAGTACGACGGCGAGCCGAACAGCGGGGGCTCGTCCACGTCCTCCACGCTCACGTGAACGATGGTGACGTCCTTGAAGGGGCCGCGGTGCCGGAAGGTCGGGTCCAGGTGGGTGTTGGCTCCCTCCACCTTCAGGGTGTAGCTTGGCTTGTTCTCGAAGTTTAACGGCTTGAACAGAGAAGCAGATAATCTGGATTATGGCGTTTGATTTACACAGAAAGCAAAATGGCTGCATTTCATTCATGCCACTAACTAAATGAGTCAGAAATTAGTTTAAGCCCTTAAGTGGGTCAATAACTTAAAAAGTAATTTTTTATTAAAAGCAAGTATGTTTAATTCTATTATTTATACTGTATATTAACTTTTTGGAAAATACTTCAATAATATTTCGTGTTAAACAAATGTTATATTGCTGTTATGTGAATCCTTTTACATTTTTTCTAAATTAATGGCATGCATAATTCTATAAATTACATACTTTTTCAATTCATATTTTCATTAATTTCTCCTAATACACATATCTAACTAAAAGCTGCGATTTAATATTTTTTAAAAGCATTATTAGGTGAAAATACATATAAATGTAGAAAAACAATTAAATTGTGACATGTCATGTATATTTTATTTATTTGTACTGGTTTAAACTGTAAAAAAATAACTTGTTTAAATGCTTCATTTCATGTTATAATAATAATTCATATTAATTATTGGAATTATTAAAGATATTATTAGAAACCATATATATATATATATATATATATATATATATATATATATATATATATATATATACATACATACAGTAAAATACCAATTCAAAAGTACATTTTTGCTTTTAACTTCTCTGAAACAATAATTTTGCCTGTAATAAAATAATATTTAAATTGTTTAATAATTTATATTATTATAAATTATTTATTTATATTATAAATTGTGGCGCCAATGCCTACCTCTCCGGATTATATATGATTTAGAAATGAGCAAAATAAAAAACATCAACACTTATTTTAAGGAAATCAATCAATATCTGCGCTGAAATATTTACCTTTTTTACGGTAATGATGCCAAAGAGGTTGGTGGCGTCCGTGCTGATGTCAAACGTGTCCCTCCCGTCTCCGTCGATGATGCTGTATTTCATCTCGGCGTTGACCCCAATGTCCCTGTCCTTGGCCCAGATGCGGCCCACCACCGAGCCCACGGGGGCCGACTCCGGCACGCTCATCTGATACAACCCTGACAACACAAACCAGCCACGTTTCACTCATTTGTCCTCTAGAGGGAGCCAAACACCTTCCTTATATCGGAACTGCAGCTTGACTCCAAGTCAGAGAAACATAAATGGCTCCATAAACTCCTGATTCGTTGCCTTATGGGCCGGCGAGGGCTTCATCTACCGCCTAATGTCAAAGAAAAGGTGACAGCTGCCCAGAGTGGTGTGATCAGGCAGCTGATCACACCTACACTAAGTGACAGCGCTAATTGGTCAGAGCTAATTAGCTATGATGGAGGTGGAAGTGGGTGGTGAGTTTGTTTCCTCTTGGGGACTGAAGCCATGAGTCAGCCATCTGAACATGACCAAAGAGAGACCCCAGATTTTAAAGGGGAGTTATCATGAGTTAAACATGGAGCTGGACTGAAGAATAAAAACTCAATCTATTCAGAACATTAGCATAGGATGTTTTCCCATGGCACAGTCTGGTAGGCTTAGTTCAGTTGTGGACCGAAGTTGCAACATTTGTTACATTTTCAGTTGTTGTTCTCTTTCATACTGGATTGCCAATTAAACCTCCTTGCCTGTGGGGGCACTCCACCAAGAACTAATGAAGGAAATGACACTGAACTCAACTTCCTTCTTGGAAACAGAAGTGAAGTAGCGTGACATTTTGGGGGTAGTAGTATCTCTCTTTGGTCTTTGGTAAACGACCACAAGCCATTTCTCCTGCTAACGCTAAACTTGTGGGTTTGTTTTGGTTGTATTTACCCAAAATTCCCTGCACCATAGTCTGCATCTTGTTTTTGTAGCAGTCTCTGGTTGGCTTGGCGTTCTAATATGCATTCAAAGAGTACACTTCGCTTTTTGAGTCCAATTGCGCATTCACACCTTCCCAAACGAACTGGACTTTCTTGACAAAAAACTGTAGTTGGATGAAAGGGGATTAAACAAGACCGTTGGGAATCCAGCTGTAGATACTTCTCTTATTTATACATTTCAAGATAAAAAAACTTGAAATGTTCACATCTATGCTGATGATACACAATTTATTATTGTCATTTCTCCTGATGACACGTTGCCAGTTGATGCCTGTTAATCTGGATTGAGGTAGGCGGAAAACAAATCGGATTTCATTGCGCGCTCACGTTCCATTTTTCTTTTGGAAGAAAAGTAGCTAAATAAATCAAAACTGAGGGGTTTGTGAACTCTCACGGTAAGTACCGCCGCTTTCTGCACTCCAGGGAGAATTTGTGATTTTCTTAGAGTGGAGTAAAAGCGAGCAGTGATTATGTTTAACACTCTGCTGTATTTGGCATGATGACACCAATTTCTTCCAATTTTAAGCACGTTTTGACAACTTCTTGACGTTTTTATCAAGTTAAAACATTATTTTGTTGTTTTTTTTCCCTTCATTTTTTGGGTGAATACTTTTATTTTGACGGTCTGCTAGAGTAAGTGGGATGTAATTTATGTGTTCATATTATGGCTCATTTTTGACTTGCATCTCTTTAAGGGTCAGTCTACTCTGCTCAACAATTTGCAAATCTTTTTTTTTTTTAACCTGTACTATTTTTGTCTTCTTGAAAATGTTCAACACTTTGTTTGAAGTTATTGATAACTATTTATAAAACACAGCCACAACCCACTGTACAACCATCATGATGTGAATAAGTTGAGGAGTGATGCCAGGAAAAAACTGGGATAAAATTTAGACGTTTTTTGTAGTTCTGGATCCCACGAATATTTCCTAATCGGTGTGTTTAGAAGGGAGTGAAGCACATCCCAGATAGAGGTTATGTCCCCTTAAAGTGGCAGTATTGTGTATTTTCCAGGAATATAATTCCATTTTATAGCACAATCAATAACCTTTAGTTATAAAAATGCTTTCGATATATATCAAATATAACTTAAAGTTTGACGTTGTATTGGGCCTCTATCTTTTTAAAACCTCCTGCCCTTTCTGAAACTGCGACTTCAGGAAGTTGTCCCAACATGGCTCCTCTATAAACCCTTTAACAATATTGTTTACCAGCGTTTCACTGAGAACTAGTTCCTATAACGAGCTCAGCAGACATGCAGTTTCACCAAGTGCTTGCTGATTGCTGCTGGCTAGTCTGAAGGAGCTGAGTGGGGGAGGAGCTATGTTTGGAAGGCGGAGCTAGGTCCACCCAGGTGTTTGGCACAGCTGAATGGTTGCCATGGCGATTGTAGGCTTTTTTAAACATGAATGAAAGAATCAAAGAAACACTCCAGGAATGTTTTTGGTGAGGGGATAACATTACAGCATGTGGAATGCTGGAAAAATTCAATTTTACAAAATACTGCCCCAAATTAGTTTTGTTTTATGTTTTGTAGGACACTCGAAGCGTATCTCTCTTGTTGCAGCAGCTTCAGGTATTCAAAGCTGCAGGCTGTGCAAGCAGCCATTTGCTTACAGTAAATGAGCTGTTAAAAACTCGAGGAGAGGTAATAAAGTGTGTGTCATGGCGGTGAAGATGCATCGTAAACACTCTGTGTTTTGCTTACGCTGGTCAAACACGGGCAGGTTGTCGTTGACGTCGCTCAGAGTGATGTTGACGGTGGTGGTCCCCGCCAGCCCCCCCAGCTGTCCGCCCATGTCTTTAGCCTGGATCAGGATGGTGTAGTTCTCCCTGGTCTCTCGGTCCATGTCTGCTAAGGACACTCGGACAACACCTGGGCGCAGAAACCAAAGGTCATGGGGTCAATTAAAGCTCAGAGAAGGAGAGCTGCTCCAGAAATATAGTTCACTTTAAACTTTTTAAATTTTCTGGTTAATTTCTTTTAATCAGTTAATGACTGAATGTAGTAATGGCACATAAATGGATGTTTGGTGGCGCATATTCATGAATTTTATAGGACCTTCAGCCAGAGGAAAAAAAAAAAAAAGATTAAAAACCACATACAACAAGAAAAACAAAGTAAGAAAACCAGAACACATGAAGAACTTAAAAAGTATTTAATCTCCTTTAACATTTCCAGGTTTTGCCAACCAAACCCTGCAATCTTTATTTGTTGCTATTTTATAAAATGGATCAAAACAAAGTATTTGGCGATAAAAAAATTATTAAAACCATAGGATGTATTTACATTGATCACCACTGATTCAACATTTCTTAGGACCATTCTTGATTGTAATTATCTACAAGCTCTGCACCTCTACAGATTAAAGGTTGCCTTTTATTACCAGTTTTCAATTAAATTGTCTAATCTTTGACTAGGCCATTCTAACACATTGATATCATTTGATCTATGCTACTTTGTAGCTCGGGTTGACAGTTTAGCTCCATCAACTGACCACCATCCGGTCCTATGGGAAGAATAGCATTCCCACAGCATGATTCTGTCACCACTGTGTTTCACCATGAGGATGGTGTTTTCAGTGTTAGATTTCCTATAAAAGTAGATTATTGCATGTTTAACTCCAGAGTTACTGTGGTTCTCTTCTTAGCTCTGATTAATCTGTAACTTCCTCTCCAACCTTTCCGTTCACTGCAAAAACACAAAATCTAAACAAGTATTTTTGGTCTAGTTTCTAGTGCAGATATCTTGGTAGACTTTAAATAAAACAACTTATAGATAACATTTCATTAAGAAATAGGAGCTTGCTTTCAGCCAATAATCCCTTAATATTGATGAAAAAGAACTAGTTCCATTAGCAGAATACTTTGTGTAACTATAACCATGTAACATGGGAAAAATTTCTTGTTATAAGTGAATTTATCTGCCAATGGGATGAGTACTTTATCAGTGTTAAAAAATTACTGACTTAAACAAGCTTCTGTTTTTTGCTGAAAAGTTACTTGTTAGTCTTATTTCAAGTGTACTAAGAAATTTGCACAAAATGCTTGGTACAATATTGTTTTTTGCAGTTTCTTAAAGCTAATTGTTATGTAATATTCTTTAAAAAAAACAAAACAAAACCAAGGTCTTCACAGAGCAACTGAGATTAAATTCATAATAAAAAAATTACATGAAAGAGCAATAAAAAATATAAAAGTTGATGGTTGTAACCTTCAAATAGCTGTGGATGCTTTGACAGAGATCTGTGCTGTTTGTGTGGGATGTATTTGTGAAGTTTTACAGTAGAAACAGTTCAGTGCATGTTGCTGGCCTTCACCCTGTGACTCGACACATTTATTTCACCAGAGTGTAGTCTTCATAAAAACCAACAGCTACGCAGAAAACAAGAAGTCTTGGTCAGCTGATGATGTTTTCTGCTCCAGTTTGGAGTTTTATATTGTGTTGACATCAGTAAAAGCCTTGAAGGCAGCACTTACAGTGGAACCCAGGAAGCTGATTTATTGCTCAAGAGCCAAGCTGAGGTTTTATTGACAGGGCAGCTGTTGGATGAAATAAAACAGGAAAACTAAAAGGTTTTTGTATGCCAGCATTAAATCAGGAAGGTTAAGAGAACAGTTAGTTTTTCAACAAGATGTCTCAGTATGACTGTTTCTTGAAGATCTTTTGTGCAATTTTAGGAATTAGCTTTGTTTGCCAAATTTATGATTGTTTTGACTTTGGCAACACCATGAATTGCATGTTTGGATAATTGTTCCCCCTGGATCTGGATGCTGTGCAACTGGAAGGATTTTTGTTCTTCAGTTTTTTTAAATGTTATTTTTGGTACAGTTGTTGTGCTACGTAACCATGGCAACAAGGTCGAAAGCTCAAATAACCCCTAAACTTTGACCCCAAATCCCAGATGGGTTGAAAAGGAGGAAAGTCAAACTCTTTCTTCCATTGATCATGATGGGCAATGACTATATCCCGCACTGTAAAACCAAAGGATTTTAGGTTTTATCACAATATTTTGTGGTACTATTGCAGTACTTTTGGTGCAATCAGAACACCAGTCACTTAAAGAAGTGGGATTTGTATCACTAAACTGCACACTTTAACTGCATTTAATCATAATTTCAAATTTATTGGTATTTATTGGTGCACATTGCACAATTAGTGGAGAAAATGGTAAAAATAGCAATCCTGACAACGCAGATGGTTTTGTTTTTTGAAATTATCAATGTTAAACATTGGCACATGTTAAATCACATTTTTAAAAAATTTATCACGATAAATGATAAATGCTACATGATACAATAAATGCCCCTGAGCTTTAGTATGTTTTGCTCAAAGGTTCTCATTTAATCGATTCAAACTAATTTTTGGCAGGGATTAAAATAAATCTTGGACTCTTTTGCTTTTCCTAATGATTAATCGAGTTTATGCCATTCACAATCAAAAGAAAGATTTTATCCTCCATTTATCCTAATTTTAATTGTATGCATTCATTTAATTTCTCTTAATTATTGAATACATAGCAATTCTATCAATGAAATTACAGCAACTCGGTGCCTTTTTGCATGTAGACGTGTTGAAGAGCTGCTGAAGTTCAAAGCGAGCATCCGAACGGAGAAGAAAAGGGATTTAAGAGACTTTGAACTTGGCATGGTTGTTGCAGCCAGATGGACTGGTGCTCCTAAAGAGAGAAAATATCCAGAGTGTGGATGAAAAGCGCCTGGTTGATGTCGGAGGAGAATAGAAAGTAGACACAGGAGCTCAAATATCTACTCGTTTACAAGCAAGGTGTGCTGAAAAGCATCTCTGGACACAACAGGTTAAACACTGAATAACAACAGGAAACTGAGGCTGAACTCGACAAACACGTTGTGTTTTTAGAAGTCCAGCACTAGAAAAGGTTGATTGCAAAAATAAATCCCTTAAAACTTCTTTACTCAGGAAAATTATTATTTTTTGTTAAAATTGCCACCATGTCGTGGCAGTTTGCAACGAGACACATAATCTGTGGAAAAAATCAAACTCCTCCTGTGCTACTGCAGCTACTGGCAAAAATGCTTGTTTGTTTTGGTCAGATTTCCTCCAATCTTCTCCTCTGCAGGTGTAATGCGAGTCTAGAGTTTGATTTTTATGCTTAATATCTTCTCCTCCTGTTTTCTAGTTATTTTTGCAGCCTTTGAGAGTTGTTGTTGAGTCACTGAAAAAGATAGATGTTGTTTTTGTTTTCTTCTGAATCGATCTACATGCGGATACCTGAAAATAAAACACAAATTTTTCTGTAAGAAAATACCAACAATAAGCTGTTTTACATTTGGAAAAATTCACTCCAGATAAAACTACAGTTTCATAAAAATGATCAGAGCCTGAAGGATTGACCCTGCAGTAACCAAGACTACAGAGTAGGAGCCAAATAACTGAAATCAACCAACACAGATTGGTTCAAAAAACACGTGTAAAAGGCTAGATTTCAATTATAAGCTGAAGGTTTTTTCCAGGAGGCCTCTTTCCACACTACAGACTGCCTTCTGTCCTCATTATCAACAGGAAAGTCACACTTTTAAGCTTAACACGTCTTCTTTGTCAGCTGCCATGAGTGAGTTTTTAGATGTAGCAACAAAAGAAACGCGTTGGGTAGTTTCGTAGCAACAACAGGAGTCATGCTGAGCTCCCCACATTTTGAGCTGGTTGGTTTACACAGGGGGCATAAAGCGAGCACTGAAATCACTGCAGCTCCATCTCAGAACGGTGACAGAGAGGAGAAAAAACAGCAGCCACAGGAAGGTTTTTACTTCACCAGTGACTCCAAGAAGTTGACAAACCTGTAAAAGTTTGCATTTTTTCCAGTACTGTGGCACGTTTTGTAAAATCTCCCCAAAAACGGATTCAGGAGTATCAGTCAGGAAAAGGGTACAAAACATTTCCACCATAATGTACAAAGTTTAAATGGTCACCAATAAAAGGAAACATGGGACAAGATGGACATCACAAAAACTGGAATGTTCTGCAAAACTGATAAGATGAGATGGAAACTCTTTAACCAAGAGGCAAACAGAGACACTGAATGACCTGCAGGAATTTCCAAAGTGACAACAATCTTCTTTGTTCTCCATTTAGCTCGGCTTTGGGTTGCAAGACAGAAAGGACACATGGAGTCCTGGAAAAAATGCGTTGTTTTTCTGCCAGTTATTTTGGAGTCATAGACCACAGCCACATTTAATTAGTAGTATAAACAGCCATGCAAAAAAAACAAAAAAATAAAAATCTGGCTTTAGCAAAGGATGCTGTGAACTTAGTTTTATATGCATCAGTGGTTAAGCTTCTCCTCAGTGGCATAGCTTAGATTAAAATACAGGGAAATATGAAGCTGAATAAATGCCCACTTCTTGGTTTAAATTGAATTTGGATTGTGAAATAAGTAAGGTTTGTTTAAATGAAGCACCTGATGAGCAGGAAATGACTTGATTATCTGCTGTCTGATTGGACAGTTTGATTTAAATCATCGCTGTCAAATCATTTCAAGGTGTAAAGATACAGATTGAATGCCTAATTTTAATCTGGTAGTTGGAACATGTCTGGATAGGATTGTTCAAAAAGTTTTCTGATTGGCTTTTTTAGATAGATATAAGATAAAATTATGTATTCTATGAATTTCTTCCATTATTTCAAGTTTTAAATTGAGAAATTATTTTTCCTTACACAAATTCCACTTTTAATACATAGAAATTTAAACCTCCAGATTTATTTAACTTTGAAGGAAAGCTACACTTGTAACTTTAAATCATATCTAAACATGATTTAAATGATAAATTATCGCAATAACAATAACTTCTGGGACAATTTGCAACCATAATTTACATGCATAGAAACTTAAATGCTCCAGACTTTACCTTTGTAGAAAAGCTACATTCCTAACTTTGTAACCAGAATCTGCAAAAATCTCCCCAAAAAACTTTTTTGCTGAAAGTCAAACGGGAAGGTTTGCAGCATGTCTGCAGTCGTACCGGTTTTTGCGTCCACAGAGAAGTATGGCTGCCCCTCCAGGATGCTGTAGACGACACGAGCGCTGTTTCCATATGTGGGGTCGTCGGCGTCTGTGGCAGTGAGCTGGATCACAGACGTTCCTGAGCAAATTGGAAGAAGAGGTGGTTTGATGAGGATATTTGTTGGTGATAAAACTCAGGCTGCCATGATTTTTCCCATCTGCTTACCTATTCTGGACATTTCTGGAACGGTGGCCTGGTAGGGACCATCCAGGAACTTCGGCTCGTTGTCGTTGATGTCCTGGATCTTGACGATGAACTCTGATTCAGGCTCCAGAGGTCGGTCAGTGAGGCGGTTCCGGGCCTGGGCCCGGAGAACGTACTGCGACTTCACTTCCCTGTCCAACCTCTGGATGGCGTGGATGTCCCCGGTGCTGTCGTCGATGGTGAAGGTGGTACCCGCCCCCTCACCCGTCAGAATGTACTTGATGGAGCCGTCACCTTTGTCCATGTCCGAGTGGAGCTGCAGGAAACCAACACTTTAAGGCAATGAAACTCTTCTTATGACCATTCTGATCCCAACAGTCTGCAAGTAAACACTTCTAAATTCAGCCACAAGCTCAGTATTTTGGGTGGCGATGTGTTTTTTGAGGGCATTCAAATGGGTCACATCTCCCAGTTTTACAACAATAAAGCTGCCTTGCTCTGCTAAACATGAAGATAAGACAACCAAATCACTTTCCAGGCCAAATCAGCCTTATGATCTCTGTCCAAGTTAACATGTGCCTCAATCCCTGAAGAGCAGACCGATTGGAGGAAAAAAAATGCCTGCAGAGATAAACATGAGCTGATTTAAACAGAAAATAATCAGCAGTTATTTGTGGAACTGTGGGCCTAACAATATTATCAGCACATTATCAGTATTGGCTGATAAAAGCTTTCAAATTAAAGCTGGCGCTGGACCAGATTGGATGATTGCATGTAGATAAATTCAGATTCAAACTTCATGAAGTTAGTTTCTGGGAAAGTTGTATAAAATCTAACATCCAAGTAAAGAAACACTAACTTGTGAAGAATGTTTGTAAATATACCACAATGCTACAAAAGGTTTTCATGCTTAACAAAACTCTCTGATCAGGCAAGACAGCAGAAACTATAAATAACCAATAGGTGGCGATAAACTCGATTAATGACAGGTGTGAACAGAAATCAAGAAGTTGATTGGTTATACTAATTTATGCATCAATACTTACAATATGTGCCTAAATTTCATCTGCTTATGACTGAATTTAAAGTTTACAACATATGCAGATGACCTTCAACTGTTCTTTTAAGGGATATAAATACATAAAAAATAGAGACCAAAGACATTTAACTGTTTCCTTCTGGATTTCTCATGTAATTGAATTAGTTGCTCATCAGATACCAGAACTGACAGTACTGAATTAACAATTTTAAGAGATAAGAAGCAGGCACCACTGTCAGCCATTTTCACTTCCATGCATTCAGAAAATGATTTGCTCTCATTTGATACATATACCTACCAGCCAACTACACTTGTTGGTTAACAAAAGAATTAAATTTTCTAATCACATGATGGTAGACTCGTTCAGGATTCTAGCTGTGGTGTCTATAACAGTGAAGTTCAAAATGAGCATCAGAACAGGGAAGAAAGTGGATTTCAGTGACTTTGACGTGCTGGTCTGAATGTTTCAGAAACTGCTGCTCTCCTGATATTTTCTTGCACAAAAAAAATCTGTTTTACAAAAAGTAGTCCTAGAAAGAGAAAATAACCAGTAGGCGACAGTTATGTGGTTGAAAAGGTCTTGTTGATGTTAGAGGAAAAATGAGCAGACTGGTGCAGGTTGACAAAGTAAAAAAAGGAGCTCAAACATCCACTTGTTTACTTGCACGGTGCGCTGAATAACACTTCTGGACACAAAACAGGTTGAGCCTTGAAGCAGAAAATCAAACTGGGTCCCATACCTGCCAGCCAATAACAGGAATCTGAGGCTACAATTCACACAGCCTCCCCAACATTGGAGAACAATTGATGCCTGGTCTAATAAGTCTCAATTTTAGCTTCAACAGTTCAACGGCTGAGTCAGAACTTGGTGTAAACAACAGGAAAACATTGACCCATGCTGTTGTCATTGGTTTAGGCTGGTGGTGATATAATGGCATGCCACATAGGATGAAGAAGAAAAATTTGGTATAATTGTTGTTCTTGCAAATACATCATTAAAGCAATTTGAAATTCATTCTTCTGAAGTATCTTCAATATATTTTTCTGTGAAGTGTGCCATGTGAACATAACTACAACTCCTTTAACAAAATCAAACCCAGAGATGTAGGTATTGTTTACTGCAGGATACACTAAATACTATAAATATCCCTTTTCCACAGCGGTGGGAAAAAAACGCAGAAAAACGGTCGAACAACTCAAAACCATATGTATTCTAATTCTTTCTTGCTCTCTGTGTCGGTTATGCTATACTCACACTTGTTGCCATAGCAACCGACTGACTATAATCCCACTAATGTATCAGGATGCAACACCAAACAATATGCAAACATTTTCCACACATTAAGCAAAACATTCAGTCCTTTACAGTTTCATGTTTTCAGGCTTGGTGTTTGTTTTGCGATTATAAATCGCTGTGTTAGATTAGCTGTGCCTGTGCTAGCTAATTAGTAGCACATTAGCAATGTGGTATCAGATTAGCAGATTAGAAATTTAAACACCTGCTCTTACTGATGAGCTGTTGGAGTTGCAGTGTGGGTCGAACTGAACTGCGCAGCACATCTACATGTTAAGGTTGTCAAAGTCAAGCTAGCATAGCTGGCCTACTTCCTTATCCCTCACTATTCTGATTAAAACCTTTTCCTGACCTTATCTAGTTGTAGTTTTGAGAATTTGTATCAACTCACTGTATCCATTTTCCTTTTATATTATCATGCATACATTTAAGATTTGACGTTATGTTGACAACTTGACAGCTAAAACCAATGGTAGTCATCGTCTGTCAGCAGTTTTTGAATGTGAGGTCATTCTGTACATGTCTGTTGAACCCAAAACTGACAGGTCCTGTACATGTCCAGTTTGGAAGTGAAGATGAGTTAACTACAGACCAGAGGGGTGGTGTGTGGTCACATGCATAACTTTAATCTGTTAACAGGCAGCAGACCTGTAATCACAGCTTGTTTCCTGTTTGTTGCTATGGACCCAGCGGCGCAATCAGCAGCCTTTTGTGGCCTCTAAGTGCAAATGCCAGCCTGTTGATGTGCAATCAGCCTTTACTTTGTACTAAGAGGGCCTCTCTGTATGACGACGAGTACTTACTGCCATCACGTTGGCAGAGTGAAATTCAATGCCTCCATTGGTATCTTCGCTGTATATAATCAACAGGCGAGCGCACAGGCTCAGCACTCTATCTGAAAACACACTGCTTTCAAGACGCTGGCTCTGGCCTTTCATCATCTGTGGCCTCTGAAAGAAGAGACCCAGACAGAGTTGTAAAACAGCTCCTTGTTGTTAGGCCACTGACGCTTCACCAGCTCTCTTTGCAACACCTATCATTCCCATGCAGCAGACAATGCAGTGTTCCCTTTCTGTTTCTGGACCTCATGCTCACCTGCTCTCCAACCTGCAAACCCATCAGGCTCAGGCATAATTTTTTTAATCAAAATGGTGTTGTTGCTTTTAGACTTCTTCTTTATGTTGATGCATCTTAGGCCAAAGCTTTTCCTTCACCCCCTGCACTAATCCCTTCATACCTCCAAGGGCTTTAAAAACTTAGGGTATTAGTTACCTGCTTCATCTCCCAACCTAAAGGCTTTGAACAACAGCTCAGAGGAGCTTTGAATCGAGGTGGAATATGCTAAAAGATGAGGCTATGCCACATATTTTTCATGTTTTCTATTCTCTCTGTTGGTGACTGACCTGTTTGAACCACTGTTGTCATCCAGATATGAAATATTACCTGGTAAAGCACTGCAAGTGAAATTAAAAAGCTCAGATCAAGATAAAAAAATTTACCTGTATAGCAAATGCAACAATACAATGTTAAAGTGACTAAGTAAATTAAAAAGCATTTAACATGTAAAACACCTTTGGAGTTTCTGTCCATTGGCTTTAAAAATTTATAATTTTCTAAAATATTTTTAAATAAAATTGATCAAGAATATAAATGTGGCAGGTTTCTATCATTCCTGTATAAAAACCATGTTAGCGTTGAAATTTTTTCAAAGCGAAAGAATTTTAAGTCTGTACAGTTTAAAATACCAAGATTATTTTAAGAATGTGTCTCTCAGTTAATTAGAACATTATTAAAAATGTTATGTAATTCAATGTAAAAAGAGTAGAGTATGTAGGAATACACACACAGAGTATGTGTGATTATAACGAAGCATTGCATGATTATGCAGAAGCGCTGCACGATTGTAACGTTGTGTGATTAGGACGGAGCAATGTAGTACCATGTAGGATTGCAACCTGCAAGTCTTTCCTAAAGTTTCACACAATCTGCTAAAACTTCCCATTTTACCTGTTTATCCCATCTCAGGTCAAATGAAACCAGATCAGACAATAATCCTCTCACCGTTTCTATTTTGAGCATGTTATTTGCCTGTTTCTTTGGTCGGGGGTATGTCAAAGCTCCAACGACAGCACTGCTGAGGGCCTGAAGACCTCAGGATTAACTCTGGATTTTTTTTATACCTTTGAAGCCGCCCTTTGCCTCTCATCTGATCATCCCTCTTCCTTCAGGCTGCTGAGCTCTTTGGAAGATCTGTTACTCTGCTCTGGTTGAAAGTTTGGAAACTTAGCAACTCCTACACTGAGCTTCTCTTCACACCAGCAACACTGACTGAAAAGGTCACGCTGAAAAGTTGTTCACCTCGCATTTCCTCAGGTTGTACCTTCATGTTGTCATATGTATATAAATATATATATATACAGGATGTGTGTGTGTGTGTGTGTGTGTGTGTGTGCGTGTGTGTGTGTGTAGCCATGCTGGCAGTCGGCACCGACCTTTCCAATGTAAAGCGGCTCCAGTCCGGTGTACTCCTCCAAGACGAAAAATTGATTCCACACCCATCCTCTTTTCACCCTCTGCAGCAGCGCAGTGCTTCTGGTATTTTCCTCGTCTCCTGATTTACCCAGGATGCCTTGAGGCAGAAGGGTCAAAATGCAAAGGGTCACAGGGAGCAAAAAGCTGCCCACAGTGGCTGGAAGATGCATTTGGACCCCCATTGTGAAACACAGCGATGCTGAACAAACTTGTGCTGTTATTTCCTCTTATTTTCTGATTCCTGCAGCAGACTTTCTGAGAAAAGAAAAGAAAAGAAAAGGACAGATGAGTGTCTCCATCATTTTATTTTTGGAAACCTGTGAATAAAGCAGCTGTCCTTTTATTCAGCATCAAGATTACTTCTCCACTGCAGAGGTTTTGTTGGGTTGCCAATGTGTGTTGGAATAGGAGGGGATCCTGTTGAGCCCAGTAAAGTCACACAGAATGGAGGAGAGAAGACAAAGAGACCAGAGCGTTCACCTGCTGCTGGCAAGGAGCCGGCGGGTTGGCGTTCACAAAGTTCTACTTCAGGTACGAGAAGGAAAAACGTCAAAAACACAAGTTCATATCAGGACATACATTCATCTATCGATCAATCATCTATTGGTCTTCATCCATCCATTCATTCATCCGTCATCTATTGGTGTCTGTCCATTCATCTATTGATCCATCATCCATGCCTTGATTATTTTTATTCATCCATCCTTCTTTCCAACATCCTCTATTTGCTCATCCATCTGTTTGTCCATTCAGTCATTAATTTATCTGCCCATTTATTTATCCATCCGATTTTCTATTCATCCATCCATTCTCCATTCATTCATCCATCCATCCGACTTTCTATCTTTCCAGTCAGTTTTGAATTTAATCATTAAAACATTTTTCTAGGAACTCGTTAACCTTTCCAGGCAACGCGAAACGAACTTTGACGTTAGAAAAACCACCACCAGATTGGTTCTGTGATCAGGTTTTATTTTATCTGAGTCGATCAACAGCAGTAGCAACGTTTGCTCGAACAGCAGGGGGGAACGTGCTCCAGTCAGCCTTCGGGGCTGTTTTCACCAAACCTCTGACTCTTAACATGGCTGCTTGCTTAATTTTTAAATCCTCCCACTGTTCCTGTTCAAAATTTAAAACAGTTTACCCAAATTCTTAATGAGGCATACATTAACAGCTGGAGAAAACCTGCCAAACTGCTGCTGCTTCCCTCCAGCTCTGGACAGTCGGTCTTCACGAGGAGCCACACTCCTTCCCTCCTTCCTCCCCTTCCTGTCATCAGCAGAGGTGCGCTCCTTCACACCTCGTGTAATTGGCCCGGGGTGTGATGTTCTGAGATTGCAGTGTTTCTGTCAACACTCCTGTTCAGCTGCATGTTCTACAAGCTCCCTTCAGTGCTGCGCGCTGCTCATTACAAGAATGCTACTTTTCTTTTCCTCAAATTTTCCCTCTGTATCTCAGCTGTAAGAAACTTCTACAACTCTGCTTGAGATTTCATGCCTCTAAACGCCATCTCATTCACATTTCTCCTCAAATCAAAGGAATATTTAGGACCAGGGAAGTCAGCTCCATGGTTTTCTTCCAGGAGAACTTATTGATCGGCACTTTCTCACTGGAGCTGAAACAATTAATCGGATTAATCATGATTAATTGATAAATGAGATAATCGCTAACATTATACTGACCGCATCATTGTGCAATTTGATGTTTCAAAAATAAGTTTGCTTAATGGAAACATGTTGCATTTTGGGCATTAAAGTGTTTTCTCATTTAAAAAAGGAATTTAATTGTTGATTTGCATCTCAACGTTTTTCTAATTTTGTATAAATAACACAAAGCTTAAGTGGTAAAATGGAAAATCTGCAATATGCCATTTAAAAAAATTATATTAGTTATCAGAACAATTGATTAATCATTTGGGTAATCGATTAATCGGACACTAAAATGTACATTTCCATATGCTTCTTGTTTATATGTATAAGACGGCAGCCTGCTTCTTTATTTAATGAATCTGAGGGGAAAATAGACAAATTTATCAGCAGAAAACAGAACAAGGGGCGTGAAAAGGCAGCGAGCGGGGGGCAGAAAGGAAAGTTTGGTGCTCCAAAGGAAAGGAATGAAAAGCAGACTGTTTGACTCATGGACCGACTCCATTATGTGTTGTAAAAGAGAGCATTGTGCTTCTGTGGACTCTCTGAATCACCAAACCCAGTTAATCATTGTGGTGGAGGCACAAAAGGCAGCGAATGGTGGGAGGCTTGGCTGCATTGTGAGCGGGCGCCTGGCCAACGTGTGTGTGTGCGTCGGTGTGTGTTTGTTAAAGAAAACTCAGCTTAGCAGGACGACTGACCCTCGACCCGGCTGCTCCCTTCGTTTTCAGCCCATTCATGCCGCCTGGTCTCCATTATGAAGTCCCCGCTCCTAGCCACGCCCAGTGAAAGGTCGCGACCTTCACCCAGGCCGTTTTGCTCCGTTTTGTTAAGCTTAATGAGGCGACGTGCAAAGTAAAACATTTCACAGTCCTTTCTCTCGGTAATGTGATGGTATCTCGCTTGTTTAAGGAAGCAGCTGCTGCACAAGCCGCTGATGGATGACACAAGGGATAAGAAGGGTTCCTACGAAGGCCGCATGATGCTAGGAAAACACGCAACACGCTATCATGTTGGTTCAAGTCAAGATAAATGAGTAGTTACCCAATCACACTGCAAAAACACAAAATCCTACCAAGTAATTTTGGTATAGTCTGTAGTGAAAATGTCTTTAAATAAGACAAAACTAGCTTTCAATGGGGGAAACGGCTCCACCAGAACATCTTGATGCCTGCAAATAGTTTTTGCTGCACTTCTGGGAAAGTCTAAAGGAGCATCGATCCGGAGGAGAGTAAAGAAAACTCTGTTTCCAGCTTTGTATATTCCATTGTGGCTTTTCCTTCCTTCCCCTTGATGATCTTATCCTGTCACCATCTCTTCCTTTTTTCTTGCTCATGCCGTATCTCCCTTCCTTTTTCAGTCCTTTCTTTCTTCATTTCTTTCCATATAACTACCTTTTCATGTCCTTTGTCCTTTACTTCCTTATTTGCTTCCTTCCTTTTTCCCTACCTTCCTTTATTCTTCCTTCATTCCTCACTTCCTTCCTTATGATTTCCTAGTTGATGTCATCTTTCTTTTTTTTCCTATTTCCTCCCTTCTTTTTTCTGATGTCCTTCCTTCTTCCCTTATGTCCTATCTTCATTCCTTCCTTCCTGCTTTTGTTCCTTTATTTCTCATTTCCTTCCTCATTACTTTATCTTTCCTTCCTCCCTGTCCTTCCTTCTTTCCTTCCTCCTTATCACTTTCTTGCTCATGCCCTCCATTCTTTCTGTCCTACCTTCCTTGCGTCCTTCCGCCATTCCTTGCTTTCTTCTTTCCTCCATCCTTCATGTCTTTCCATCCTTTTTCATGTCCTTTCCCCCTTCCTTCCTTGTTTGTTTCCTTATTGTGTCCTACCTCTGTTTTCTTCACTTCCTTTCATCTCTCTTTCTCCCTTACTTCCTCAACTCCTTTCATTGTTCCTTTTAAAGTGAACATGAGGAACTGGGAACTGCGGAAATTGAATCTGGAAAAGTCTTGTGCAGGAATCCCTGGACAGTCGGTCATATTAAAAAGTTTACAACTAAGAGGAGTTTTTCCTCTCCTACCTTCTGCATTTTCAAGAATAAAAATAATAACCCAATTTCAAGTTGTTATCTAGAAAACGCTGTAAGAAAAGCCACAAAGGAGGCGCAGAGCCATCCAATTTGTCGTGCGTTTGTTTTGAAATATGAGAAAGCCCTGAAAGGCAGAGGTGTTTATCGAGACGGAGGAAGAGTTTGAGTGACGGCGGAGGAGGCTGTGATTGTCAGGGGGGGAGCAGCTGGTGTGAGAAAATGACGGGCCATATTGTTGTATCATCGTACTCCGAGTCCACCTGCTGCTCCATTAACTGCGATCTGTCAACAGCAGACTACATCAAACCGCTGCGACACCAGGGAGAAAGGTGAGTTCTGCTTCTGAGGGAGAAAAACAAACGGCGAGCGAGCGGCACGGTTCAGCTGGATGTGACCCGCTCCACCTGTTGGGAATAATGAGCCGAAACCGGCGCCGTCCCTGCGGTTGCACACATGAAACTCGGGTTGATCAGAAATCAAACACTGGCAACGTGAGAGGTCGTCACGACCAACGCTTAGGGATCAGAAGCTCAGATTGTTTTGAATAATTCATGTTTTTCCAACAGAATTATAAAAATAAGGAAGTAGAGATGCGTTTGCAGATGCTGCACTGTAAAAACACAAAATCTCACCAAGTATTTTTGGTCTAGTTTTTAGTGCAAGTATGTTAGTACACTTGAAATAAAATTAACTCTGATAACTTTCAGCAAGATATAGTTGCTTGCTTTCAGTCAATAATGCCTTAATATTAATAAAGTTTTTCTGTTTTGTTTGTATTTATTTTTAAAACATGTAAAATATGTCAACAAAAACACAAGGACGCGAACCAGTGAAGTCTCAGAAAGATGAGCAAGGAAAAGTTATAAAGTCTTCTTTAAAAATATATGATAAGGTAAAGTTTTTCAATTTTAATGGGGAAATCTTTGAAGTTTAATATGTTCTCACATTTAATTTAGTTGGGTTAGTTTAAATGTGAAATAATTAGCCGATTCATAAAGTTTAGTGAAGCCTTCAAACTTTGATCTGCTGATTTAGAGGAGCCTCTGTGTGTGGCGCTGGTCCGTTTGGGTCAGTCTGCAGCATGTTGATTTCACACCGAACATGTCTGCTTTAACTTAACCTCAGCTTTTAAAGAAAAGCCTCCCAGGGGGCAGAAAAGCGCCCTGAAAAGTGGGCGGGTCCATGAAAACTGGACCCGCCCATCATGGTGGGGTGAGACGTCCCGGCCAATTTGTTAACCACAATTGATTTTGCACGGGGGTCAGCACAGAGACAGCTATAGATCTGAAACTAAATGCACAAATTCCACTTTTTTAAAATAAATTTTCTGTTTTGACCATATTTATTAAACCAAATAATATGTAATAATTGTGTGAATGAAAGAAAGTTAACCAGAGGTCAACGTTTCCTGTCATAACTGCTGTGGTTTAACAGAAAAATGGCTTAATAAGGTGTTAGTGTTTCCACTTTGTGTTTGGAAGAACTCAAGCATTTTGTGCCAAACTGAGGATCTAAAAAAAAAAAATCTTTAAAGTTGAACTTGACACCAAAATAATTATCACTTGGAGAAAATGAAAACTATTGAAAGTAAAAGCTGAATAATGATCAGGAACTGCTGAAGTATTACTTTACCAAAAATTAGTGAAGTTTGCTTCTTTTTTTCTTCAACTCTCACTTCCAGTGATTTACTTAAATGTTCAAGAGTTAGCAGACGTAACCAGCTGCGGCTAGCTAGCGGCTAGCTAGCAGCTAGCTGGCTAGTTTGCTTATGTTTTTGAAGGCCGTCGTATCTTTGCACCTCCAATCATAAAAGTTTTATCCTGTTTTATAGAACTTTGTGTCACTGAATTTTATGCTAAAATTCGAGTTAATTATTCATTTTTTGGCGAAGCCGTCGGTGTTTCAGAGAGTTTTTTGCCATCGCTGACCTAAGACATTTTTTAGGAACATATTGACATACAAATGTGGACAGCTATTTATTTCTGACCTGCAGTGGGTCTCAAAAGTGTTGAGATGCCCGGTTTAAAGCGGAGAAAGTTAAAAACTTTGACTCGTCAAAGTCAGAAATTTCTTAAATCTTAAATGGCCACAATATGCAGTTTGGATATTAGGTAATTTTGTGAAATTCTGCGTTTTGTTGTGGATTCCTTCTTGGTTTTTTATTTCCATGACTCCGTCTGTTTCTTCTCCACACAGAAGCGTTTCAGTTTACTAGCTGAAACATAAGTAAAGTTTGATTGTGCAGTTGCTTTTCCAGCTTTTAATGAGCTTATGAATTGGTCTGCGTGGGTAAAGTCATGCAGGTTCTGTGGTTTTTAAAGTAAAAGGTCCGTCCCATCGGCGCCTGGGGGAAGGACCCAGTTTCTTATCCTCTCTGCCTTTAAAGGCTGAGAGCATCCTGACCAGACTCTCCCAACATCACTCGCCTGTTTGTGTTGGTTTGAATCAGAGTTCAGAACGTACCCCGCTCTGTGTGTCGGCCTTCTTATCCTTGCCCCCCCAGGACCGAGGCGCTGGCTTTGAACCGGCTTCTCTTAATTGTGGGTAGCTCCCGGGGCTTTGGGGTGGTGCAGCTGTGCACGCCGCAGCCTCCGTCCCCCTCCCTGCGGTTCCTTTACTGCAAGGTGTTTCTAATTACTCGGCCCTCCCTCCTCTTCTCATCTACCCTTTTTTTAATATCTGTGCGCCAGTTGGGTTTCTGAACCGCAAACCTGATGCACATTTTGCCCAATTAAACATCTGTGTTGCTGTTTAAAACATCTGTTTCCTCCCTCCCCTCCTCTTTGAGGTACGTTTACAGTAGATCTAAAATGGGAGACCATGATAAACGTTTCTGGAAAGTGTCCTTCAACTTCAGTGAGATATTTAAAGCTACACACCTTAAATTAATACCTTGTAGAGTAATCTTTCGGTTGGGTTTAGCCTCCTAAAAAGGAACACAAGAAACTGGAGGAATGTCTGTCTGTCTGTCTTGCTTTCTATTTCTCGCCATCTTTCTGTCTGTATGTATTGATTTGGCTCTCTCTAGTTAGCTATCTCTGTCTAGTTATGCATCTCTATTTAGCTCTCTCAAGCTTTATCTCTATCTGTCTCTCTTGTCCTGACTGGTACCTTTGTACAGTGTAATCCTTTATTATCAATTTAATTTCTCATGAATCAGAACATCTGTAGATAATGAAATAAGACAAAAATCAAAGTTAAAATTAAATCAAAATCTGTTTTGTTTTATGATGATTTCCCACCTGATAGTCCATTATATTTGGTTTGATTAGGGTCCAAAGTTGCTACATTTTCAGCTGCTGTGGTTCATTTCCAAACTGCACTGTGTCAAATTAGTCAAACTAATTCAAAAACCTGTTCCTCTCCTCGCCTGTGGGGGTGCTGCACTGAAGGAAACATACAAAACCCTCTGAAGAAGACCGAGCACAACTTCTGGTTTTACAAAATGTAAATAAAAATGGAGTGGATTCATATTTTAGAGGTTGTAGCTATTTCTCCTGCTAGCACTAGTGCATTTATTCTGGTTGTATTTACCCACAATGCCCTGCACTGTAGTCCACTTCCTGCTTTTGGAGCGGTCTCCAGACCATTCGAACCGGACCAGAGTTCACTTCAACTCACTTGAAACCAAGGTTTTATAGGGGGACCAGAGCTTGTTTCTTTTGGTCTGATTGTACATTCACACCTTCCCAAACGAACCGGACTTTCTAGATTAACGGACTGGAGTTGGATTCATTAGACTGAACAGAGCTGGTGTGAATGGACCCTTAGTTTTACTGTGTACTCATTTATGTGACGAGCTAGTTGCAGTTTCTAGTTTTCAGCAGTTCAAATATTCCTATTAAAGATGGAAAAAGTTTAGAAATCACTTATTTTAATGCAGAAAATGTTTTATTTTCTGCATTAAAACTCTTTAAAGAGGAGTGTCCTATTTATAGAGCCACTGTAGTTCAGAAATAACAAACTGTCATCATTTGTGTATAAATTAAATCACACAAACTGGCATTCATTCTAGCCACTGGTGCATGGAAGTGATGTCACCGTTCATAAGCGTCATCTGGAAACGTTTGCAATCTGTGTCACTAATTAAACAGCGTTACGTTGGATCTCCTTAGAAAGAAAAAGGTTCATGTCGTCTTAAAGCTCTTTGTCAGACGCTGCAAATGTCAGTGAAGATATCTCAACCCGAAGCCCATCTTCACCGCCTTCCCCTGATATGATAATATCAAAGAACCGTCTCCACGCTCTGGCCGAGGTACACATGCCAATCTCGTACCTTATTTTCTTCCTTACAAGACAGGCTGTACTTTAATGGGTTTGACAGTAAAATGAAAAAAAGAGAGTCCTCATTTTGGGAGAGTAGAACCTTGGCTCAGACTGAGGAATGAGGTCTGAATGCCAAACGACGCTCCGTAAAAGGCAGATACCGTCGTTTGTTTGAAGACGCAAAAGTGCAGACGTGTTCAGAATTAAAGCCTCAAACTTTCCAAAGTGCATGCAAAACTCTGCAGATAGTTAATGTCATATAAAGCAAATTATCAGCATCTGTGAAAAATAAGAAAATGAAAACAAAACTCAAATCATAAGTCGGTGCCTTACCTTAGCTTTTATTTATTTTCTGCCTTGTCTGCTGCTCCTCTGTTCATTTTTCTTTCCTCTTCCTATGCCTGAAGTTTTTCTTAAATCTCTCTTAAAGTCACCTTGAGTGCGTGCTGTCCCTTGTTAGCCTCTCGGTAAAGTTTCCCCTCTTCTCCATCTACATATAAATAACTGTGCATTTTGTCCTGCTGCCTCTATAGCGGCTTCCTGTGCACTCTCATCTCGGGTGTTGCCAACCTGGGGACCCAATCAGACTAAAGGACCTATTGTCCCTCTCTTTTACAATCAGCGCGACAACCTCTCCCCCTACTCTGGCGTAATCCACCAATCTCCCACCACGAGCAGCGGAAGGAGGAGAGGAGGAGAAAGTAGATGGAGCGGAGGGAGGGGAGTGGGATTGACAGCAGGGCAGGGGTGAAATTACAGCGAGAGGGCAGGAGTGGGGGTGAAAATTCAGGCGAGGATGGGACGGAGGAATGAGAGGAGAGAAGCTCTCAGGGTAATGATAGTTTTGGGTTTTTCATTATAGTTCATTTTTATTTCTTTACTACTTTGTTTGTCCAATCCTGTTTGTTTTTAATAAACTAATAATAATATCAGTAGATAATAAACCTGATAATAAATTTCCCATTTCTCTCTCACTCTGAGTAATATATTGACCACAATGCCCTGCATTGTAGCTAACTTCCTGCTTTTGAAATGTCAGGTTTTCTACCATTTTAGAGACCGAGACTAGGCGGGTCAGAGTTCAGTTTTTAAGTCCGTTTTGGATTTCAAATTTGCATTCAGACCTCCCCAAAAACTCAAGGCTTTCTAGACAAACTGATTAGAGTCTGATTCAGGACTCTAGTCCTGGGTTGGTCTGAATACACCTTAAGTCAACATTAAAATTACTTTTAGATCAGACGTTTCTTCAGATTTTTCCAAGGCTTGAAGAAAAGCTTATATGCTACCTTTAAGCCATGTCTGAATTTGAGAGTAGCTTTTGCCTGCTTTATTTTTGGCCACTTCACTACTGAAAAAAGCATAATTAGTTTTCCAAATCTGCAGAAAAAGCCTCATGATATTAGGTTCAGACCAGAACACAATACCCACACTGGGAGATTAGTCATGGAGATCTGATTCTTGTTTAGCTCAGAGGGAGAAAATAGCATTTCTGCTTTAAAGCAATCATGGAATTAATGCAGCAAAAAACGGGTTTTCAGAGTCAAGTCCTTTGCAAATTTCTCCACAGGAGAAAAAGGATGATGAAATTGAAATCATTTTGGAGATGTACTCAACCATGTTTAAACATAAATGAGATTTTTATTCCACAATTTGTTTCTCAGGCTTCTGTTGTTTTTTTTTTTTAATTTTTCAGAATAATTTCCTTGACGCCATGAAGTTGCTGCAGACACAAACATGCAAAGTTTCCACACCGGGATGACTTTGCCCTGTTTTTCCACTCGACAGCCCATTGACTCTCCTTAATCTTTCTGACAGAGTAATTTGGTGTGTTGCACAGCTCTAAAAATACAGATGAAGGCTGTTGTCACCCACTGAGGCAGATGGTCAAAAGGTTGAGCTTCTCCATTGGTTCAATATGTTTTTCCTTTCTCCCACTTTGTCCCTTTCAATAAGTCCTCTTTCTCATTTGGCAGGTCATTCTTCTTCACAGTCGCCCCACCCTCCCATCATTGCGGCCCACCCCGTTGTCTTTGTCTCTTTGAAGACCTGACTGGTTACCAATCTGTTTGTGAATGCTTGACTGGACCCCCTTTAAAAAAAAAGAGAGAAAAATAAAGGCAGGGGCTCCCTCTTTGTCTGGACCGTCCATGCAAAGGGTGGCATTGAAGCTCATTGAACGACACCTCCCATTACTGCGGCGGAGGAGCTGGTAATGATTAGCAGAACAAATTGAACCCATTGGACTCGTGGAAGCGCCTCTGTCAGTTAAGTCTTTTATAGTTGCAGGCGTTTGGAAAACAAGTCCCTTCAGGCCTCGGCACAAAAGCTTGGATATGGCGTAGAAATAGATTGGATACACTCGTGTTCTGCATGTTTCCGGACTTTGGTTTGGCGGGATGTTTTAGAGACACAAATACGCCTCTTCTTAAGTCGGGTTTATAAAGGCCAAACTTGTTCCGACACCTACAAGAAGATTTTATCGCAACTCCCGACAATCGAGTGAAAAGCACATGACATGCCTGTTAGACCTACACAGAGGTAATGATTGGTTTACAAGAAGTATTTCCACTTCTTGTTATGTTTGACATTAGAATAATACTCTATGCACACTGCAAAAACACAAAGTCCTACCAAGTATAACTTGGTATGCTTCAAGTAAGACAAAACTGACTTACAAATAACTTTTCTACAAAATATAGGAGCTTGTTTTCAGAAAATAACTTATTTTTTATAGAGAAAATTCTAGTGTTTTTCACTTGTTACAAGACATTTTCCAATTGAACAAGTACTTTTCACCAATATTGACTTAAAACATGCTACTGTACATTACTGGACTTTGGCTCACTGTGTAGTTCCAAAACTTTAGAAATATAGGATCCATTCTGGAGTGATGGATGTCACTAGCTGCATTCCCATCGACCAACTTGACATTTCAAAAATACATCTGCTTTTCACCAGTTCTGACAAGAAAAACACTCTTTCTTCGTTTGTTAAAATGTTTTGTCGCTAGGATGAGGAGGTTTTTTCAATGGAAACATTTCTTTTTGCATCACACATGAGTCAGATGATCAACATGGTGCAAGCCATGAAGAAGAAGAAAACAGGAAGTTACAAACAAATGTACTTGCATGTGATTTACTGTAAATGTGTTTCTTCTTTAATGGAAATTGCAAAATTGTGTTTTTTTTTTTTGTTTTTTTTTTTTACGTTAATGGAATATTGACCAAGTTTTGCACAAATTAGTAATGGAAAATAAGTTTTACTTATCTATTTTGGGATTTATATCAGGTTTTGAGATATTTTAGCCTGTTTTATGAAGTCTTCTGTTTTTTTTTTAAGTGATTCTTTTTAAGTATAAGACCAGGTTGTTTTGGGTGATTTTTCTTTTCTCTCTTAATGAATAGATTATTAAAAAACTGTATTCTCCATTTCCTCGTAAAACTGTTGGGTAATCGGAAACATTTCTATGTGACAGAAAGCGAAGACGAAGTAGTCTGTGGGTAAAAATCTTTTCACAGCACTATAAAACCTCCCTTTATTACCAGGACCTGCATGAATTTTGAACATTTCAGAGATGTGGAATAAGGAGCAGTAATTTATTTTCCAAATCATAACTTCTCTTTACCTGCTGAATAAGCTTCCGCCGGCCCTGGGCAATAAAAGAAGAGCCGAGAGCATCAACAGGAGTTAGCAAGCACACAATTTACCACAGATAGGCAACACCCTGCCTCTTCACACCCTGTATCGTGTAACAGACTTCAGATGGAATAAGCTAAACAAAAGTTAGCCAGTCTCATTCGCTGTATCTCTTTGCCACCAAACCACCAAGAGGGAAGAGCATAAAAGAGGGTTAGGTTTCAGAAGAGCAAGACGAGAGAGCCCCAGAGAGAGGGAGCAAAGCCTCCATGTCATCTAAGATAAGAGCAGCAGCTCTCTTCCCTTCTGCCCAAGATTAAAAATGGCATGCAGCAGAACAAGCCGGGGTACAAAGAGCTACTCTGTGTCTTTGGGATCCACAGTTGGGGCTTTTCATGTCTGTGTTTTTGGCTGAGAGTTGCAACAAAGGAAAATTAGATTGGGAAGTCATTGCATCTTTGTTGATGGAAAAGCCCAGAAGAAAACAAGTAAAGTTTCTGTAACCTTTACAGTAATTGGTGAAAAGATGAATATAACATGGTTGGCCTTAATTGTGAAACACCAGCAGTGCCACAGGGCACGCATGCTATTGTTTTCTTTTTGGTTTTTTTAAATTCTCAAGCAATTGAGAGACGCAAACGCATTTGTAATCAAATTGGAGCACTAATGTAAAACAATGCATATAGGCGTTGTCTCATTAAAGTTGGGGCTGATGAGATATTTCATCTCCAAAGGTAGAATAACACTTCAGCATCAGATGATTTGTCAAGAATTTGTTTCTTCCATGGGGTAATAACCTTTAAAAAAGAATCGGTTGCATCTAAAGGGCAGATTCATCAACACTGCTCTTTATCTGACCATACCGTTAAACAAAAGAAAATGGTTTTATATAATTACGGACAAAAATAAAGTTGTGCTACTGTTGAATCAGGGCGACAGTTCAGTTTTCTATTGCAAGAATTGCTTTAAATGCTGTTGGTTTTTGTTAAATAAATAAGTATAAAACATACAAATTGCTGCATCTAACTACAAATGGTTTACTAAGAGAGTTGTTTTAAGTATTTTGACCATCATTACTTTCTTATAAAATTGCTATCTGTGCCATAAAGTTGAAATATAGCTATTGTTCTGCATTGCTGAGCATATACTTCTGTCTCTTGGCTATGCCTCCTTCTGGACTTGATATTATCTCAAAATATATTTTTCTTGTGTGCAGACAAAGAACCTTTGGTTAGAAAAATTGTAAAATTTACTTTCGGGCAGCCCAATATGTTGCAGATCTGTTGTTAAAGCAGTGTTTACATCTGGGAGAACTGCCTGGACTGCAGTCAGAGTTGGCTAAGGATCTAAGTAGCATGGCCTCAGGTTCTCTGTTTGTGGTATATTTGGGTACAATTGTTGTTTAATGCAGCGTAAAACAATTTAGAAAGTGGTGGGAAGGTGGTCAAGTCATGTGTATTAGTCTGTCAACTTTTAGTGTTAGCAACAGTTAACTTGAGTAACAATTAGCTCAGGTAGATGTGATTCTGTCAAGTTTTAGCATTAGCAACTGTTAGCTTGAGTAACAAGTACATCAAATAGATATTAGCCTATCGATTTTCTGCGTTACCAACTGTTAGGTTTAGTAACAATTAGCTTAAGTAGATGTTAGCCTGTCTTTTAGCTTTAGCAACTGTTAACCTGAGTAACAATTAGCTTAAATAGATGTTAGCCTGTCCTTTAGCTTTAGCAGCTGTTAACCTGAGTAACAATTAGCTTAAATAGATGTTAGCCTGTCTTTTAGCTTTAGCAGCTGTTAACCTGAGTAACAATTAGCTTAAATAGATGTTAGCCTGTCCTTTAGCTTTAGCAGCTGTTAACCTGAGTAACAATTAGCTTAAATAGATGTTAGCCTGTCCTTTAGCTTTAGCAGCTGTTAACCTGAGTAACAATTAGCTTAAATAGATGTTAGCCTGTCTTTTGGCTTTAGCTTTACTCAGCTGTTAACCTGAGTAACAATTAGCTTAAATAGATGTTAGCTTGTCAACACTTAGCTTGAATAACGATGAGGTTGATCGGTTGTTCACCTCAATCACAGATGGAGTTTAAGTTGAAATTAGCGTCAGTAACAATTAGTTTAGGGAATAGTTAGCTAATTGGGTATTTGAGTGGCAGTTAGCTTGTTTTTGGTTTAGCCTGTGCAGTGGCAAAGAGCTGTTTGCTTAAGTTGCTACTTATTACCTTAACTCTTCTATACAAGGTTCATCATTTGGACTGAAGTCAGTCTCTTTTCTTTGGTTCTTGATAAAATTTGGCAACTGAGTCGAAGTCCTTTTTATCACAACCCCAAGTTCTGGCGTTTTTTGGGGGGGGGTTTGTCTTAAAAGAGTGACCTTTGACATTAGCTTGGCTTGGCTTCGTCTGACCCGCCCCCAGTTGAGCTTCTGTCTTTGTCAACCTTCAGGATATCATTTACCCTGCCGACCTTTTCACCGTTTCCCCTCTCCTGTCTGCACTAAGCCACCTCTGCAGGGTTATTGACTTTCTCTCCGCTGCGTTAAACTCCACCATCCGCGTGCGACTGGTGGAGGAGCCGGCGCCGTGACACGAGGCGGCGTTCTGTTTAGGATAAAAGGCTCCCCGGGCTGTTTGATGCGGTATTCCAGCGGGGATCGGCTGGGATGTGGCCTTGACGAGCTGACAGGAGCAGAGGAGACGTGGTGCCTTGAAGCGGCAGGACCACAAACCCAAGGAGCAGCACATCTTGCTCTGATATTTACCCCTCCCTGCTCTGTCGTTTCTTATAACCGCTGCGCCGTTCTGTTCCTGTGACCCCCATCTCTGCAGCTGAATCCCAAATGAAAGACGGGAGTTAACTTCTGAAGCAGTGCAAATGTTGTGACTGATGCAAGCAAGAAACACAGATTAACACGAAACATGTTTGAATTATTAAACTCTTCCGTCTGGTAAATTATGCCTCGTTTCATTATTTAAACGCAACTAACAAACACAATTAAAGTCTCTGACAATGAAAGCCAGCGTCCCAAGATGACATATTTTAACCCCTTCAGAGCAAAAACACTGCTTTTTAATCCATTTTGTCATTAAAATAAAAGAAAAAATGATTTTATACTCATAAGTAACATAAAAGTAAAAAAAAATAAATGAAACATGAAACCAAAAATAAGCTATACAATGCTTATAGGTTATTTTTTCTCTTTGCATGATAACACTAAATAATTAAACTTTATTTCAAATTGTCTTATTAATAGATCTTAAGTCCTGGGTTGGACATTCAACTTAGTGATGGAAAATATTTTAAAAATAGCTTCAAATATCACTGGAAATATTTAAACTCACAAGAGCAATTTATTATTAGGCTACCAATGAACTTTAATTTATATTTTTGATGGAAAATGGACACTTATGCTTGTCTTGTTGGATGACAATGATCTATGTTTTTGGTCAATAAGAAACTAATCAGTAACAGGAATTCAAATGATGAAATGCCCAGTTTTCTATTGGTTTAAGCCCAGAAATACCAATATCCCAGTGGATGTGGGATCTGAAAGGGTTAAATCGGCCCCCTTTGGTTCTGTTATTTTCAAATGCAGAGTCATTTTTCCATCTTGTATCTCTCAGCGACATGGCTTTTGTTCAGCAGTACGTGCACGTGTCTCATATCATCAGGTCTGACTGAGTCCCTACCCCCACTTCCCTGAATCAATAGAATAACAATTAGGGGGAGTGTTCCCGCTGCGTTGCATGTTTGGTATGCGGTTGGGGTACATGCATCGGCTGCCAGAGTTAACCAGAAACAAACACACCAAGAATAAACGTCTCCTTTGTTTGGTAGTTCAGTTCTGATCTGACGATCAGATGGGGAACTACATGTCCAAATCCAAAACAAGCCTGTCTTATCAGAACTGAGGATTCATTTAGAAGCTGCACGCATGAAAACTTCTCTCTCCAAAACCCTGAATCCAAACAGCCACTATATATTCCTCCTGTGAAACACGTGCTGCGCTGGAGATGGAGCTGTCGCCCACGATCTTGGCCGGCTCCTCATTAACCAGCGGAGCATGAAAAAATCAATTAGGACAGTTATGAGGTCGTCCTTCCACCTGCGGGTCTGCGGCAGCGCATTCGGTCTGAGAATCATTTTCCTCCTCTGTCACCTGGCAACTAAAAGCTTCACAGGACCTGCTCACCTCCAAAGGTCCTGCATTCACAGATCCTGAGCAGTGTGGCCTGACTCACACAACCTGGAGGTAAAACTTATGCAGTGAACCCTTTTACCAAAGAACACGACTTTCTCATTGTTGCACTTTATCTGAAAGGCTACCCTGATGTTTCCTTCGACAAGGTGCTGCTGATGAATACAGGGCAGGTGTTTGTTTTTCTCAGGTTGTTTCCTGCTTTTGGGAACAATAAGTTAGACACCTTGAATGATAACTGAGAGAAGGAGGCAGAAGAAGAGATTTTCCTAAAATCCAACTCAACACCAAAACACACCTGCTTGTTGGAACAGAAAACTGTTTAATGTCCTAAAAGAAACATAAAAACTCTGCAATCAAACAATACTGAATTAGACTTCTGTTTTGTTGAATTTTGCACATTTTCTTTACTTTCATTTGGGTCACAACTGCTTTTAGAAATAAAGTACTTAAAATAAACCACTTAGCTAGTTTCTGGCAAAAAGTTAACGTTTTTGGTGTCTAGAAAACCAGCAGTTTCAAAATCATCCAGATTGTTGAGTCACACCACCTACCTAGCAACCCCAGCAGAGTTCCGCCTGTTACCTAGCAACCCCAGCAGAGTTCCGCCTGTTACCTAGCAACTCAAGCGGAGCCCAAGCCTGTTTGACCAGCTGGTTTTACCGCTGTGTGCACTGTACAATGGCTGCTGGAAAATAGCATTGTACTATTTTTTTGTTGACTTACCATCCAGAAACCACTTGCTGCAGTTCTTGTTGATTGTTGACTGCAGTTTATTTCACACACATCATTGTCTGATTTTGCTTTTGAAGAACCAGACTTATATTTCTGCAACACATTAGTTAACGTTTATGCCAATTTCAGCATAATTATTGTCACCGTTTACACCGTTATTGTTATTTTTTATTGTTAAACATGCAAGGTTACATAAACATTTGGGTATTTATGTTAAATTAAATAAAACATTTTCAAGTTATATATAGAAATGAATTAACTTTTGATGATTTTGTTAATTACTAAGCTGTATGCACAAGATTTTTATGAATTAACATGAAAATGAATCAGGTGTGAAACAAAAGCCCCGGTGCAGAATGAGCAAAATTACGGATAAACTACCAGAAGTCAAGATTATCCAACAAACTGGAAGGAGTAACTTTACAAAAACAAGAAATACCAATAAATGTCTTTAAACATGATCAGGACAATAACAAAGCACGCTGAAACACTTTGAGATCGTGACATTATCTGAGTAATCCAAACTCACAAATAATTTGGATGTTTGTTCAGAAATCATTTGAATTGTTCCATCAGGACGTAACATATCATTTTCAGCTGACTCTGATTCTTTGTTTCTTCCTCTTTTACCTCAGGAACAAAGTTCAGAAAAGTTACAAAGATAAAGCTTTTATGTTTAATTTACACCTCAGGATGAAAAGGTTTGTTTTCTTTCCACAGGTATTGAAGTGCGAACCTTTTATCTCGCATCTCAGTAAATGATAAAATTTTCTTTTTCAAGTGCTGGTAGGGTTTTAACTATGAGGAAAAAATATTCGTAAAACTGGGAGAGTTGGATGAAACACTGGTTTAAGTGGCAGCTTGATTCCCAGTAAAATCTGGCACCTGTTTCTCGTGCTGATTTAATAATGTCCCCATTAATGCAACACTGGGGCGGCATCGCGGGAGCCGCTGACAGATTGATTTGAAATCATCTCCACAACTGCTCTAATGACTCCGCCGCTGCGCTCGGCGCCACGGCAAGGCGGGATTCAGAGCTACGGAATCCGGAGGCGTTATTCCCTCCGCCGCCGCCGCCGCTGCTCGTTTCCAAACGGAGAGCCTTACTTTATTACGCTGGATAGACGGCTTCAGAGAGAAAAGGAGAATTTTAATACCTCATTTATGGAAGTGACAAAGACTACCCCAACACTCTTGGAAATGTTTTTGGTAGCGACAAACGCTGAAGAAAGCGGGCTGAAGACGCCTGAAGTTGGGAGTAATTGCCAAAGTGTTTGAAGATGTGACACTTCTGGGACTGATGTGGGCATTATCCGCGAGAAAATTAATCCAGAAACCATCCTCTATGCAGAACCTGGGAATAAGTGACACATCCACATTCACCGAAGTGACATTTGCAAATTTAGTAGAGATGCTACAGCCAGAGAGTCAGTTTGGCATGATGTATTAGGAGCAGAATGTGACAGTTTTAAACTTCATAATTGGAAGAACTGACCAGGAGGGATATTTTCTACCTGAAGGAGTATTTTTATGCAAAGTGAACCAGATGTACTCCACCATGGAGTCGGGACTCCAAAACCTGGATTAGTTTGGACAACTTATCTGATGAAATCTTTCTTCTGATTGAAAGAAAATCTTGGAGACGAGCAAAAACCCTAACCTACCGGCGCGTTTGGAGCCTTTGTGTCAACTGGCCTGGTTGACGGTTAGCATCCTTAAAGCTGCAGTATGCGGCTTTTATAAAACATGGTTTTTAGATATTTGTTAAAACTATCATCATGTAGAGACCTAAACGATCAGCCATTATCGCTGTCTGAAGAAATGCAACAAAAACAACCAATCAGAACCAGGAGGCGGGCCTTAGCGCTGTCAATCACTCTCGTAAATCTCGTGCTAAATGTGCTAACGGCTATGCTACTTAATCTTAGCATTCACAACAAGCTCATCTGGGCCTGATTGATAGCGCTAAGACCCGCCTACTGGATACAACAAATATGTAAAATGTTGTTTTTACTGTAGTTTTAAAGAGTCTTAATGAAATTTTTAATTCCTGTATCTAAAGTTAAGGCCTTAAAATATCTTAAATTCATATGAAAAGTAAGTTGGTGTGAAATATGTCTTAAGTTTTGCTGTGGTACCATTATTTAAATCAAGACTAGAAACCTACCTGTTCAGAATTACATTTAATCCACAACATTGTTAAAAAACAAAATCTTAAAGTATTTTTGGTCCAGTTTGTAATGCACATTTCTTAGTTTTGTCTTATTTTAAGTGTACTAACAAGTAAATTTTCAGCGAGAACTCGGAGCTCGTTTTAAGTCTTTAGTTCCGTATTATTGATGAAAAAGTACTTGTTGCTTTGCCAGATAAATTCACTTATAACAAAACATTTTTCCAGTGAAATGATCTGCCAGAGGAACTAGAACGTTTTCATCAATATTAAGGAATTATTGACTTAAAACAAGCTCCTATTTCTTGCTGAAAAGTTAAGTCAAGCATACAAATATATTTGCACTAGAAACTGGACCAAATACTATTTGGTGTGTTTTGATCATTTTGATGATGGGACTTGACAAAATATGTTTGTTTCTGGTTTCTCAGTACGATGTTTTTATGACTTTATTTTTGTGTTTTATAATATAAAGCTCTTTGAATTGCCTTGTTGCTGAAATGTGCTACACAGATAAACTTGATTACTGTAGGGAAGACCATTGGATTGTTTTTAAAACAGCGCTGCTAATAACCAGAGAATGAGCAAAATTGTAGAGAAATGGCTGCAGAGATTCAACACTCTTTACTATATGAAGCTTTGACATTGCAGTACTGTTGTTAATCTCCAGTAAACAGTAAAAGAAAGTCGCCAAACTTTGTAAATGGTACGAAATGTGCTCCATCTCAGCTCTCGTTTTAAACACAGCATCTCTTTTTGGCTGACCTTTCCCTTCATTGATGAGATTATCTCCCCCTCCGCATCAGCGCTCCCTTTTAAAGAACTGGTCTGCTCACAGGTTGGATTCACGTCCATCAACTGCCACATGTGCTCCAGCAGTGTCCTTGAATAAGAAACCAAATTTCCTCCTGCTCAGTCAGGCAGCATAAATCACTGAGCTACGAAGGAATTCATTTTCTGCTCCCGCGATATTATTACGGGGCTTAAAACAGAAGAACTGCTTTGTTGCATCGAAAAGATACTAAAGCTTAGTTTGCAGCCTTATGTTAATATTTGTTCGTCTACAGATTTCTTCCTTCTTTGGTGTTTTATTAAATGTAAATGTTTTAGATCACCAAGCAAACTTCGGGACAATGACAATAGGGATCCACTTTTTTCACTTCCGATGCTGATATTTGAGGTGACTTGCTATATTTCATAAATGTACTACATTAAAAATTTGGTAACTCTGCACCAGCACAGCATACTTAAATACACCAGTAGCTTCACAATCTTGGTCAAACATGTAAAACAAATAATAATTAGGAGTATAACAGCAACACTGCAAATGAAACAATATCTTCTCGAATGTTTTTGTCCAGTTTCTAGTGCAAATATTTTAGCACACTTGAAAAAGTTCCTCATCGTTAGTTTCGTCTTTTCAGAGAGAAATAGCAGCTTGTTTTAAGTCAGTAATTCCTTCATATTGGTGGAAAGGCTGTATGATCACTGTGACCCACTTTGAATACCTGAGGGCTTTCACACCTCTTTAAAATTATATTAAAGCATCTTGGATTTAAATAAAAACTTGGACTGGGCCGCTCAGAGAAGTTAATTTAGGTTTTAGAAAAGAAAGTTTCCCGCACCATCTGTGTTTGAGTGAAGTGTGAGATTCTGAACTAAATATGTGTTTAGTCACATATAATTAACGATTTAGCAAGAGGATGATCACTTTTTCATTTAGTATCAAGATTTCTGAATGCACTGTTTGTTTGATCCAAACTTTCTCTGCAAACAAAGAAGAGAAGAAAAACCTTTTCCCAGGTTTGTCGGTCTTTGTTGAAAAGCAAGCATTTGATTTAGCTTTTTGTCATTTCTAATTAGCATCGTGTTTTTTGTTCCGATGAGCGACCTTCAGTTTCTGTTGTTTATATTTAAACAGCAGAGTCATTCTTCTTAATAAAAAAGATGTTTATCAATTACCAATATGTAATTGAAAACAAAATTAAAGGCCAGCAAATTTAATTTAAGGTAGTAAAATGGCCGAATGCTGACTGCTCTGTTCGGTGCGGCTGTGCCTGCCAGGAGCAGGTACGGAAACGCTGCGGCGGCGGCGGCTGCGGCGGCTGCCACTGAGATCAGTGTCTGTCAAAGGAGATGATACATGGCTAATATGCGGCTGTCTGATCCTGTTACATATAACGGCACGGCTATGATGCTGCGTCCCAGGAGAACTCCTCCATCATTTGGACTTGACATCAAGCTACAGAGAAATTCAGATTTCTCCTTTAAAGCTGCGGTATGTAATATGTTTTTTACATATTTGTTAAAACTGTTGCCATGTCACGAAATGAGAAAGATAAAAACAACCAATCAGAGCCAGGAGGCCTTTCTCAGCGCTGTCAATCAATCTTGTGAACACTCAGCTAAATGTGCTTATGGCAGAGAAACAACTGTTTGTTATTGGTGGCCATGCTAACTAGCCTTAGCATTCACATCTGGCTATGCTGTTGGGGAAACAGATGTAGCAGAAAGGAAGGAGGAGAGGGTGAAGCTGCATGATTGGCAGCGCTAAGATCCGCCTCCTGGCTCTGATTGGTTGTCTCTAGTTAGCAGTGAAAAAGCAGTAGAGCTTAATTTTCTGTCTCATACTGTCATGATAGTTTCACCAAATATATAGAAAAATATTTTTTATAAAAGCTATGTACTGCACCTTTAAGGTGAGTCAGTTTACATAAATTAGGTGATTTGTATATTTTCATTGCAGCCATTAATATCCATAATATAGTTAATTTAGTAGTTAGCACTAATTCTGACTTCTTAGAATATACTACAAATAATTGAAGGATTATGCATCAAAAAGCTTGAAAAGTTGCAAAAAAAAGCATCTTAAGATGCAATATCTTTTTTTTAGAGATAAATTATATGACTATGACTTTATGTGCTTATATGAAAAGCATCACAAAATGCTGACCCTACAATCAAATCTCTAAAACAAGGCACTTTTATATCAAACATTACACATAAACTGCATTAAAGAACACAAAAATCACCTTTTTTCTTCTTTTCAAATACAGTTGTCCCATTTTATTCGTATTTGCTGGAGACCACAAATAACTAAAATCTGTCAATACTGGAGACCCCTCTAAAAAACAAAAATTAAAAAATTAAAAAAAAACTAGAAAGTGAACATATGAAAGCTTTAACCTGCTTTGAAGACGCATCCCCGCATCATGATACTGCCTCCACCTTGTGTCGCCCAATTCCAAACGTTTACCATAAAGAAACTTCTGAAAGCAGAAACTCTCTTTCAATGTCTTCTGTCTTTTTTCCTCTCTTCCATGACGGTCAGGTTTGATGAGTTAAACCAAAAACTTTCCTTTTCTATCTCTAAGATATCCAAACCTTGAGATATTGTTTTGCTCTTCAAAGGCAAATATGCAGCTGTCGAATCCTACTGCATCCCAAGAGAACCTCTTAGCTTAGGTCTTTATTCATAAATACATTTACTTGACAGTAAATAGAGATTTAGTTTTTACCTGGAATATATTAATGAGATGTTGAGTCCATTGACTGTAAACTTGTCAAGGTTCATAAGATAACGAAAGGTTATTTATTTCAGCGGTTAGCTCATTTAGCTCCCAGGCAGTCGACGTGAAACTCTAAAGTTCATAAAATAAACTACAACTAGATGAAAGATGGCATGTTCTGCATGCTCTACAGTTAAAACGATTGGTCTTCAATCACAGCTCAAAATTCAGATGGACTTTTTGTTCAAAGACATAAAACTTAAAAAGAGCATAATCAGCCAAAACAGATTTAATCTTCCAGAGTGTAAGAGAGCCGCACTGCCGCATTTTATCTCCTCATCCTTTTCACTAATGTGATTTTTGTTGAGAAAACTTGTAGAAACTAATGCATAACTTCTTGCTATATTAATATTTAGGGTTTTTTTCCACTTTGAAATGAGTCTGACTTTTTTTGCGTATTACGTTACAGGAGAAGGGAATAGCGTTGTGGTTTGGTTTCCCTATTGGATATCAGAGGCTTTTGGGGGAAACATTGTCAGCTACGACTGAAAAGGTTGCATGTGGGTCATGCAAAATGGAAACTTTTCTAGTTTTGTTGTCACATAATTATATTTACGATCAGAAGAAGTCACATAAATGGCCAGTATTTTGTGTTTTCCAGGCACATTTTATAGCACAATAAAGCGACTATGTTCCCGTCAGTTGTTATAAAATGAGATGCATATCGAGTATGACTTAAGAGAAATGTGATTTAATACGTTAACTTGTTAAAATTGGATCTCTGTCTCTTTAAAAACTCCTGCTCTTTCTGAAGCCAACATGGCTCCTCTGTTAACCCTGTAGCAACATTTTGTAACAAGTAGCTCTTATTATAGATGCGCAGTTCCATTAGGTGATTGCTAATTGCTGCTGGCTAGTCTGAAGGAGCTGAGTGGGGGAGGAGCTGTGCCTCAAAGGCGGGGCTAGGTCCATCCAGTTGAATGGTTGCCATGGAGATTAAAGGATTTCTGAAACATTCATGAAAGAATCAAGGGAAATCAAGGGAATAACATTATAACACAACGTAAAGCTCATAAAAAGTCGATTTTACACGATACCACACCTTTAAGAAGTCAGACGTTAAATTTGAGAGGCAATACTTTGTTTCAAATCTCCAAACGGAAACATGAGTGAACATGTTTTTCTGTTTGTGATCTTTGCTCTCCTTTCCGTCCGTCTATTTGGGTCACCCTTCGTTTCGCTGCCTTTCCACTGAGCCGCGTTTAAACCCGAGTACGTACAAAGAGCCGTCATCAGAAGCCCGTGTAACGCTCTCATCCTTCCTGATGGAGCTGTGTGGAGATCTTGTTACTGAAGTTGTGACCCATTCTTAACAACCTGTCCTCTGATGTGCCGCTCAGGTAGATTTTCTGCTGCCGCTGACAGATTACTGCTTTTCTTCCTTTGAACACCGAGCTCGCCGCATACCGAGCCTCCAGGCAGGGAGTGTCGCCATACAACAGAGTGTGAAGTCAGGGTTTAGGAAACGTCTTTAAAGGAGAGCAGCTCTCCAATTTACTGTGCTTCTAAAGGAGCGACAAATCAGTGGTGACCAAACTTTTTTTTTTTATAGAAATCAGCAAATCAAAAGTGCTGAAAAATTTAATTGTGAATATTTTTGCCAGCCCAACAACAAAATAATCATCCAGATTATTTAATTTAACAAATAATGTCAGATTTTGACAGTTCTTTGTTTTGATTGGAGGTAAGAGGAGTCTATTTTAATCAATACACTGCAAAAACACAAAAGCTTACCTTGTTTTAAGTAAATAATTCCTTAATTTTGATTAAAAAGTAAAGTTTCATTAGCAGATTATTACACTTTCAACATGGGTAAAAATGTCTTGTTATAAGTGAAATAATCTGCCAGTGGAAAGGGAACATTTTCATCAATATTAAGAAATTATTGACTTAAAACAAGCTCATATTTCTTGCTGAAAAGATGAACGTTTTCAGCAAGAAATATGAGCTTGTTTCAAGTCAATAATTTCCTTAATATAGGTGAAAATGTTCCATTTCCATTGGCAGATTATTTCACTTATAACAAGACATTTATTCAGTGTTGTAAGTGAAATAATCTAGAACCTTTTTAACACTATTAAGAAATTATTTATTCAAGTTTCATGGCCAAATATTTTAGTAAACTTCAAATAAGACAAAGCTGATCTGCAAGTAACATTTCAGCTAGATATAAAATGTATAACATTTATAACGTGGGCAAAATGTCTAAAATAATCTGCCAGTGGAACTCAGAAATTGTTTTTTTTTATCAATTATCAGACTTTTGGAGAATCAAGCAAACAAAAACAATGTCCAAATGTAGTTTATCTGCTGTAAATATGTGTGAATTGTGTAAAAACCACATAAAAAGCGGATGGGAATAAAATGTCCCGGTTTTATTTCCGGGGAACTTCGCCACATCAGAGGCAGTTGCTCCTTCTGCCTGTTGAAAAGACTCAAACTCTTCCGTCTGCAGATCAGACTTTTTGTTCTTTTACTTACCAACATCACAGTGAAACACATTTGCATAATGGCTGCCTAATGGCTAACTTGGCACACTTCAATCAAATAAACAAGCAGCTGCCTGCACTCCATCACTTTAAGGCAGTAAGAGCAGACCAGGGACTGAGGGAGGAGGGCAAGAATAAACCCAGACTGGAGGCGCTGCAACGCATTTGTTTTACTTCGCACAACAATCCTCTTTTATGGTTCCCCAAAAATAAGTTAATCAACAAAATGAGGAAATATCGACGCTTCCAACAGAAGGTAGTGAAACGGTTTGAGACAAATATGTTAATAACCGTTGACACTTTTAAATTCAGAAATGTTCTTCAGCCTGAATGTTCAATGTTTAGCTTTTCTTTTAAGCAGGAGAATAACAAGAAAGCACTTTCTGAGATTCGGATGTCAAATAAAAAGTGTTTCTTCCACGTCTTTAATTTCACCACTACATTCACTTTGGGATACTTTTACTATAATCAACATTTTATGACAACTTTAATGTTTTCTCTGAGCTTAATGATGTACGACAGCATTTTAGATTTTAGATAGAAAAATTTTGATTATTCTCAAAATTGTTCTAAATAATAACTTGAAAAAGTTAAAACTTTGACAGAAAACAACTAAAAACTTTGGTTCCTTTGAGATTCTAAAAACTACTTTAAATTTTTCTGAAAATCATCAAAAACTTTCTGAATTTTTTCTCATATTTTGGACATTTGGAGCTCAGAATTTTTTTTTTTTTTCTTGAAAATTTTGTAACTTGTTCTCAAAATTTCTGAATTTTCTCTCTCAAATTTTCAACTTTTAGAGTTCAGAAATTCCCATGTCTCTTTCCTGAAAATTTCAGAAATTAATCTCAAATTTTCTGAATTTTTTCGTGGAAATTTACCCAAAACGGTCCTAATACACCGTTGTAGTGAAACAATATTTAGTTAATATTGTTTCAGTTTTCTGGAAAAAGTTTATGCTAAAAAGGAAGTGCGTAAAAAATCTGAGTGTTCTCCAGACTGAAAGAAGAAAAACTTTATTTACCTCTGGTTCAAGCCATAAAGGAAGGTTAAATGATCGCTCAACTTTGACACCTTTGGTAGATATCGACCCTTTCTCTCTGGCTTTATTCAAGAAGAAAAGCTTTAAACTAAAATAAATATTTCACAATATTTCATCTCCCACAAACAGGAAGCATAGAGGATTGCACTAAGCAGCATGTTGGACATATTATTATTAAAAGCAATGCAAACCAGAACCTTTTAAAACCATTTTTACTCCAGACTTTAATCAGAAATCAAACTTAAAAGAGAAATCTTGCAGTTGAAAGAAGGTTGAAATGTTGTTTGGAAAAAGAAACTGGGCAGTAAAGAGTCGATAAACTTTGCTTTCCCGACTGTCCATCATCCAAATGCTTACTTTTATTCCACTTCTTTATATCTAGATTGGATAAAATCACATTTTCAGCAGCAACACAGGAAGTTGAATAACTGATGTACAAAAAAACAGCTCCAGTAGAAACAAGAGCCAGTCTTGTATTTAACTGAAGGCAATTGGATATTTTCTAATTCGTTGGCTTTACTATAATTTAATGTGAGCTCTGAGAGTCATAAGCAATTACTGCGTTTTTTTAATTTGTAATTTTTTTTTTTTCATCCTCCAGACTCTGAGACAGAACTAATCTGCGCTCAACAGCCAAGGCGGGAAATAATGAAATTAATTATGAGCATTAAAGCAACGCAACTGCTGGAGAAAGGTGGTAAAGTAATTATCCACATTTAAACAGAAACCTGCGCTCTTCTCCCCGGCTCCACAGTATTTCTCACTGCTTGCTTTTATTTTCTTCCAGAGCAGAAATCAGCAGCTGGTGCACAGAAACAGAGCTGAGCTGTATCTCAGGGAAAATCTATTATTATAAATATTGTTTTTACCATCTAGTCTCATTTGCGCTCATTAAATAGATCTTAGTAAAAAATATCAGATACTATTGCAGCATCTTGTATTGAACTGATGCCAAGTCGCACCATTTTTCACTTTAAAATAATGTTAGATGGTAAAAGGAAAACTAAAACCTTGCTCCTTTTTTAATGTCCACTGAATATTAAATGTATTTGTTCATTTAAAAAATGGCTTTCACTGTTAAATATGAGATTTTCGTTCACAATGATTCAGTCCAGGTTGGAGTGCAACTGCAAATAGTGAGAATCCACCAATAATACTAACCCTAACCGGCTATTTTAATAGTTCAAATATACCTCAACACGTATTAATACACATAGTGGCACTACTGCAGAAGCTAACATCAGTTTTATCTACGCTCTTGGGGTTTAGCCAAACAGCTTAGTTGCTTCGTAAAACAAAAATAAGGCCTTAAAATATCTTAACTCCATACAAAAAAGTAAATTAGCTTGAATACATTAATCAGGGGTCTTAAATTTTGTGGTAGCAGGACTAATCAATGTTTCTATTTCATACAGAACTTTTCTGTCAGGCAAGAAGTTTGAAACATTTTCATTGCAATCTGTAACTTAAGGCAATTGAGGCTATCGCTAACTAGCTGCTAATATTCCATTGCTAGCTAGCTCCTTCCTTTCCTATCTTTGTTTTGTCCTTGTTTCTTACCTTCCCACTTGCTTTTGTACCTTTGTTTTTTCAACCATCCTACCTTCCTTCCATCCTTCCTTCCTTTGTTTCTTCAAACCCTGTTTCCTTCCTTCCTTCCTTCCTTCCTTCCTTTCATCCCATCTCTCTATCCTTCCTTCCTTCCTTAGTGACCCAAAGCCGGGTTCACGGTTTTAAATACACCTGATTGTAATGCAGTGAGCTTCTCCAACCATCCTCTATATTTACAGTTTTTTGGGTCTTAAATTACATTCGATGCCATTAAAAATGTCTTAAAATGTCTTATATTTGACCCTTCAGAGCCCCTGTAGTCACCACTCTGCTTGTTGTAGTAATTTGCTGGATTCTCTGGTGACAGTGATCCACTGGTTACTCTGGGGAGGACAAACCGTTTCCTGTAACACCAGCCGCTCCCTGGAGCGCAGCGCCCGGTTGTCATGGGAGACGGAAACACGACTCCGCTCTCGGTAGCCATTGTTCTCATTCCTCACACCGTGCTCCGCTGGGAAACGAGCGGACTTTCAGCGGCGTTCCTGTTCTCAGGGATATACTTCCTTTCACAAATGAGCATGGCGTCTCTCGCTCCAGGGCCTTTTTACCTCCCGTTCTCAAATCACACCCTCCACTGATCTCTGCGCATCGACCTGCAGGCCGCCCTGATCTGCACAGACTAACAGCTAATTTTTCCGCTGCATATTTCACACCTGCCTGATGAGGAGAAGCCTGATGTTGGCTCGTTTTTAGAGTCGGTACATCCTCGCTTTATGCTTTCTCCCAGTCTTTCTGCTGGGTCTCTGGAGATGCTCAGATTTGGAGAAAAAATAGCCGCCGCGGCGTGGATCAGTGGTAGAGAAGGCGCACCATAAAGATGGCGGGAGCCGTCAGCGGTTCAATTCCCCAATGTTTCCATTTCTCTTGTCTTCTGTTTTTCTTTGACTCCATTCTGCATCTTTGATTGTTATTTTTTCAATCTTTTTCAAACTTTCCTTGCGTCAATCAATCCTTTGGCCTAGAACAAATGGTCTATCCTTTCTTCCTTCACTCATTTTCTATCCTTCCTTCCTCCTTCATGCTTTTCCTTCCTTACTTTTCCAATATATAATTATTTCTTTCTGCCATTCCTGCCTTCCTTCCTGCCTGTATTTTTACAAACCTTCCTTTTTGGCTACTTTTCCCAATTGTTCCTTCTGTCTTTTCTTTCCTTCCTTCTTTCCTTCCTTCAGCCTGTCCTTGCCTCGTTCCTTCCTTTTTTCCTTCCTTCCATCCTTCTTATTTTCCTTTCTTTCTTGCTCCCTTTCATACTTTCCTTCTTTCCTTCCTTCCCTCTGTCCTTGTTTTTCTTCTATGGACACTCGTGGATGTAACTTTGGTTTCTTGGATGTTAAATTGATTGATTGATATGTTGATTGGTTGTTGATGGTCTCTCTCTGAAGCCAGCGGCTGTCCTTTCTCTCTCTCTCTCCAGTTGTTCATCCCTCCTCATGTTGTGTTTCAACATGCGGCTCCCCATGACCAGGGCCGGTCCGTTGCGCCTGGCGGCCGTGTGACCGACCGGCCCTTTAATGGCGCCGATCCCCGTTGTGATCCCACAGAATGAGACGAGCAGCTGATAAATAACGAGGGAAGGCTTAGAAAGAGAGCGAGCGCCGCTTCCTGTTAACTCCCATGTGTGAATGCGTCCGTGCAGGAAGCGCCTCGGTGTGTGGGTGATTGAATTAATTACATTTTATCACCTTTTAGCTGATTGAAGTCTACTTTACTCCCCTTAGACTGAATGTGTTTGTGTCTTCACCCGCCAAGCCAAATGGATGAAGCTCTTCACCTGCCGCCGCCGCCGCCGCCGCCACCGCCGCCGCCGCCTGTCTTGTCACACTCATCTTGCTGCCTTCTCTTTTTTTATTTTGCTTTTTCTTTTTGCGGCGCCCCATTTTTCTTTCTTCTTCTAATTCATCTCCATCAAGACAGAAGCAGAGTGCGGGGCGTGCTGTTTCATTACTCACATAATGATTTGTGGCGACAATTTGAGGTTTTGTATAGCCGCGTACGTCTGTCAGGAGAGCGGCGCTCCACCTGCCATTGTTGCCAGAATTAGATTTCTTTCATTACAGAAACACAACAGGCCTCATGATTACTGCTGCAAATGATGCAGAGTTTCCCCGAGTTACGGGTATCCAGAGAGGTATACATAACAAAATGCTGAAATTATTAAACAGACAATGCTCACCCTGCCGGGGAGGCAAGTGAAGCCTGGCAGCCCACCAGGCTGATGAAACACTGTGATGCTAACTTTATCTAACTCCTTAAACTTCTGGGTTTTTTCTAAATTATAAATGATAATTATACAGATTTTACAATATGATGAAAGATGCTTCTGTCACATTCAGTGACAATCATTTATCTTAAACTGATATAAATTTATATTAAACGTAACTGAATAAATGAATCTGATGGACTAATTTAAAGTCTTAGCAGCAGTTTGTAATGTCATTGCATATGTAAGGATCATTTCTCCATTCCTTTCTTCCTTTACTAAGTCAATAATTCCCTTACATTGATAAAAGAGGGAGTGATATGTACCTTTATTATATATATTTTATCACTTTTTCAACACTTTGAGGAAAAAAAGTACCAGAAATAAACATCAATGAGATGAAAATAAATAATGGTTGTTCATATTTACATCGATACCGAAGTAAATTAACTGAAAAGTAACTTGTCAGCGAGAAATAGGAGCTTAATAATTCCTCAATATTAAGGAATTACTGACTTAAAACAAGTACAGGTGATAATACAGCTGTACAGTTTTAAAAAGTATTATTCTATTGAAAGCTACTAGTTTATTCAGAAAGCAATTCAGAGACAATGTTTGGCTGCAGATGGAACCTTTTTGTTTTATTTTCCAGGCTCTGACCTCAACTCATATTTGTCTGGTAAATTCTCTGCTTACATTTATTATGTGCTGCGGGATTAAAGCACATAAAAGCTGCTATTTGCCTAAGTTCAATGTGCCACAACAAACAGGCAAATCCTGCAAGTCGCATGCAAAGAGACAAAATGTTCCCGGGTTGTGCAGCGCGCAGACAGCTTCCAGCAGCACTTTGTAAACAATATGTTCCAGAAACCCTGCAAGTCAAACTTCATCCTGCACACAAACTGACAGGCGCTCCGAGGAACGCTCTCGTTCGGGGCCTGCGGAGCGTCATCCTGAGTTACAGATATGCCGTCTCAGAGGGTGGCTTCCTGCTTCCCCTTCACCCTTCACTACACCCTATGCATCTGTGCGGCGTTTCTCTTCCTCCAGTTTCGCCACCGCCTGGCATCGCATTCCCTTAACGAGGATCCGTTCCCGCTCGTAGATCAATCCGCTACCTGTTTAGCTAATTGTCGGCGAGTAATTCATGCCTGGGTGCGATCCATCAGCAGATCGATTGTATTGATGCGTCTCCGCGTCCTGACACGTGTTTATCACGGCGCGGCGAAGAACACATGCAGAGGAAGCATGATGGATGTTCTACATGTTGATGAATATGAAACTGAGCAGCGAAGCACTGCAGAAGTCAGCATGACTGTAACTAACAGCATCGCCAACACTGCAAAAACAAAATATTACCAAGTATTTTAGTACACTTGAAATAAGACAAAGCTAACTTCAAAGTAACATTTCAGCCCGAGGAAATAAGTAAATAATTTCTTCATATTGATTTAAAAAGTTTTAGTTTCACTGGTAGATCATTTCACTCCTAACAAGGCATTTTTCCCATATTATAAATTTAAAAATTACTTCTTTTTAATCAATATTTAGGAATTATTAACATAAAACAAGCTCCTATATCTTGCTCAAATGTTTCTTGTAGTATTGCCTAATTTCAAGTGATATTTCCACTCTCAGCCAGATCAGAAATACTTGGTGATATTTTGTTTTTTTCAGTGTTTCCAGTGTTTGTGCTCTCAGATCTTTTCATTATGCGCTCAGGAACTCGTCACCGCTGTGTAAAAGTCAACCGCCCCCTGAGGTTGTACTTCGCGCCGATTATTTGGCCGCATCAGCGCGGCGCTCATATTCACAGCATAGCCAGCTCTCCCAGGTGTTATTATGAAGATGACATTTGCCAAAAGAAGGGCATGCAATCACAATAGATGTTTCTGTTGCCGTAAAAATGATTTATAGCGACTCTGGCGGACATGATGATCCAGAGCGAGCATGTTACCACCATAACGAAGGAGAATGATGGCACTCGAGTGAGCTGATTCTCGTGGAAAGCCTTGACTGGCGCGCAAACCCGACTCCCTCTGATGAAGGAGACTCTTGGCCTTCACAAACTGTGTTTCTCCCACAGATAAATGCTGCCATAAATAAGACCACAAAGCCCATCACCTCTGTGTTTAAAGACGTATATCGTCCCACACATGAAACGTTTGTTTGATCTAATCTTGTTTGCTTTGCTCTGCCCAGGCTGCGGGTGGTTTTGGCCTTGTGAGGAGCTTCTCTGCTGTTAACCAGATGGCCACCAACCTTGTGTTGATCTTGGAGCACTATGCTGCCAAGACCGAGCCTCTCACAGTGGAGTAGGAAGAGCCGAGATGTTAAACATGCTCTTCACCCCGGGCTTCTGGCTTCCTAATAACAGAGAGGGATTACCTCTGAATCTGCCTGGCCAGAACTGACACAAGTTTAACCTCAAGCCTTTTTCCTTTCTTTTGCTACTTCATTCAAAGTCCTTTGAGTAAATCTTAAGCATACATTGAACAACTTAAAGTTTAAACATGTGTAGGTTCAACACTATTTTTGGTTAATGTTGAATTCTTCACCCTGTTATAAGGCTGAAATGATTAATCGGATTAATCCTGAAGAGTTGATTACTCAGATTAACGATTAATCGTGATTTATCATCATTAATTGAGAACAATTAAGTAATAGTTTAATTAACTAGAGTATCCGGACTCTAATGTGAATTAAAGTTTGCTCAAACTTTAATTGAGTAAACTTGAGTAAAGTTTAGTCAAGTTTGAATTAACGGTTACTCAAACTTAATTTCAAACCTTCATTCACAATCTAATCGAAATCATAAATTTAACATTTTTAAGTTTAAAGATTTATGGGTTCATCAATAATTTTAGTTCATTTGTTAGACTGAAAATGATTGATTGTGATAATTTCATTAATCTGATTAGCAATTAATCAGCTTAATCTCGATTAATTGATTATTGAAAGTAAAATAAGTAGCTACTCAACATTACAGCTGTTAAAATTACATAATCTAGCGTCTTTTCAAGACGCTAGCTACCTAGCTACGAGGGCGTTAAGCTAATAGCTATCAAGCTAACAGATGTATACATTTAAGCTAACAATGATCAAACAAACTGCTATAAAAGCTAAGCTACCTTTGCTAGCATTTTAAGTAGTATTTTATTCCAAAAAGGTATTTGCTTGAATTTACTCATCTTTACCTGAAGTAATATTTTGACTAAGATTTTTTATATATAAATGTATCTTTTGACAGTGGGATATTGATATAGTCATCGTGTTTATTTATTGGGTCAGTACAGTTCCAATTAAACTGTCTAACCTTTTTTAGGCAGTTGTTCCAGTTTAGTATTTGAGTCCTCCTTCAATTTGTACAATAAAGAAGAAAGAAAACACCTTAGATAATTGTAAGTAAGTTATATTTTTGTCCTGTAAAGTTGTGTATATAAAAATAGAAACATCCTTCTGTCCTCATATGCAGTCCTGTCACTGAGCAAGTTGGTAAACTGACAAGAAGTAAACAAAAAAAAGTGGCTGAAGTGTATTGCAGCTGTTCGGTCATCTGCCTCTTCAGCTCCTCCCCAGCTGTCGAACCATGATTACATCTTCACTCCTCATGTAGACCTCTGTCCACTCGAACATGCAACAACTGTCGTCTCCACAGGAAAAACTCAACTCTTTTATGTAAAAACTTTGGATTTTGCACACCATTATACTTATTTACTTTTAGTTTTGATCTTTGACCCTAATGTCCTGAGCTTCTCATCCCTAATTTTGAGTAATTCCACATCTGCTGCTTTCAGAGCCACTCTAACGATGACCTGCACCCTCTTTTGCCACGTTTTTCTGATTCCTGAGAGGCTTGTTGTATCCCTCAGTTGTTGCTATCTATGCTATCTGGTAATTTAAAGTCCATTCTGTTGCACAGACTGAATCTTCTATCGCCTAACTGGGCTCTCTACATTTAGACAGCAATGTCAGGAGGTTTGGAAAATTGGGACTCAATTCCTCCTGAGCTCGACTGAAATTGGGTAAAGCGACTAGACCACTAGCAGAAATAACTTGTTTGACATTTTAAAGAAAGAAATCCTCCAGTTATGTTAGAAATATTTATAATATTAATGAAATAATCATGCATAAAATTAAAAAAATTGTTATATTACCTAACAGTTACACTAAGAGATTTAATTGGCTAATGCTAGCATAATTTAATCTTTAATGCTTGGCTTAATTGTTCATCATTTAATTTTACTGATGGGTATTAAAATAATTACAGTCAATCAACTGGATACATGAATGTAAATAAGGTGATAATCCCATGTTTTTTCATGCCCCTTTCACAGTTTTGGCTTTTTAATTTATTTGACTTAAAATGTCTCATATCTCCAATAATTCCCTTCACAATTTAGTCAGACTGAAACGATTAATCGTGATTAATTGGTTATTGTAATAATCATCAACTAATTTAGTAATTGATTCATCGTTAACTAGTCTATACAGACTCAAAAAATTTCCATTTGCTGAAAGAACAACGAATTCAGAGCAGTAATAAAGTGGAAACTGAACAAAAATATAAACATTTTAATATATATATATATTTAAACCAGAACTAGTTTTAGTATCACCTGGTTCAAATTCTGTAAAAACGAAAGCGCCATTTGGTATTTGATTATTAGTCACTAATGCAAAATTTGATCAATGAATCTCCAATGATCAGCCGTTCAATAATGGATTTCTGTATTACTGCATTTTAGGCAATAAAATGTTTTTCTTATTTGAAGATGGAATCGAATTGTTTAATTGTGCATTTCTAATTTTACATGAAAATGCTTAGATGACTCAATGAAAAATCAGCAGAATGTGCCACTTTTTAAAAATCCGATTAATCGTTCATCGTCCGATTATTTGATTAATCACTTATTCATGGTTCAGTATTTGCAGATTTTTCTGAAGAAATGTAACTCTAAAATATTTGCGAAAAAATTCACATTGATTTTTTCGTAGATCATTTCCAAAATATTTGGAGCAAAATTGTAGTTCTGGAAGCTGAAATACGAAGTTGACACGCGACTGAATGGTGTTTTCAAAGCGGCCAATCCAGGAGCGCCATTTAGTTTCCTTGTCGCTGATTGGCTGAACTACCAAGAGTGAAGAAGAGACTTTAAATTTTAGTCTCTTTTCTACTGCTAAGGCAATAAATTTGATGTTTACACCATTAAAATATTATACCAGAGGTCCAACACAGTTGGCAACTGGAGTTATTGTTTTCCATCTGCAATATTTTCCAAACAAAACAAACACTTCTTTAAGATATTTTCATTTTCTCTGCACCTAGACTACCCACCATCCACTCCTGCTGCACACCCTGATGCATGTGAACACCTGCACAGCGTTTCAAGCGCTTGCATTTCTGCTTGTCTTCTGTCAAAGAAAATGATGAAGGGGAGGCAGAGCAGATGTCAGGAGTGATAGTGAGCTTATTCTAACATCAATGATTTTCCAGACATTCCACTGAGGCCAGCATGGGTTTGTTTCCTCATCGAATGCTGAAGCTTTTGACAGAGGAGTCGGGAAGCTTGTCAGGATTGTTAAAGCTGAAATCAAAACCAAAAAAAAAAAAAAAGTTGTCCACCTACACCTCTGCAACTTACTAACACACATTCCTGCTCACTTCAGCATGTTTTCAGTAGCTTTTAACAAGAGATGCTCGCTTTCTACTTGGATAAAGAACTCATCAGAGTGTTGGATCAAGTGAGAAAGATGGAGGGAAAGAGACGGACATGGAGCGGAGAAAAGAAATAATTGGCCACACTGGTCGCGTGTGCAGCTTTAAAGTCAGATACGATGAGACTGCCGCTTCTGTTAAGAGTTAGGACCTCTACGACCACCAAAGAGGCCCCATCTAGGTACACGAACGCCCACTGAACCGCGACAGCCCTGAGAGACAGCCTGTTATACAGGAGAGGGCTATGATAACAGAGGAAAGCTGCAAAGGAAACAGTTCAATCCAGCAGTGCTGTGTTCAAACTTTTCTGAAATTGGGAGATAATCCGACACTTGGAGGAAATGTGAACAGCTTTCTGGTGAAAGATGTCATCAATTGGCAGAAAACAACTCTTACAGTTCTCTCTCGAAGGCATGTTTGTCTTGTCTGGTGTAAATATTTAGAGCCGATTCACAACACGTCATCTTAAGTCACTTTACAGAGTCAAAGTTTATATCCAAACTAAAACAAATACCTAAATATCATTAGGTCTGTCGCAAAAAGTAATAAATCAATTAATCGCATAATAATTTAAAACAAACTCAATAATTTCCATTAGCATGATTTATCATTTTTCTGTTTTGTTTTTTTTTTACCAAAACCGGGTGATAAAAGTCTTCAGCCTGTTGCTTTGGTCTCAATTACTCCTCTTTGAATTTTATTTGTCGTTTCTGTTTTATGTATCTTGGATAATTAAAATGTTTTCCAGTTCCAGTGTTTAAATTAAAGATTATTAATCTTTGAGAATTATTATGCCATTACCATTATATTACTCAAAAATCATTTCAAAACATCAATACTGTTGTTTATCGCAATAATGTCTGTTGTGACATTATTACAGTTGGGTATAAGATATTTCACACCAACACGTTTCTTCTGACTGGAAGTGATATTTTGGAACAGCTTGTACTCCTTAGTGTACTTCAAGTTTTAAATATACCAACTATTTCTTAAATTAAAAAGTATTATCACTTACATTTTATGGCAAGTTAAATAAAAACATCCGACTTTTCCAGCAGCCGTTGAACAGCGCAGTAAAACCAAACGTGCTGGAACTTTGTTTGGGTTGCTAGGTAACGGGCTGGGCTTCCGCGAGGTTGCTAGGCAACCGGCCAGTGCCTACTGATTTGTGTCGTTACATTTGTACCGTTTCTGAAATGGCTCCTTTTCCAGACAATAACAACTTAAAACCCAAATATAAGTACATAGATTTAAAGAACTTCTAGAACTTTTAAAATGGGAAAAATGTCTTTCTATAGGTGAAAAGTAATCTGCAAGTGGGACTTGTACTTGTTTCTTACATATTTGAGTTGAGACTTGCTTTTCGCAGAGTACATAAAGCTTTAAATTAATGATCCAGAGGATCGTTAATGGCTCTTGAGGGATTCTCTATGCTTTGATGCGTTTAGATTAGGCAGACTGGTGCACAGAGTCAATCAGCGGTCATCTGATTCTGCTCTGTTTGGGAAAGCCATCAAACCGACCCGGTAACTCATCTGGATAAACCGTCTCCGACCTGTCAGGATATTTATCAGACGTTGAATTCTGCTGCCTTTGAGACGAGTGCTCAGAGAGAAATGTCAGGGATTGTCGCGGCCGCCTGTTGGGTTTACATCCTATTCCCATTCTGCGGTTCCAGACGGATCGTCCGTGTTGCCTCCAGGCGGGAAGGATTTCCGCGTGCCCCCCTGTGACATGTCCCATCTTTAAAGAGCAGCTTTGATGGCGCTTGTTTCCTACAACCTCAGGCAAACCAAAGCATATCCGTCTCTGTACACATTTGTCTGTGTCTGCATATATAAATGTCTCTACTTTAAAAAAGTTGAATTGTGTTTCAGTATTTAGCTGTATTGGGAACACTGCAGGGTGGTTGTTCAAAAATATTTGTTGAAATTCAATTTGATTTGAAGTGAAACTAATTAGCGTCAAATCTTTTGTGAACATAGCCATCAGGATGGATAGGCTTTACAATTGTTAATTTAAATGTTAATTGGAAGTGATACCTTTGATACCGAAAGGTTGTTTATGGAAGTGGAAGTATGCAATATGCAGATGAATTTTTGTTGATAATCTCTGTAAATAATCATAACCCTGATTATTGAGCTGGGTTGTGCAATAAGATATTCTTATTCTTAAAAAGACGTTATCAAAATTCTGAAAGTATTTTCTAATTTTGGGTATGAAGCTTTTCAGCGACATTAGGCAGCTGAGGAACAGAAACGAGTAATACTAGTAATAAGAAACATTATGTATAACTGTAGAAATAATAGTCATTTGAGTCTGTGACTTTGAATCAAAGAATTACTGCAGTTTACAAAATATAAATATAGATGATTAAATCATTATTTACATAAGTATATAAGTACCCAAATACAATATTTTCATTGTGAAATGGGATAAAGCTTCTGAGATAGTATAGAAACAAGACTTTTCAGTATTTAGCTGTATTGAAAAAGTAATGGTTGATACAAAACATTATGTTTTGACTTAATTTTAAAGTTTATTTGACCATTAGTAGCATTCATAAAACAGTCAACAAATTGACATTAAACAGCCTGTTTCATTCATTAAGTGCCTAATGAATCTAATTAGCATCTAACCATAATTTACACTAGTGGTAGGTGAAATGTTACATTTTTCCGACTGACACCAGAAACACAAGTTTTACATTTTTTTGTACAATTGGATGTAAATTCAAGCAAGAAGGAATAGATTTGGTTTGGCATTTTTAATTCTTAAGCTGTGGAAATAAGATTTGTTCTCTGCTTTATACGCCCAAAAGCTATTTCTGTTCGCTTGTCTCCAAATTAGGAGATAAAGGTGCCATTTTTCTGTATCCACTTATTTATTTTCCATAGATTCAACTGTTTGTTTCTCTCAAAACTCAAGTAGGCTTGAGCTTCAACTCCAACACAGAAACAAGAGATTTCTTGGAAGAAAAACCTTAAAGTCACGTGTTTTCCTGACAAAATTCCTCTCCAAAAAGCACCCAGGACTTGAAATCCATTAGCAGCTATCGTCCCAATCTCAGAAAGCAAAGGAGGAGTTAAGCGTTTGAGCAGCTGGGGACACGTAGACGGCTACTGGGGTAAATTTTCTTCTCGCGCTCCACAGAGAAAATCACTCAGATGCATCGTGGGTACTAAATCACAACCCAACGCTGCCGCCTCATCCATCTCTGTGAGCTGGCAGCGGCGCTGCTGTTACTCCTGAGACAGATTTAGAAGTGGCCGTTTATACATTCGGCTGCTGTTTTATTATCTGTGGAAGTTACAGGTCTAAGCAGAAATATCCAGGCTGTCTTGATTTGTCCGTTTTCATTCAATCCAAGGATATTTTATTCTGGATTTCCTAAAATTCACACCATCACCAAATCTTCAAATTGCTTAAAGGAATTGATTTCCGGGACTAATCGGAGTTTATTAATCTGTTTGCAGAGTTTTGTTGGATCAAAGAAAACAGCTTCTCAGCTGAAAAGCAACAGATTCACCCCAAAATAGAGGAGATGCACTTTTGTTTGTGCAAAATAAGAATGACATCATTACTGTTTTTTCTTTCTTTTTTTTTGGTAAAACTTGGTTACAAGCGGGTGGTTCTAGGAAATGTTGGTGTGCGTTTTAAAGTTATAATAAACAATATGGGCGAAGTATTGATGTTTTTGAACTAAGTATAATATTATAAATATATAATTTTATCATCAAAAACCTACCTGGAGCTTTGACTATTTAATGCAACACTTTAAATAAAACAAAACTAACGTACGAGTACATTTTCAACAAAAGTAGAAGTCAATAATTCCTCAATATTGATGAAAAATTTTGTTTTTTAGTTCCTCTGGTAGATTATTTCACTTATAATACGACATTTTTATTGTGTTGAAGGTGAAATAGTTTGACAATAGATATTTTTCATCAACATTAAGGAATGATTGACTTAAATCAAGCTCTGAAAACATTTTGCTGAAAATGTCCTTATATGATATTTGCAGTAGAAGCTGGACCAGATATATTCTTGGTAAGATTTACTTTTTTGCAGTATTGTCATGCTGAATTACCCTTTGCTTTGTTGCTTACACTGAAAAAATACAAAGTCTTACTTTTTTTTGGTTTAGTTTATAGTGCAAATTTCTGATCACTCTTGAAATAAAACAAAACTAACTTTTCAGCTGTTCTATAATTCCTAATAATTCCTTAATATTGATAAAGTGCTAAGATATTTTCCCATGGTATAAGTGAAATAAATGTATTCCTATAAATTGCTGAAACTTCTAAGTTAGTTTCAAATTATTTCAAGTGCACTAAGATATTTGCTCCAAAAACTAGACCAAATATACTTTAGTGTTTTTACAGTGTTGACTCTCATTTCTCACTTCCTGTATCTGACATTGGCTGTGGGAACCTTTTATGTTTTGGAAAGTTTCTCTGGTTGTTCACGTCTGTAATCTGCATAGTATTTTACCCTGCTCATAAAAGTCAAATTAATCAAGTAGCACCGGTGTTAGTGAGCTGTACGAGATGATTGGGACAATAACTGGTGCGTATCTTTTGAGAGAAACATGTCATCTAACTCACGTTCCCACCCATTAAACCTTATAGCGCTCTACCTACTTTAGAAGTGTGGATATTACTCATATCAGACTCCCGAACTGCGCTGAGAGCTTCATTCAGCCGTGTGTCAGACTCGCATCTCTGATAATTGCCAAGCGGGTCATATATGAAAAAGAGGAGGAAAAATTGCTTCCTCAAAACATGGCAGATTTAATTTGTCAGCTTGGACGAAAATTGGCTTGCGAGGAAAACAAACGACGGTTACAAGGGCCGATGGTAGCAATTCGTCAGGGGAAGATTGAGGAGCTGGTCTAGAGATAGCTCACATCTCCATAAATCATGTTGACAACTGACTTGAACTGCATGAGGAGGAGGTCTCCCATAAAGCCAATGCGAAGAGGCGAAGATATAGGACGTCTCTCTGCTACTGCCCAGAAATAGAAACGACAGCTTGATGCATTGAGGATGACCTGTAATGGCCGACTGAAACACTCGCTGCACGCTCATTTAAAGCAGTAAACTGTGAAATATTTTTCATGCCATCACTTGTTTTGACAAATACTGTTTCTGTTCACAAACTACTCCAAATAATTAATAGTAGGTTCCCTCTGAAGTTCCTCATTAACTCAGTTTTATCCTCACAGATTTGAGCCCAGGCTTAAAAAATGAGAATATGACAGCTTGAACATCTGCTACAACAATAGTTGTGACAAGATGTCTCTGCACTGTAAATATAACTCTAATTAGTGGGATTTACTCTTTGTTTGTAGCATCTGGTTGCAAATAATCTCCCAGATAGAAAGTGGGTTTGACTTGAGGGTCTTTGTCTCTAGTGGATAATAATAATAAAAGTGGTATTTATGATCAATGATGATTTCTGACATAAAAATCTGTAGGACTGCGCAACAGATATCTACACTGCAAAAACACAACATCTTAACACAAATAAGACAAAACTAAGAAAAAAGTAACTTCAGCAAGATATAGGAGGTTGTTTTAAGTCAATAACATGGCACAAAAAGGATATGTTCTACTGTTAAAATGGGAAAAACTTCTTGTTATAATAATCTGCAAGTGAAACTTGTATGTTTTAAAATCAATTTTGAGGAATTTTTGACTTAAAAGAAGCTCCTATATCGTGCCGAGAAGTTACTTGTGAGTTTTATCTTCTTTCAAGTATAATACGATATTTGCACAAGAAACAAAACCAAAAAAAATACTTGCTAAGATTTTGTTTTTGCAGTGCAAGTACATCATATCTGGGAACGTCTGTGTTTTTTAGTTTATTTTAGCTGCACACTACAAAAACACAAAATCTTAGCGTCCATAAAATAGTCAACAAACTGACATCGAACAGCCTGTTTCATTCCTTAAGAGCCTAATGAATCTAATTAGCATCACACCCAAATTTACACATTTAAGTAAGAACGTTGAAATTCTACTTGATTTTTTAGTGAATTTTATTTTATTTAACTGTATCTAAAACACTGTAATTACTGTAAAACATAATATTTTGACTCAATTTTAGAGTTTTATTATGAGTGGCATTCATGACATAATCAACAGACCGAGATTGATTTGTTTCGTTCCTTTAGTGCCTAGTGGTTCTAATTAGCATCATACCAAAATCTACACTGGAATTAAATGAAATTATTCATCTTTATTTAATTAAAGTAATTGACACCATAAAGGCAGAGATGAGCAATGATATTTTCTATTGTATTTATTTGTTTCCTGCTGTATTTGGCCAAAATAAATCTTTGTTTTCTTGTCTCCAAATTAGGAGTTAGGGATATCGTTCTTATTTTGTCTGCTTCTTTTTATATATATATATATATATATATCAAAGTGTTTGTTTCTCTCAAAACTTTACCAATTTTGCACCAAGGAGGCTTGAGTTTCAACTCCAAAACACTGGAAACAACTGAAAGTTTAAACACAAGCATGAACCAAGAGCAAAATAAAGATAATTCAGTTTCATTTAAGACTTCCTGAAGCTTTGCAAATGTTGCAAATGTCCATTAACCCAATAAGCCAAGTTAACTCTGATCATAAGGCTCTCATCTTCCTGATGTACACCAGGAAACGCAAGCGAATGAGACCCCAGTAGGTATGAGCTTCCATGCTTATTTACAATGCTGAGCGCGTAATCCGAGTCGTGACCTGTTGATAGGATCAGTAAATGCAGCGTAATGCTAAAAGTTGAACTTTAATATCCAGCATTACTCCATTACAGGAAGCATTAATGTGATTACAGCGAGGCACCGGCTCCGTAATGCATTTCTCCCAGCAGAACGGCCGCGATGTGCTGAAAATACATCACCGGCGGGGCCGTGTGTGTTGTTCTCCGTCGGCTCCTTACAACTGTGACGCCCAGCTGAGTGTGTAAGCTTCTCACTCGCCCTCGCCGCCTCGCCGTCGGAGGCTCGGGAAGCTGCGTGTTCGCGACTTCACCAGATGTTGATTCAAACGCTGAGCAGATGACAGACTTAGCCAGCAGCTGAAGGGAGAGAAATCCACAGTCCAACACTCAGCAGGCCTCCGTCTCGCTTTCTCTGCACTTGTTTTATTTACTTACATCTGTCTCACCTTTTTCTTTTCCTGCAGAATCTTAAAGATTTGACGTGTTTTGTCTCCAGCAAGTTCACAAGGATTTTGGGTGTGGTGTAAAATTACAGTGCTTACTCTGCAAAAATACAAAATATTACCAAGTATTTCTAATCTAGTTTCTAATGCAAATATAATGAAATAAGAGAAAACTAACATTTAAGTAACCTTTCAGCAGTATATAAGAGTTTGTTTTTAGGAACTTCTACTGATAATATGGGGAAAATATCTTATTATAAGTGAAATAATCTGCCAGTTCTTTTTAAAATCAATTTTAAAGAATTAATGAAGTAAAATAAGCTCTTATCTTGCTGAAGTTACTTGTGAGTTTTGTTTAATTTCAAGTGTACTTGTGGTGAAGTGAAACTAGACCAAAAATACTTGGTGTACTTTATCTCTTCATATCTTTTAGCTTATTTTAGCTGTACACTGCAAAAACACATAAACTTAGTGGCTAATTTACACTAGCAGGAGATGCTATGTTCAAACATATATGTTGAAATTCAGTTGGATTTAATTTAATTGACTTAAAACAAGCTCCTATTTCTTGCTCATAAGTTAGTTTTGTCTTATTTAAAGTCTATTAATAAATTTCCACTAGAAACCAGACCAAAAACACTGTGTGAGATTCTATTGATTTATTTCAGTGTAAAATATATAATTAAGAAAAGCACCACTCTGATTGCGGAGGCATAATGTGGTGGTGATTGTCTTGAGGTAATTTATTTAAGTAATAAACATCAAACTACTGCAGCATTGCCAAGTGTGTAACTCTTTGGATCTGATCAAATGTAACTCTAAAACGTTTTGAGTTGCCCTTAAAATTATGTATGCACCCAATTTTAATTAGAAAACTATCACAGAAGGAAAGAAAAGGTAATTGTTGTTTTTTTTCCCGTCTTATTGGCTCAGAAACAAAATACTAAAGAGAGGTACCGCCATGCCAACTCTCTCAGCAGATGTTTATAGGATAGCAAATAACTTTTCATTTTTATTTGCTGAAAATTACTTTATTTAAGTTAAATTGTCTTCTCAGAATGAATTTCAGCGTTAATCTCTCTCTGAAGACCAAATAGAAGTTAAAATGTACTTTTCAGCAAGATAGCAAGTTGTTTTAAGTCAATATTTTCTAGTTCACTGGCAGATTATTTCACATATAACATGGGGAAAATATCTTGTTATAAATGAAATGATCAGTTATTTCATCAGTGTAAAGGCATAGACTAAACATAAGATGATTTTTTTGCTCAAAAGTTTGTCTAATTTGCCTGTTGACATTAAATTCACACCAGAAGTTGGCGCCTGCTTCACAAAGTTACCAATAAATAACTTTGTAAATAACGGTGTGGAATTTATTTAGTGAGAAAAGGCTTTTTGAGTTATTTATTATTTATTCCCTCTTGTGTTCTGCTGTTATCTAAAACGTCTAAAACTAAATCATAAACATGGAGGAGCTGAATGTGTGCATAAAAACCATAAACCTGGAATTATCTCTTCCAAACTTATCATTAGATCTGGCCCTCGCAATCTTTGCTCAGATGGAAAAATATTGAAAATCACATAACATTGTTTTTGTTTACAGTAAGGAAACAGTTTTCTCTCTATGCTTATCTGCCTGGAAATCATTTATAGAAAGAACCAGGCGCATTTAGACTCTTATTCACCTCATATATTCTGTCTCTTTGCTCCTAATTCTTGCCCGGATCTTCAAATATTTAAAGCTGGAACTTCACTGAAGTGACGGCAAACACTTGAATAGATAAGAGACGCTGTTGAACCAGACAGTTGGGACAGGAAGGAACCTTTTTCAAATCATTTTATAATATTACTGCAGGTAATTTTAGATTAACCAAGGAATAAATTAGAAGAGATGTTGGTGATTATATAAACTGAACTCATGTTGACTTTACCATTAAATGAAGAACCAAAAATCTTCTTGTGCGACGTTATGGATCGATGGTTTCTCAGAGCGGGAATCTCATATTTTATCCGCCTTGCGTCATAATTCTGCACCAAAACAAACCAGATGTAGTCGATTTTCTTAATGTGTTTATCATTGACAATAACTCTCCTCTTGCTCAAAAACTTTGAAATTGATCAATAATTGGTTCCGTCCATTATTACTTTGGTAACGTCTTTACAGTGTAACATCTTTCTTTTCTGTTTTGTGGTTGTAAAGTCTAATTATGGTTGCATTAACGACCACTTCAGAAAAAAAGATTAAATTTTAACAAAAAAAATTTAAATTGCCGCGTTAATGTAGCCTTTCTTGATTTCAAATATTTAAATTTGCTCCTCCTCTATTTGGGCTTTGACCAAATATTAGTCGATTTTGATTTTCTTTACCTTTTTGTCCGATTTACCTGTATCTACATGTTTGTTTTAAATTTAAATGTTAATCATTCTTTGGTTGGTACTTTGGTCTTTGCTGCTTTTAAAGAGCTCGACTGTTAAGACAATTAGCATTTTAGTAGCTTAGCTTTTTGGCGCTAATGTGCTAATCTTGAATTTGAGAAGACGATAGGCCTGGAGTAAAGCAGAAAGAGAATGATTGATGATGCAGATAATTCTGTTATCTTGTCTTTCAGAGGCGCTGCACCATCTACTGGTTTCCAGTTTTCAAAATTGGCGGTGAAACTTGAGAATTAGGAAGTGGAGTCAACAAACCAGTCGACGTTATGGACCGTGTCCGTCTTCTTTGCAAAGTCTGTCTGTAAGTACCCCAAACTCGATTAGCACACTATTAACTGAAATCCAACCAATAATTTGATGAAACCAAAGAGCGTCTACTTTAAAACCAATTTAATCCATTAAAATCCCAAACAAATGTAGGAATTTTTAATGACAAGACATGAAAACTGTTAAGAAGCTCTCCCACCAGTTTAGATAAACCTTCACAGGAGACATTCGATAGTTCAGGGAGAATAACTGATCCGCCCTACCGATTGTAGAGGCAATAACAAACGCCGTAGTTCCTTTTCTACATTTTCTATTCGGTCTCATCTGCTGCTGCAGACTCCTGAGCTCACAGAAAGGACACAGGTAATGTTATTTCAAAGGAGAGAATCGGCTACGGAGAGCGGGGAGGGGGGAGCAGAGACTATGGCTGATGTCTTTTGAACCCTGGGATCAAACGGCTCATCCATGTTAGCGTGTGGAAGTGGGGAGGCGCTCGGCCCCGACGCTCCCTCCTATTGCTGCAACAAGGCGCCAGGGATGTCGGCTGCATCAAACAGCAGGAACTCTGATGAATTTGAAGCTGTGTGTACTCTCAAGAGCTCAGCAAAACAAACAACATTTGTAGAGCATTTGTTTGGAAATAGAGCACTGGTTATGTTTAGAGCATCTCTCTTTTAACTGCAGTTATGTTTTTCTGAGTGCTTTACATATACATCAAAATCAGAGCTGCAACTGTTTTAGTAACCGATTAATCAATTACTTTGACGATTAATCGATTAGCCGATTAATCGCGTAAGAAAATGTAACATTACATTTTCTTTTAACCACTTAAACCTTTTTATACACTATTAGAAATACATTAAAATGTGCAAATAAACAAATATTTCAATCTCTTTTTGTACATAATAAAATAAACATTTTATTGCCTAAAATGCGCTAACAGTAAATCTGATATGGGTGAAGCCAAAACTGTTTTGCTTGAGGAGTTTTGGATAAAACTTGATTACAGGTGTTTTTATTTTAAGTGGGAAATGTTTGTACAGTTTGATTTAATTGCACAGCTGTGAATATGTTGTCCCTTCCAGTAAGTGGCCTTTTTTAAGTCTGTTGCAACAATTAATTTCTAACTTTGTTGACTTCATTTCAATAATTGATTAATTGTCTTAGATCTAATCTCATTAGGTCAATAGCAAGATTAGCATCTAAATTAATCAGTCATATGTGAAATGCACATTATCTCTGTCTAATCTAATCTAATCTGTATTAAATATTATTTCAATTTGTTTTTAGCTGGGGAAGAAGTTTAGAAAATTGTCAAAATTGATCTAGTTTTTTATCTAGTTTTCAATGGAAACCATTTGAATGTATAATTTCCAGTTATAGGCCAGTTTGTTTACTTTACCACATTAAATCCCAGTAGAATATATCGAAGTTTGTAGTCCTAAGTGGATTTTTTTGTTTTTATGTAAAAAATAGTGATAATAATGAACAAGGGAACGTCTTTGCAGTCCATGAGCGGGCTGTGCAACAAGCTGTTAACAGTGCTGGCATTTTTGCAGCTTATTAAATTGAACATGTCGGCATACAGCTGCTCAACAACACATCTAGCACACAGTTGTGTTTCTGACCATCTGCTCGTTGTTGTTTCTTCTTTTTATCTTTGTTTTCCTTCTCCAAGTTCACAGGAAGGCTCTCACTCTACAAAATGCTCGTTTACACTCCTCATATCATCCACTGGTAAAGGTACAGTTTCAAAATGTGCAGCAGGTCTAAAGTATGGTAATTTGTAAAAACCGAGGTTGAAAGCATCTCAGTGAGGCAACAACTAAATCCAGTGTTTTATTGTTGCACCTCTTCTCTGTCTCACATAAATAGCATGAGACTTTCTTTGTTTCTGTTTGCTATCGATCGAACGCCTCCGGGTATGAAAGAAAAACGACGACAGGAACCCAGATAGACGTCTTCACACGTCCTTTAAAAACAGATTCACTTCCTTCGCAGCTGCCGATGAGCCCGGCGATAGCTGCTTTATGAGGCCCGCGCTTTCTGCAAACACTCAAGGTGGATACGCGAGTGTGTTGGTGTGTGCACAGACCCGGATCTTCTCTTTCATCCCCGCATCTGTGGCAGGCTGCCACAGGCCCGTATCATCTACCACAATACACCTGTTGGGGCGAATTTGATACCTGAAGATAATGGATTGGAGTTCAAAGAGGAGAATGCGGACAGGAAACTTTTCCAGAGGTCGCATTTCATGAGCAATCTGCGCTGATGCAAGCACACACACGCAACGGAAAAAAGCCCCGACACACACATGTGCTCACAAGTTACGTACAAAGACGCACACACCAGCAAGGCTGCGCCGCAGTAGCAACTTTTGCCTCAAGTTTTGTTTTGGTTTTTTTTGCAAATCTGACCAAATAGATGTAGAATAATTTTCCTTTTTCATGATTAAAATGGCAGTATTATGTAAAATCAACATTTTTAGCTTTACATCACCTTATCATGATATTCCTTCTTCACAAGCCTATTTTTTAATCCTTTAATTTCCATGGCAACCTTTCAGATGTGAAAAACGCCTGGGTGGACCTGGCCCCGCCTTCGAGGTGCAACTCCTCCCCCACTCAGCTCCTTCAGACTAGCCAGCAGCAATCAGCAAACACCTGCTGGAACAGCACATCAGTTGTAGCAGCTACTTCCCAGTACAACCCCGGTTGTTAAAGGGACAATAGAGGAGCCATGTTGCGATGGCGGAGCTTCAGAAAGATGGAACTTTCTTAAAGAGACAGAGGCCCAATTTCAAAGGAGTTAAATCAAAAAGTACATTTGATGGTGCTATAAAATGACACATAATACTGCCCCTTTAAGAACCAAAACAAGGTTGGGCGAGTCTGTACATGTCACTCGTTGGTATGCAGCCCATAAACGTGCCAGGTGCATTAAATCTGTTCTCTGAGGTTATAAACTGTATGCACCGGGTTGCAGAACCATCCAAAACAAGCCTGGCATGCAGGCGCGTACACACCCTGTTGGACCATATTACAGCAGTAGCAGGGCAACTTGGTGTTTGCCTTTAAATATAATGCAAAATAAATAATAGAACAAGACGTCACTCAGAGCACAAAACGTAGAATTAGACTGAATAGATCTGCCCTCATGGATCGGGCACATCGTCTCCGAAACCCGATCTACACCTTTCCTTGTTCAGCTGGTTTTCCCGTTGTGTGCTCTGTAAAATGGCTGCTGGAAAAGACAAGTCTCAAGTATTTTGTGCAAAAAACATGCCCATAGACCGAACAGCTGACAGATGGAGAAATGTGTGACAGTGAAACGAAAAATGGCGGAGAATCTTTTCGAATTTCAGGACCAATACAGATATTGATATTGGATCGGCACATCTCTAATTTGGACCATTAAAATAAGTGTTTTCACAAGAAGATGTCAGCTATGCAGTCTTGTCAACTGTGTCAATATGGCCTGACTGTTAATCATTAACACACAGGAAGCAGTAAACTGTGGATCTGCCTCACCAGCTGAGAGTCACAAGGGTGATTGATAAACTGTGTCTGTACCAGATGGAAACTGTGGTGTTTCTCCAGCTTCGCAAACTGTGCTGTAACTCAGAAGCTGCTGATGAATGTGCAGGACTCACTGCGTTAGTTATGCTGCTGGATTCAACAAGTGAAATGTTTAATTTGCAGATTGTTTGCATGCTCTCCTCGTCATCAGACTGCAGGATAATCAGTGTTTTAATGCACATCGTGCTGCTTCTAATGTTGGCGTTCTGTCTCTTTAGTCATTTAAAGCGCTGCCATTAGAGCTGGAGCCGGTTTTGGATTGAATATGACTGACTGTCCTTGGATCCTCTTCAGTTTGGGTCATTTCTCTCGGAGAGCAAATTCATGCACAGATTGAAACCAAAACACTTCTCCAAACAGTTAATTAGCTAAACTGGCACACGCAAACACGCTATACGTGGTTAAAAAACTGCACATTAAAATAAACGGAGAGAGGGACGTCATGCTGAGAGCTGCAGAGTATAGAAACCTAATGGATGTGCGGGTCAGATTTATGGCAGCTCATCCTCTGCTCTGCTATACGATAGAGAAAAGTTAACTGGAGCACGCCAGCTCCAGACGCTATAACTCATTCTCCGTCTCGCTCCATTTTATCCGCCGGAGTACATTGGTGAGTATTTGGCTCATTTTGGTTGGGAGGAGCAATAAAACATAATCAGTGTCTGCCAGCACCAAGGTCGACCCGGTTTCCTTATTCATGGTGATGATCGTTTTGGCCTCCGCTGAAGGTTGATGAGCTGTTTATTTTTAGCCTGGTCTCAGATAATGGATGAGTTTGGGGAAGTTTAATTTTGAGTTAATTGCGGCTCAAAGATCAGATGAATATTTTGTGTTTTTTCCTGATGTTTTAATCCACAGAGTGGATGAAGGTTTGAACAGATCGATGGTGATTTGTGTTGCGGGTGTTTGGGTGGGGATTGTAACTTTCCACTCAAAGGACGTACGCGGTATATGTAGCTGTTTTGTTGTCTATGAAAGTACCAAATTTATTGGGTTTCTGACCATCAATATACATTATTCACGCAAACCCATAACCCAAGAAAATGTTGTCAATTCAAACAGCCAGACAATTCAATTTACCAAGAAAAGTTTGTTTCAGTATTGAGATATTAAGGGTGAATTAACCAGCCCTGTTTGGTCCGCTTTAATCCGACTCCAGTCCGTTTGTGTAGAAAGTTCCTGCAGGGCATTTTGGGTAAATACAACCAGAACAAATATGCCAGTCTAGCGCTAGCAGAAAAAAAGAATAGGGGCGTTTTACCAAAGACAAAAGACAAATTCTACAACCACTAAAATCTCACGTCACTCCATTTTTGTTTTCATTTCTTCTGCAGTTTTCATGTTGCTACCTTCAGTGGTTCTTTGTGGAGCGCCCCCACAGGCGAGGAAGGGAACAGGTTTTTCACAGGGTTTGATTGGTTTGACAGTGCAGAGTTAGAGAACTGGAGCAGCTGAAAACGTGACAAATGTTGCAATTTTGTTCCCAAATCGAATGGAGTCTACCAGACTATCAGCACCCTAAAACACAGCTTTTATTCTCGTATCGAAACAGGTTTATGTTTTACTTTGTTTCTGCTCCAAACATGGTGTGTGTTGACATTCAGAGAGTTGGCTTTTGGTCTCAAAAACTCCCTGTGTTTCCCTGGCTTGTCCCAATCTTCTGTAGCACATTTTAAACAAGCGGGAACATGCTTTTTCTTCAGCCGTGGAGTGTTGTGCAGTGAATTTGTGTAGAATTCATTCCAGTTCATCACATTACGGGTAAGAAAACACGCTAAGATAAGACTCTGTCATCAGCAGCAGACGGATATTTCCACTCTTGGGAACAAACTAAAGGTGCCAAAGCTTTCATAAAGATTAGCTTCTTGTTCTTATTCCTGAATCTGTGCACATTTATAATTGATAATATTTAAGTTTCAGGGAGAACGGCCATCACATTTGAGGCTTCTGGGTGTCAGAAAGTAGTTTCTACCTACGCAGACTGGAGGGAGGCATTAAGAAAAACTGATTTTGAACCGTGCTTGCTTCTTTGTCGGGTCCCCAGCAGCATTTATAGACCTGTCTCCAATATTTTCTGCTTTTTATTCAGCAGGCTCCCGCAGTTTATTATGAGCAGTATGTATTTTACGAGCCACGCTCGTCATTATCTGCAGTGTTTGGATCTGCTTCACTAATAATCAAATGGATAATAAAGCGCAGCTCCCCAGCAGTTCATTAAAGACCAACAGGCTTACAGTGTGTTTCCACGCAGCGCTGTGAAGGTCTACTGAGGGAGAAGGTTCACATGTCAGATCAGCTCAATTTAAAATATAAAAAAATATTATTATTGAGTATTTTGTTTTTCAAAACATGGCCTTGAATGTTTGGAAGTTGGAAAATAGTAAATCTTGTCAGGAAGGAAAGCAGAAAAATATGAATTTGTTTAATTTGCAGAGCCGAGATGTTCCTGTCCTTCTCCATTTTATGCATTTTTCAAACTGGAATAATTTAATAACTTAATCAAATGAAAATCTGCATCTTCTTTTATGAGATCAGTTTGGGGATTTAAGAACCTGTTCTCCCACTTCATGCACAGTTTTTACCTTTACTGCAGTGTATTTAGGCTGCAGCAGAAGCCCAGGGGAACCAACTTATTACTTGGAGTTGTATTAGTTGTGTTGGTACTGACAGCTTAAATTAGAGCTGTACTTTCAGCTGTCTCCGTACATTTGTCCACCGGGGCTAAATGGATGCTTCTGTGTTTCAAACTATGCCTCCAGTGAAGACGTTTATTGTCCAAAACCTCTATAAAAACAAAGCAATTACAGAGACGGTAGCTTCTGTTTATGAAAAAGTCTGACTTTGTCTTCTGTCGCAATATCAGGAGCGAGATGTGAGCCTCGTGTGTAAAGATTTCTTGCTACTTTTTCAATGGGTTTTTCTTTGATTTCGACTAAATGTGACCAAAGAGCTGAAGGAAATCTGGATTCTTTACTATATTCCCCAAACTGTGTAAGTATTCAGCAAACACAAGTTATGAATAACTATGAAATGGACAGAATATTTCACCTGCAACATTTAGAGCATCTTTGAACCTCAATTTTCAGGTCTTTATTTTTGGTTGGAGTCCCATTTTGCAAATCTACACACAATGCTACAAAATATGTAAAGAAACATTCATGTTTAGAATGTTTTTTATTCACTATTCAATAATTATTACATTTATTTAGCATAAATGCTTTCATATACCATCAGATTTTAGATTGCCATGAGTTAAAATTTTATTATCAGATTATGACTTTATTACCAAAGAATACAATTTCTCAACACAATCCTCTGTTTTAATTATAAAAATATCTGATATTTTATATTAAATCCTGTCAAATTTTGTTTCATTTCCACAGTTTTTGCAGTAGAGTCCTTTGGTCTTTCTTGTCAGAAACGTTTCCATTTCGTCCGCGCTCAAAGAGCAAAGCAGCTTGGTGAATTTACCTGGCAGCCAATCAGAAAATGTCATTTAAGTAAATTATTTTAACCTATATTTTTTTTTAAAATGATTCATAAAATAAAAAAATATTATGAAAATTTTGAGATTTTTTTTTTCGGCATCTTTCCTCCAACTTTCTGAGGCCCTCACAGCGCCCCCTGGCGTCACCCTAGGGGACTGCGGCCCCCAATTTGAAAAACACTGGATGAGACCATTTGAACATGCTCTGCTCTAAAATATTCCACTGTGTCTCTGAATTATGTTTGGGGTCTTTGTACTTGGGGAAGGTGACCTTTCACCCCGGGACTCTTCTAGTCTCATACACAGTAGTGTCCGAAGTACCATTACCATGACGACAAATAGCAACATCCTGTGTATTTGCGCCGCTAACGCAGGTTGTTTTTACTGACAAGTAGAAATGTTCCGAAAATGGAATAAAAGGAAGGATTTATCTTTTATTAACGACGCTTGTTGATTATTAAACTCGGTACAAATGACCACAAATATCAGCAACTTTCACAAAATTTGTCTGAAAGAATTTTTTAGAAAAGATATAGACTATTTTCATTCTAAATGAAATTTAAAACACAGCCGACTCCTCCATAAACTGTAGGAAAACCTACAAAACCCTTCGTGTTGGATCTGCATTCACTTTTTTTCAGAATAATGGGACACTTTTCTCCCAAATACTGCACGTTCAGAAAGTATTCAGAAAATTTTAATTGTTTGTTGCTTTCAAACTCTTTAAAAATTATTGATTTTGGACAGTCTGGACTTTTTAACATTATTTCTCCCAGGATTGTCCGGTTTCACAACAACTCAGACCAGCTTCCCTTTTTTCCACCTACAACAACATAAAGCAAGTTTATATGTTTAGCACATTCCAGTTCAAAACATAAAAAAGCAAACAAGCAAAACACTGAAGTGCCAACATACAGGGAAGTGATGCACCAGACTTCAGTGAATCAGTGCTCCATTTATTATTAATCAAAAGAAACTCAGTACAAATACTTATTTTTTTTTAGTATCTATGTAAAGAAACTGTTTGGTTCTGGTTCTCGGGATGCAGAGCAGATCAGAACCAGAAATTGATACAAAAGCAGCAGATCTTTAATGTTTTGTGGTGCTTTATAAACTCACAGAAGTATTTTAAGGCTTTTCTTCCAGTTTAAGTACTTCATACATTATTTACATAATCTATTTAATACAAATGCATGGATGAGTTTCTCTAGATTTTCCAGAGACTTTAGAGCTGTCTTTATGTGGCTCCAGAGGTTCAGGTCGGAGTCCGTCACTACACTGCAAAAACACAAACTTTTGCCAAGTGTTTTTGTCCAGTTTCCAGTACAAATATCTTAATACAGTTGAAATTCGACAAAACTAACTCACAAGTATATTTTCAGCAAGAAATAAGAACTTGATTTAAGTCAGTAATTCCTTAATTTCGATGAATATTGAGGAGATTTCCAGATTATTTCATTTCTAACTTGGGTAATAATCTGACTTTTTGGTTGGCTTTTAACATAATAGCCCCATAAAATACGTTAAGGTTGCAATATGTCACTTTTATAAAATATGTTTCCACAAAAATATTGAAACTGTCAATATGTTGTGACAGTTTTGTATGAGAAAGATAATCTGTGAAAAATCAAGCTCCTCTGTCTTCTCCCAGTGCTAACGAGAAGCAACCAATCACAACAAGGAGGCGGGTCTCAGCGCTGCCAATCATGCTCGCCCCTCAGTTTTTCTCCGTTATACGACAGCTTCCTGACATGACAGCAGATAAATGGTTTTCCTGTAACGGTGAATTGTTTCTCCGCCATTAGCTCATTTGGCATCCCGTTCTCAGAGGTGATTGACAGCGCTCAGACCTGCCGCCTTGCTCTGATTGGTTGTTTTTGACAGGGAGCGGTTTCATTTCTTCACATGGCAATAGCAACTCAGGGTAGTGGTTGAGGAACTCGATCTTTTCACAGACTATCTGTCTCAAACATGAAACCAATTCCAACAAACATTTAAAAAACATATTTTATAAGAGTTATAAGTAGCTTTAAAGCTTACATAAAAGACATGAGTGCTTTTCTGAGCCACAGTTAACATTGGGGTGTTAATATTTTTGTAATAGTTTGAAATAACTGAAAACATTTTTGTGCTAAAATCTTCTTCACTCCCTCTCTCACACGCACCGAGACGCCACACAGCCATAACATCACATCATTGGATAACTCTTTCCCAATACAGTGTTTAATTCCTCTCTGTTGTATTCTGGATCATTGTGGAGGACCATCAGTGCAGGAGAAAGATTATCTTCACAGATTACAGTGTTTGTCTCATTTTCCCTGCAAATCGATGTCTTAATATCTCCAGTCTGCGTTTAGAGGCCGTAGCAAACAGCCGTCTCTTTCTGTGAATGCTCATTGCAGTGTGGAAAGTGTCAGCTGGCGATATTCTGACATAATAGATGAACAACAGCCATGAATGTGGATTCAGACTTAATTCAGTGAGCAGCTTTGGTTTGAGAGGCTCCGCCTGGTGAAACATTAAAAACAACAAGAGAAACAATGAGCTCATGTTCTGTGCAGCTTCAGTTGTTACAGCTAAAACCTGGAGATCAGGCTGAACTCTGACCTCAACCTTCAGAGTCACATAAAGACGGTTGCAAAGTCGGCCTTCTGTCACCTGAAGAACATTTCCTGGATTACAGGACTAACGTCACAGGAAGAGTTTAACTTTAGTCCTTCCCTGTAGCTCAGAGAATAGACATTAAAAATATCTCTGTTTGTTTATAAATCACTTAAACTGTATCAAAGTTTCAGACTCACTCAGGTCTTCTGGTTCTGGTTCTGCATCCCCAGAACCAGAACCAAACATGCAGACGCAGCATTCAGCTTCTATGCACCACAAATCTGGAGCAGACTTCCAGAAAACTACAAACAGCCAGTTTTAGTTGCTTCACTTATAATAAATAAAACATTTTCACAATTGTTGACTGTGTGATTTATTATGTTTTTATGTTTTCCTAAATAACTTAACTGCATCGTGCAGCCAGTTTAATCATTGTTGAAGATGGTTGTATAATCATTTCATAATGGAAAAATAAAATAAATCCACACAGTAAACTTCTTGCCGAAAGTCTTTAATGATAGTTAAAAGCCATGTCAAAATAAAATGAAGGGTTAACACAGCAAAACACAAAATACTCACCAAATGTTTAGATTTCAACTGCAAGCATCTCAGTACACTTTAAATAAGACGAAACTGACTTATAGATAAGATTTCAGAAAGATAGAGTTGTTTTAAGTCAATAATTCCTTAATATTAATGAAAAGCACTGAAAACTTTTCTTGTTACATGTGAATTTGTCTGCTGGTGAAACTATCGATTTTTTTTAATCAATATTAAAAAATTACTGACTTAAAACAAGCTCCTGTTTCTTGCTGAAAATTTACTTGTTGGTTCGTTTTTTTCTTATTTCAAGAAGATGTTTGCACCAGAAACCAGACCAAAGATACTTGGTAAGATATTGTCTTTTTGAACTTTATCGTCCCTCAAGTTTCATCATTTGGTATCTGATCAGATATTACTGGAAATATTAGATTTCTCCTGAGGTTTAGAGGAACATCTACATCACCTCTCTATTGTCTACTTCCCAACAAGGTAATAGGAGAGCGGGGTGTATTCTCCGAAAAGGTGTGACATTTCAAAAATTTCCACAAACAATGTATTTCTGTGTTTTCCCTGTGTTGAAGCAGCAGCATAAGCCCTGAGGTCAGTCACTTCATCAGCAGCTCAGACAGATGACTTACAGCTCAAACAAAAGGATTTGCTCCGATGCACAGTACCGGCGAACGAAGAACAAGTCTCATCGTGTTCCTGCGCTTAAACCCCGAAGCTCCCGCTCCATCTTTCTGACATCTACGACCCGCCTCACAGGTGTCCCTCTGCTTTATGGTGGAAGAAAAGCTAATTGTCAGTAACGTGATCCCCTCTTCGTCTCGTGAAGCATATCTTGGCAGGTGTGTGAACGCTAAAGCTACTGTCGCCTGCCAGGCAGTCGCTGATTGACGCGCCGTTGTTTCCCAGACCACAACAACGCCAGCAGGGTGCTTGATGCTCTCCGCGCGCTCAAAGGCGCCTTCTGGTAGCCCATAAAGCCCCGTCAGGCTCTGAGCCCTGCAGTCATTCAATTAGGAATTTACTGGACTATTGATTTCAGCACGAGGGTGGTGTCTCACATCTTGGAAACAATAAGGAGCCCATAAAAGCCTGTACCAGTCTTTTTACCAAAAGGGGTGATGACTCCGGCTTTATTGTGAAGAGAGGCATGAAAAGAGTGATGTGTAAAACGAAAACACAGAAAGTCCTTTTGAATTCAGCCTTTTCACTGACCTTCACAGTCGTTGCTACCTGTTTAAAAATGTGTTGGCCAGAAGAAAAAGCTCCAAGTCATTTTGTTTAGAGCCAGTTATGATCTGGAACAAACTTTCCAAATCTGAAAATAGTTTATGTCCAATTGCTATGAAAGTTAAGTAAGGCTGGACAGTGTGACTGAAAAATGTACTATGATATAAGCGTTATATCGCATCACTCAACATCCATAAATATTGACTAGTTTTTTTGTTTTTTACTCCACACCGTTTTTGATTTTTTAAATTATTTTTAAATAGTTGAGTGAACTGCTACTGCGCATGTTACTCAACAGGTTGTTGCTAGGTAACCACAGAATGGGTGAGTTGCTAGGTAACCAAAGAGTGAGTTAGTTAGTTGATGCCACCGTGTTTGGAGCGGTTAAAGTGTTTTCTCTGCCTGCATCTCCCAGAATGCTGTGTGATTCTGGATTGGAGTTTGATGAAGTTATTGAACTTATTTCGGACGCAACATCGATTGATACCGATCACGTGTCAGTCTTGACGTACGTATTGTTTGATTTATTGCACAGCTGTACGTCTAAGGCAACAAGGTACGTCTAAGGTACTGGTGAACAGACTTCACCAGTACTGTTCGCAAGACCAAAGAGATTTAACGCAGACATCATTAATAACCAGCAAGACGCAAAGCGCAATCTCCGATTTTTTTAAATTTGTGGACATGTAAAACAAACCTTTAGCTTCTTTTATGCTCAAAAGGTTTCTCTAAAAAGGCTGAATTCTGAAAATACATAAGCTAGGAGAGTATAATGATAGCATAAGACAACTTGTGGCAACAAATCCAGAATGATTGTGCAGTCATTTTAAACAAATTTTGTGAATTAGCTCAGAGCCTCCACACCGCCGACCTAGTGCTATATGCCACTATTGCCGATTGATGATCAATCAACACATACCAATAATTGTATTGGAAGCACTTATCTGTCAGACTTATAACCAAATCATGCCTATTTTGCTAAGTTGCATACCAGACACATACATTTATAAGTATTTTGAGTCTCAAAACATCACCATCAGTGATTGGGTAAAATTGCTAACCTAAACAAAGTCCACGCATCTGAGAACCAATCATTTCTCAATAACCGAGAATCCAGACACTCTGTATGAAGGTAAGCGCAGAACAATAGGCTTGTTTATCAGAGTCCTTAATATTTATTAATGCAGTAATTTGCAGTCAGAAAGCTGCTGTAATCAAACAAGCTCTCCTTCATTTGGCTCAGACACAATGGAAAGAAAATAAGCTGGTACTGCTGCTAATAAACGTGGGTAAACATTATTTATCAAGAGATTCACTTAACAGATACAAAGCACAATAAAGATCTTGGTAAAACACATTTTCAGCAGGAGATGCCTGAGTGGTCTGGCTGTCGACTTCCTCCTTAAATCCATCAGTTTTGATTGCCCCGTTCTCCCCTTCCTGGTTTGGCTTGTTTATCCCATTGAAGACCCAAGAATCCAATTGTTTTAATGTGTTTTCAAAAACAAACTGTTTCAAACCTTTTCAACCATTTTTTCTGCTTAAATCAAACCTGCTTAATGAACAAAATAAATCTTGTTAGTTCCTGATTCAGAAAAGCGACGACAGAATCTTGTACCATCAAGGTGTTTTGTTTTTTTATTTGGGCCACAAGAGGGCACCTAAAAACGACCTACAAGCATAAAACTGGCATTCACCTCAATTCTGCTGACATACAGTGAACATATTTGCTCATTTTTAGAAATTCAGGCCAGCTGGAGACAAAACTGTATTCAGTCCTACTGATTCTGCCTTTCTCTTTATTGCTACAATTTCTGTATAAAATGGATGAAAACCAAGAAAAAATGTAAAAGAATCAACTGAGGTTTAAGATTAATTGGGAAAAAACTTAAACAATTGGATAAGAACCCCTTAAGGGAACTCAAAATTAACAATAAACAATGCAAAATGATTGATTTTTAACCACAGCTGTACAGCCTTTTGGAAAATACTCCTTAGGTTCTGCATATTTTCCCGCACATTTACTGCTGTATTTGTCCTTAGCCAGCAGGATGTCACTGGAATCCAATTCCCAGAAGCGGCAGCAAACTGGCTAAGTTGCTATGACATGAATTTCCTGTAAGCGCTCATTTGCATTTACAGCGACCCCATGTGGCGTCCTGAGAGCAGCACTGATAAACTTTTTTCGGGGGTAGACGCCGTCCTTCCAGGAGCTCTCAGTTGTTGTTTTTTCCCGCAGAGCGCGGAGAAACTCAACTGTTGCTGCAGCACAGGGTGAGCTGTTTGCGGGGCAAATAGAGAGGTCGGGGTATCTGGAAGGGGAGTTAAGGGCAGATGCTTAATGAATTCGGTCACAGCGGCGCACAATGAAATCTTTATCCGTCGGGGGATGAGGCAGGGGACTTGGCAGCGCCCGAACGCATCGCGGCGAGGGTGAAAAATAGAAATCCCAGTGTCCCCTGTTGGCTCTGTCTCGTCTCAGCTGCCTTGGTTACAGAGTCGGCTGCCAGCCGCCCCTCAACCCCCAACTCCTCCATCACTCACAGCAACTCTCCTCTCACCGCCAACCACCAATCTAAACAACTAAACTCCTCAACATTTCCCCTCCAACTTCTTCACCTCCCAATGCCAAAGTCATGACAGATGCAGAGCTCACTTACCTCCTCGCAGGTTGTAAATAAGTAAATGAAATCCTACCTCTGAAGAGGAAACCTAGAACTTCTTCTTCTTCCTCCTCCTCTCCTCTCGTTGCACTTTTTTCTCCCCAGTCGAGACTCCGACGGCGGCGGTTTCTGTAAGAGAAGTCCGATCGGCTCGCCTCTCTGCAGCGCTCTGTGTGAGCGAAGTGTGAGACAAAGTAATCTGCAGGTGAAAAGGCAGACCCTCCTCCCTCCGCCTCTTCCCTGCGCTCGCAGCCAAGTGGACGAGCTCGCTCAGCGGCTCTCCCTCTCTGCTCTCTCCCTCCCATCCCTGCGCCGCGCATCAATGCTCAGCCACAGTGATTGTAGACGAATTAACTCTACAAATCCAATGATTCTTCACTGCATATGCAGCACCCCCACTCTTCCCTTTAACTGATAGTCTATTAACTTTGTGCTCTGCATTGCAAAAACACTCAATCTTATCAAATCTGACCAATTTCCAATGCAAATATCTTAGCACACTTTAATGGGACAAAACTCACTTACAAGCAACTTTTCAGCAAGACCATTTAAGTCAATAATTCCTAAATATCAACGAAAAAGGCTAATTTGACGTTTTTTTTACTGATAACATGAGAAACATATCTAGTTATAAACGAAATTATCTGCCAGTAGGACTAGAAATATATATTTTAGCAATATTAAAGAGTTATTGACCTTTCCTTGCTGAAAAGTTTTTTATCTTAAGTAATTTCTACCAAAAATACTAGGTAAGATTTTCTGTTTTTGCAGTGTACAGCTAATATATATATATATATATATATATATATATATATATATATATATATATATATATATATATATAAAACACAGGCTTTCCTCATGAGAAAGTACTTGCACTGCAAAAACATGTAATCTTATTGTATATTTTTGGTCTTGTTGTGCAAATGCATTAGTTTTGTCTTATCTCAACTTGCAAGTAACTTTTCAACAAAACTAAATGTTACCAAGTATTTAATTAGTTTCTCATGCAAATATCTTTGTACACTTTAAATAAGACAAAACTAAATTAAAAGTGACATTTCAGCAAGATGTAGGAATTTATTCCAAGTCAATAATTCTTTAATATTGATGAAAAAGTACTATTTCCGATTGCAGATTATTGTACTTACAATTTCATTTTCATCAATATGAAGGTATTATTGCACTAAACAAGCTCCTATAACTTGCTAAAAATATATTTGTTCAATTTATAAGTTAGTTTTGTCATATTTCAAATTTACTAAGATATTTTGATTTGAAACTAGAACAAAATATTTGGTAAGAATTAGTGTTTTTGCAGTGCAGGTTGAAGGACTTTCCCTTTACTATTGTGCATTCTTCACATGTGAGCACACACTATAGGGAAATTGGTTTATAAAATAATCATGGCTAAACGCAATGTGTAAGATTAATGAGTAAATATTTACTACCCCATTCCCTGGCTTAGTTAATAATTAAATGGTCTTAATTAAAACACTCAGGAGTATTTCAGACCAGTTCACATGTCACATAGTCTCTTTCTTTAGCCGCTTTATTGGGTTTTTTTAGAAGAGAAAGGATAGACACAGGTTGAACAGGAGGTAATGTAGTAAAAAATAATGTTTTGGTATTTTATTGGCATGTTAAGTAACCTGTGGCTCTTAATAATTTGGCTAAAAAATCAACAAGTTTTTAAAATATTGATATAACAAAATGCAGATTTTAGCTTTTTTTTTTTTGCATGAATAAATTTTGCATAAAATTATCATAACAAAATGACATGTATGATAGTTATCAGTACTTTTCTTCTCATTACGTTGAAGTGAACTCTGGTGCTGTTCGGATCAGACCGCTCCAAAAGCAGGAAGTGAACTACAGCGCAGGGCATTGTGGGTAAAATACAACCAAAACACGCATGCTAGTTTAGCACTGGCTAAAGAGAAATCCTACCACCGATAAAATCTGACGCCACTCCATTTTTGTTTACATTTCATGAAAAAGAAAGTTGCACTCAGTGTCTTCGTCAGAGGTTTTTGTGTTGTTTCCTGTAGTGATTCTTGGTGCAGCGCCCCCACAGGTGAGGAGGAGAACAAGTTTTTCAAAGGGTTTGATTGAACCACAGCCACTGAAAATGTAACAAATGTTAAAATTTTGGTCCCCAATCGAACTGAATCTACATGATTATGTACTTTTCTTTGTCTACATCATTTTCCACAAGCATCAGCAACCAAATAGATGAAAATATTTAGTAAATGTTCAATATTTTTCTTTGTTTTAAAACCTAAAGACAAAAATAAGAGAGTAACACTTTAAAAATTACCACATACTATAGTCAATATTTATTAAACATTTTTAAGTTGGGTGTTTTTTCATATTTACTTAACAAAAACGGCTCTAAACCAAAGTTTATAAACGTTACGTAACCTTTTTCTATACAACCTACAGTGGAAATAAATGATTTATGTTTTGTCAAATATATATATACATATATAATATAAAAAATCAACTTTTCTTTATGACAAACATAAACTTGTAACGAGAACTATGTAAAGAGAACGCCTGAAAATTGGCAAATATTCCAGTCCTTAGATATACAAAGCCTATGTAACTCGAGGTAACTCTATAAAAATGTTTTTTTTTTTTTCATATTTCATCCAATTCTTATATATAATACTTTGTGTTGGTGGTAAAATCCCAGCAAGATGCCATGAGGTTTGAAATACTTTTGCGAGGACAAATGTGTAAAAATGCAGCAATAAAAATAGATTAGAGAAACTCGACTTTTAATTTGAGTGCATTAATGCAGCTGTGTGTCTCTGGTTCACACCTCCTATAAATTAATCATAATGAAAACATTTTCATTTTTATGCTCTTTTTATGAAATCGATCTGAGTATGTAGGAACTTTTCATTTCCTTTTGATTCCCTGGGGACAAACATGACGCAACACAGGGATGTAAATGTTAAAAACACACTAAAGATTGTTTTATGAGACATCTGTGTCATTTACCGAAGTTATGTGCTCCAGTTTCTCTGCCTCTGCTGCAGTTTGTGCTGCGAAACATCCCAACTCTCTCCCTCTAATTTATATATCAAACATGTTTTTGTTCATGAGAAAAGAAATTAAAATAATTTGACTTGTAAAGGGAGAAATATTCTTTTTTTTTTTTACTTGTAATATCTGCAGTAATCCTGTAGAAATAGTAACATGGTTAAAGCTGTGCAGATTTCCTTTGTGAGGCTTTTTATGGTCTCTTAACAGCAGTTTAATTCAGTTGCAGTTTTTTTGGGAGATTTCTATCTGGTTTCCTCCTCAGCCGGTTCATAAACACGTCTGGATATCGACTCAGCCGCTCTGAAACTTTCCACTCCGTTGGCTTGTTTTGGCAGAAACGCTGCGATTCGGTCATTTTCCTACCACGAAACTCTGGCTCCAAATAATCATAACTATACCTCTTGAAAACTGGAAATAAAACTTAAAAATATGCTGATCTCTGCTGCCGTTTTCATTCTGTAAGTCCGTATTCAGAAACTGGGTTCATTGGTTTGGGAAATAAATACAGAATCGACTTATTAAATATAAAAGTATTGATACATAACTTGATAAAATGCATGGATGTCATATTTCAGACCATACTAGAGTTTGCATTAAATTACAACAATTTGTTATTTCTGATGTTTTTAGTGAAAATATTGACACAAATATCTTTGAAATAAGTCAAAAATAACACAAGTAAGTTTTCGGGTTATTTAAATGAATTAATCTGCTAGTGGAAATTGTATTTTTTCATAAGTATGAAGAAAATATTGACTTAAAATGAGCTTAAAAGTTACTTTTGTCTTTTTTAGTGTACTAAGATATTTGCACTAGAAATTAGACCAAAAACATTTTTTATTTTTGCAGTTTCTGAATATCTGTCTGCTTGGTCTTGATCTTACTGCAGCCATGACAGATTCAAATTGTAATTAAAAAAGAACGTTTAACAAAAATGAAAAAATAGATCCAATAATCCAGGCAGTGTGGGGTAAAAATCTAATCAGTTGTTTGGGATCAATTCAAGTCGCTTTGTTGCTTTTTGCACTGTTTTCTCTAACGATGCTGATTTCCAATAATAAACCAGGGATCTTTGAAACAAAATGACTTCAGATGTTTGTGGGAATTATCTGCTCGGCTTTGTGGAAACGTCTCGTCCTCTTGAGGGCTAACACGATTACGCTAACAAGGCGGCTGTTTGCATTTTGGCATTCATCAGCTTTACTGCAGGACAAGACGGCAATCATCAGTATTTTTCTCATGAATCCCACATTTTGGAGATTTAATTGAGTGTTTAAGAAGAAGAAAAACCGTCTGGTTCATGAGTTGGAAGAGGGAAAACAGCGACCGGCTGGGAGGTTGTGATTGATTTCTGAGGTTTCTCCCTGAGAGATGAGACAATCTGCATGTCTCACTCCGTAAACCGATAAACGGCATCGATCTGCTGGGATAATAAGGCCGTGCCAATACGTCCCCGGAGAGTGAGATGAAGAAACAATTAGAACAGCCTGGCAGAGGCGCAAATGAAGAGCTACACAAATAGATCTATAAATAACAACAAAGACAGTGTCAGAAAATATGCAATACAGTTTCTTTAGGGTTTTAAATCTGTTTTAAATACCAGTGGTTCATATTAGCCCAGTTTCATTGATCTGGCTGATATCGATATATTGATAGAAATGACTGATACCGATGTTGGTGCCAATATATCACTCATTTTTAGAAATAAAGCTTGGATCAGAAGGAAATCAAACACAAAAATGCACCAATGTGTAATAATTTAATTATTAAGATGTAATAAATTATTCTAAACGATTGGATTAAGAATTGATCACCACTAAAAATTGGCATAAGAGTTGATATGTTATGAAAATGTCTCCAAATTAATTAAAAAAAGTAATTATATTATAAAAATATATACAAATTAATTACCAGATATACCAAATTGATAAAAAACAAATAAGTCATTTTAGGAAAATACATCTTAATGGAAAGAAAATAGAAAAAAAACCTACAGTTTGTGAATCACCCAAACAGGATCATTGTTCTCTACAGAGAAATTATAATAATCATGTGAAATCTCAAATTGTAAAGCAGACCTTCAAAAAAGGACACAAAAAAGATACATGTTTTCATTGTTTATTCAATAAAAGTATTTTATCTGTCAAAACAGAAAATCTCCCAAGTGCAAAGTGAACTCTTTCAGCTGATCTGCTTTTCAGCCAAATGCCTTCTGAGTGTCTCACATCTGCTTTTGGGGATTTTGTCCAGAACTCCACCAGTTGAGGCATCTGGCATGCACTGCCCGTTTCAGGCCACAGCATTTCTATGGGATCCTGACTTTGACTGGGCCAATCCACGTTCTCTTAAGCCATTCTTTGGTCCTTTTGCTGGAATGCTTTGGGTCGCTGTCTTGTTGCATCATCCATTTCCATCCCAGCTTCAGCTCTCCTGATGGCAGGAGATTCTGGTCAAGAATTTGTTGATTGTCCTGGGAATCGATGGTTCTTGGGGTCATATGGAGCCATCCAGGTCCGCAGGCCCGGACTTTCACATTTCCACCACCACGCAGGAGAGTCGTCTCTTTGAATGCAGTGTTGACGTTTCTCCAAACATGGCGCCTGTGATTGTGACCAAATAATTAAATTTTGGACTCAACCGTCCGGAGAACGGACTTCCAGAAAGCCTCTGGTTTGTCCAAGTGCTCTCTGGCAAAGTTTAGACGGGAAACTTTGTTCTTTGTTGAGAGCAGAGTCTTCCTTCTCGCAACTCTCCCATGAATACCACGTCTATTGACGTGTGATTGCAGACACATGTACATTTATTCCAGATGCTGACAGAGCATCTGAACTCTCTGGAGGTGATGCGTGGGTTGGACTTTACCTCCATTATTCCTTTTCTGATGCTTCGTTGTGTAAGTTTTGACACTTACGGGCAGAGTTGTGATGACGCCTCCATTTGTAAATGATTTGTCTTGCAGTGGGTGGATGAAGATGGTTCTTGTTGATCTGTTCTTTATGTGGTGGTTTCGTTTAACCCGTGTGCCTCTAGACCTTTCTCAATGATGTCTCAGTTGATTATTTGAGCACTCACAGGTGTTTCATCTGAGTCTTTTACCTAATTGACGTTAGTGTAGCTTTTGCAGATGCTGTGATTCCATGTTTCATGTCGTCTGCTTGCAACTCACACATTTCCCTCAAAGCAAGTAAATGAAATCGAACAAAAGCCTGACATTTCAAATACAAAAACTGGTCATGAAAAAGTAAGAAAATGGGGGGAAAGAAGGAAAAAATCTTGCTTTTCCTTAATTTGGCGGTGTGTGATCTGGACGCTGGCTTCCCCCCGCCGTTGTGAGGCGGCAGCGATGGCGTCCATGTTTCCAGGCGTGGCGCTCTGCCTCCTCGGGCGTTTTCACCGCTGCTCCTCTGGAAGCCTCCTTCGGCTCCGTTACTTCCCGGCTCTGGGCCAGCTTTGGGGTTTGCAGTGAGGTCATTAAAAACTGCCCACAGGCAAAGCTTCCGCCTCCATCCAGGATCTCATTATGATGAATACATTATTGCTTATCCATATGAAACCCACACACTGCGCCCCGGTGATTACCCATGCATGGCCGCTGCTCGACTTCTCGCCAAACTGGGATTCTGCAGGCGCAGTGACTGACCTGTTTTACTGGAAAACAAGCTTTAACGTCTTAGTTTTAACATTTATGTCATGGTATGTTTTGCTTTTTTACTTAAACAGATTCTCGTATTGCATACAACTCAAGCTCAAGACTTCTTGTTCTCATTTTATTGTGTGACACAGAAGCTGTGCGCCGCTGATTAACGTCAGATTCGCTTTTCTGAGTTCCACTGAACGAGTTCACAGACTCGTTGTTTTGTTTTTTTTCTTTCTTCTGAAAATTAAGAGAAAAAACATAGAAGCTCACAAATATTTGACCTTTGGAACTCAGAAATTTCCAAGCTGTTTCTAGAAAGTCTGTAAAGTTTATCACAACCATTTTTTTTTGTTTTGTTTTGTTTGTTTTACTTTTGGAGCTCAGAAATGTTCATGTTTTTTGTAGAAGTTTAATCTTTTTTATTGTGAATTTATTGAAATGTGAAATGTGTTTTGAAAGTCTTTTTTTTTACTTTTGAAACATTTCTAGTTTATTTTGATAAAAAATGTAAAATTTATCTATCTCTTAAATTTTTTTTTTTGATCTTTTGAACTCCGTAATTTCAGATTTCTTTTTTAGAGAATTTGAGGGATTTTTTTCCTTGCAAATCTTCCCTGGAAAAACGCTCGACGTTCACAATTGGAGTTTCTGTTAAGCATCAACCGGAGGTAAATAAAGACAACGCAACTGGTTGACGTCATCCTGGCTGTTTCTGGACCGCTGTTCAACATTACATGTGAGCAATTTGTTGGGGAAAGATGTCGACAGCTTCCTAATTGTCAGGTTTGGTCGTGACAGCAGCCGGTTTTAGCTGGATGTTTGTCCCCGACTTTCGGGCTGCAGCACAGCCGACTGCCATTTGCGATCAGCATCTGCAGTGGCTGCTGGTCCTGCTTGCTGGATTAATGATTTAGGTCCCTGTTACAGTAAAAATCCCTCTGCAAGGACAGGACTGAGTGTCCTCTCTGGCTTATTAGTCTTCTAATATAAAGAAATAAAAAGCACAAGTTGTAAAAGTGCATTAATTTTATTAAAAAATGGCTATTACATTGGAAAAAGTTTCAAATTCGAAAGCAATTTCTTGCATGTTTTATAGAAATGCAGCAGAGAGCCAGAGCCACATCATTACGTCATCTGAAGCGTCTCTTCCAGTAAATGTTTGATTCTCCCTCAAAAGGGATTTGTCTTGTTGTTCCAGGAAACAGACGTTGATAAAATCACTATTTCAAGCAACAGTTTGTGTGTGAATGCTCTTTACACAGAAGTCAAAGCAGAATCTTTTTTTTTTTTTGCCACATTTGGAGGATATAAAAATAACAATAAAAAGTGATAAGAAATTAAGTTTTTAGGTTTTAAAAGCAGTTCCTGGTGATTAATAAGCTACATTTATTCCTTCTCAAGCTGGCTGAAATTACATCACTGCTAGAATATAATTACTTTTACATGTTTAAACTCTAAAAATAGTGTGAAGTGAATGAAGTGAGAGTGGGTCAAACTGAGGGATTCAAAAATATCTTAAAATGTTTTTAAACCAGAACGATGTTTAAAAAAATAAAGTTTGCAATTCCAGAACGACGACTGGAAAAATACTGATGGGAAATATGCCAGGATGGTCGCAAAGTTGTCATTGTTTCCAATGTTTGGCTAGCAATGTAAATAATTTAGCTTTAAATACTTAGCTTTCCTGTTAATTATTTAGTTACAAGCCTATTATTGAGCTAGCAACCAAATTATTTAGTTAGCAAGCTAAATATTTAGCTTTGGTTCTCAGTTATTTAGTTGTGAGGTAAATATTTAGCTTACTTTCTAAATGTTTAGCTACAAGCTAAATACTGAACTAGCAATTAAGGGTCAGGGTTCACTTAAGTTTACCACAATCCATTTCTCCTGCTAACTCCATACGGATGCGTTTGTTTTGGTTGTATCTACCCAGAATTCCCTGCACTGTAGTCCACTTCCTGGTTTTGTAACAAACAACCCAGGATGTTGTTGCCACAAACTTTTCAAGTATTTTCACACTAAATCTGAGCAAACATAACAAGACATTTGAAGTAAACAAAAGGGTCTTTTCAGCCAATCAGAAATATTTTTATTATTGTTATTAACATTTTCTATAAACTGTAGAGATGAGCAGGAAAATATACTATAACTGTGAATAAAATACTATCTCATCTCAAGGTTTCCAAAACTGAATTAGTTCCCTTAATAAAAAGTAAAACCATTTTCAGATGAATTGATGATTTTTATGTAAATTAACCAAACATCAGTGATTAGAGGATCATTTTACTAAGAAACCGTTTTACGTCTTTTGACTGGATTTTAGACGAGAGCTTAAAGTTTCAGGGTCATAATAACAGTAATGTATTCTCAATATTCAGGGACGCCATCAATGGGGTAAGAGCTTATTTTCACTGATATAAAAGGTCCGTCAAGGATGTTTTCAAGGTGCAAGTTTTCAAAGTTATTACTACATAATATTATGAGCCTCTGTACCAAAAGCTTTACATGTCTAAAGGGGTTACAGAGGGAAATGGAAAAGAAGGCAATTAAAAGATATTAAACCCAAATGATTTACTTGCTTGGTTTAGTTTTTGCTGCATTTTCTTGTTCGTCACACACACACGCACACACACACATTTCAGATCATTAAACTAGTTCTAATATCAGTTAAAGATAACCGGAGCACATTACAAATAAGGCTTTTTCTTGCAGAATTAGTTTTTCTGGCAAAATGTCCCACAGTCCTACCAATGTTGGGTATGTTGAGAGGAAAAGAACCAATGATAAAATAACTCAGAGTTTATATGGAGGTCAGAAAACCCAGCTTTTATTTTGATATTCTACTTCTCTTAGTTTACATATTAGCTAAATATTTAGCTTGGACCTAATTATTTAGTTAGCAAGCAACATTTGTAGCTTGCTTATTAGTTATTTAATCAGAAATAAATAACTAATTATGTTTGCTAAGTACTTAGCAAACATAAGATTTAGCTTGCTTTGTAATTTATTGAGTTAGGAAGCTAAATATTTAGCTTTCTAAATAAATAATTGAGGAAACAAGTTAAATATTTGGCTCACTTCCTCAATATTTGGTAAATAAATTTTACCTTGGAGATAATATTTATTTCACAAACTAAATATTTAGTTAGAAGTTAAATATTTAGTTAATTAACCATGCACTTGGTTTTATAAGTCTGTATTATTTTTTAAGTATATTCTACTATATCAACCAAACACAAAGTGAAGAATGAACCAAACCGTTACCAGGCTGTTCCTTGGTTTAATATTAAATAATGGAGCCAGATTGTTTTATTTATTATTAACAAATGACCAAACCAAACAGAAAGACCCAGAAAATGTCACTTGGGGCATCTAGGAGGGATTGGGCAGGTGGTCAAGCACTTTCTGCCCCCCATCCTGCACCTGCCTTCCTGAACCGGATCAATATTTCACTGCAAACACAACTGTCACATGAAGTTTGTCACTGACTGAAACAGACCGCAGAGAGAGAAACCACAGCCGCTGTAAATTGTTGATGAGGTGCGGCTGCAAAACAGCAGCGGCACAAATTATTCAAATGATAAACCAAATCTGCCTGAAAAAGGCTGCGAAAGCCGTCAACAGAGAATGCAAGATTGATGCTTTTCTTCTCGTTCTCGGCTTTGCGGACCAGCGGGGGACTTGGTGCAAAGAAAGGACTCAACCGGTTTTCTTTTCTATGACGGTTAGTCGCCGTTCTCCCGGCTTCCAGCTTGCTGTGTACCTGTGTGCTGCTGGCATGATGAATAATTATGACGGAGAGCAGCTGAGGTCCGCCGATGACGGCTCGGAGGATCCCGCTTGACGTGATACGACCTGAAGTTGGGTTTTGATCGCAACACGACTCTTCAGTTTCTCACCTGATGTTCAGCTGTCAGCCTCACAAACCTGTGGTGCAGTAACCTGTCAGTCAGCAACACATCTAATAAAAAATATGGATTGCCTTTTTTTTCCCTTCCTGAGCCATATACTGTCTGTCTGCTCCAAGGTTCTCAGCACGACTGAGCGGATGTGTGTTTGTGAGTATTTATTTATATCACGCTGGTGTGCGGACTGGTGGAAGAAGCTGCTGCCTCTCACTGTGGGAACCGTCTCTCTCCTCCGCAGAGATGAAATGTGTGAAATGCCACGCTTCACACAGGAAAAATGCAAATTAAATCCAGCATCTGAGACTCAGACACATAAAGATTAGCAGCAGAAACGTCTAATTTACACATTTGAAACGTAGAAGGTTTTGTTGTTCTTTTTATCTGTAATCATTGTATCTTACGCTAAGAGGCAGAGAGATAAACCCAACAGATGGCCTGCAGGTAGCAGGATTACAGGCTTAACAAAGTAACTTCAGGTTCACTGGACGTCACCGGACCAAACCAGAGCAGAACTTCCAAGTTCAGTGAGATAAATCAGCAAATTTTCTTCAATTTAAAGTCAGTAAGATCAAAACTTTACCCATAATTGGGCCTACCACAAAAACAAGTTTAGCTGAATGCTAAATTGTCCTAGAAATGAGGCTAGTTGCAAAACAGGCCTTCTTGTCCTACATCAGTGTGTGACCTCATAATAGGCTTCTGGATGAATGGTCAAATATGTCCATAAAGACTCCTAAACCCTTAGGCAGCCTTCTCAGAAGAGTTAAAGCTGTTATAGCCACAGATTGGCAACGGAAAACATCTCATCATCTGATTTTTCTGCAGGATTGTGATCCAAAATGGCCGAAGATTCACTAAAATATACAGAAAATTAACTTTCCACCATGACTGCCTTTGTGCAACACGTCTAAAACATGGTTGAAGAATGTTATTATCAAGACATATGGTTGGACAATAAATCATTAGGTTCATTTCCAGTCCTCTTCTTCCTCCCACTGTGTTTCTGACTGGTGAGAGCAGATGCTGACCTTTTTAGCAGAACGGTAAAGCTGGGGGATGAGGCGCCGTCGGTCCTCTCCATCAGTTCACAGATCGTTTCTGGATATTAAGCATAAATAATTTAGAAGCGCAGAACATCTCTGCTGCAGTTATTCATAAAGAACGAATTGAATCTTTGCAGTTTTTCCTCCTGCCTGGAGGCTAACATGAGCTGTAAGAAGGATTTTATTCCATTCAAGTAAAACTAAAATAATTAGTGATTTTTAATTTCGGTCATACCTCAGCTTTCTGGAAATCTTGCGATAAGTTGACAGTTTAATTGGAAGCGGTCAGTTAGATTAATCAAGAACTGGAAAACTATTTAAGTTTCATTTTAGTGGATTTTATTAACATTTAATCTACGTGCTGCAAAGTTTGGTCGAGATTAGTTTGATTTTACAGAAAAACATCTCTGCCGATGATGATTTATTCACATCTCTGTTTATTTTACAGCCTCTTCTGGCGTCCATGTTTCAAGGCAAACCTCGCAGCATGATGAGCTGCTTTATGGGATTAGTCTGTAAGTGATTGTTGTACTTCCAGGATGCTTCGAGTGATAGAAGAAAATGTCTCAGTTGATTCTGTTGTCACTTGTTTTTTCCGCGGCTGATTAGTATTAGCTGCTAACTGCGTGTGACTTCCTGCTGGTTCGAGGAGGAAATGTGAAGAATTGGAGTTTTTGTGCTGCGTTTTCGTCCTAAATGTCATGGAGAACCGTTGCGTCCAGAACAGTAAACAACAAAACAAGCAAACAGACGTCTTCACCTGATCCGGCTGAGGGGATGTTATGTGGATTTTCAGACTCAAGAGCCGGGGCTAAACTTGAGCTCCTTTGGGATTACTTGGCTTGGCTTTTTTGGCGCAGCCTGAGAGGGAAGCCTGCAGAGCTTTGGGGCTGTAGATGTGCTGGGGAGGGCAGTAGAGGTTTTACACAGTTGCCACCGTCACCCAAAGGGGCAAAAGGCCAGAAAGGTTAGCCAAGTTTCACCTTCACCACCGCGCTGCAGGAGTCAGGAAGCATGAAGTTCATGTCCTGATCTGATTATTTATTGTTTCTTTTAAGGTATTGCACCTCTATGATCCAATCAGGTTTCAACATTTAACCAATTTCCACCAGTAGTTTATTTGTCTAGCATATTTTAGTTCAAACTTCCTTGATGCACATCTTACAGTCAACAGTTGTGAAAAACGTTACATTTTGTTGAAATCGTCATCACGCATCAACATGTCAATATTCCATTAATTATGGTTCTAATTTAAATCTAAACATGTAAGGATTTTACCACTGATTTAAAGGAAGTCGGTGTTTCTGCAGTTTTTCCGTTTTCTGGAAGTTTGTTCCAGATTTGTGGTGCGTAGAAGCTGAATGCTGCTTCTCCAATGTTTGGTTCTGGTTCTGGTTCTGGGGATGCAGAGCCGACTAAACCCAGAACCAGGAGACTTGAGAGGCATGGAACGTTGATACAACAGTAACAGATCTTTTTTTTTTTTTTTTTAAAGTCAGACACAAGTTAAAATATTTTTTATTTAAAATGTATGCTAAATAAATGTAGTAATTACTAAACATTGAATATAAAACACTATAAAACTTTTTTTTCTAAATATTTTGTAGCATTTTTACAAAGTGCGTCCCATCCCAAAGATAGATGCTGTTAAATTCAAACATTAAACAATTTTCACCAGTAATTCATTAAGAACAATTTGGACAATTGTACTATTAATCACTCTTACTAGCTGCGTAGTTTGGAATTTAATTTGCTTAATGGAAAAACGCAAATTTTGAAAAAAACCCAAAAAACTCTTGTTTTTAGCTTAAAAAGTTTTGGCGTGAGGATGAGGTGGTTTATTGGCTTTGTCAAAATTGGTTCAGTTTGCAAAACTGCAATGGGAACGCTTGTTTGCATCACAAGAGTCACAACGGGATGTTGCTACTAGCAGAGACCACAAAGAAGAGAACTACAGGAAGTAGTTGGTGCAATGTTTGTAATGACTGAAAGCGTTTGTTCAACATTGGCCAGATATCAACAAAGTTTTATTAGTTTTAATGAAGAGTATTTGGACTAAAATTTGTCAAGCCAACTATCGATACTCTGATATCCCTCGGCTGATTGTTTCCCACATTCTCAGTTTTGATCCGTCGTGGCAGAAATAAGTTTGAATTTTATTCTATGTGCTGAACAATACAAACTCTCACTTCCTGCGAGGAGTTTTCAGTTTCTTCCAAAGCATCTAATGCACCCTGCAGGTAAGCAGCAGGAGAGGTTTCTCTCCTTTGCTGTTTTGTGACTGAAGCACATTTCATTGTTACAGACGTATTTTCAAACTACAATTGCTGTCCTCTCTGAAGGACAGAACCACCAATCTGTTCAGGCTTTAAAACCTAAAAGAATTTATGTACCGTTTATTTTTGTAGTGCTGAGTGCATTACATTGTCGAGCATGAAACGTCTACTTAACCCTCGAGGGACGGCAGGTCGTTTTGACCTGTTTGTAGCTCTGACCGAAAGAAAAATGGCACCGAAGTTTCTCTTTTGGCTCTTAGTCCGTGAAGGACATATTCTCTTCGATTGCTCCCAAAGATGTTTGATGTTGGGTGTCAATTTGACCAGTGAAAGTGTGAAAAGACAGGATAACAATTAACTATTTGATTAGTACCTTTATGTGGCACTACATCTTGATACTCTACCACTCAAGATGTTGTTTACCCACTCCTTCACAAAGCTCTCCTCTACAAGCTGCACATGCTTTTTGCTCTGTCACACACATACACGCTCATATACTCCTATGAAATGTGAAAAATAGGAGCAGCTCAAGCAATAAATTTGAGTTTCACACAATTTTTTTTCTATATTTCCTCAAATATAGAGAGGAAAACATATTTAGCCGACCCACTGTTGCCTCAAAACTGGACAAAATGCCAATGTTGGGGACCGCTAACTAAAACAATTATTGTAAACATGCCATAGCTCAGGTGTTAGCAGAAGCTAATGGAAAATTGCTAGCTTCAGCTCATTATATTTGCACTTTAAAGGGACAGTATTATGTAAAACTGACATTTTTGACCTAAACATCATGTTCTAATGTTATTCGCTCATAAAAAAACAAAACAAAAAAACCCGGAGTGTTGCTTTGATTCTGTTAAGCATGTTTTAGAAATAGTTTAAGCTCCATGACAACCATTCAGCTGTGCAAAACGCCTGGGTGGACATAGCTCCGCCTTCGAGGCAGAGCTCCTCCTCCACTGAGCTCCTTCAGACTAGCCAGCAGCAATTAGCAAATACCTGGTGGCTCTTCTGAGCTCCGTATATGAGCTTCTTCGTAGTGAAACACTGATAAAAACATTGAAAGGGTTAATAGCGGAGCAGGTTGTGATGACTTCCTGAAGGCGACGTTTTAGAAAGAGCAGGAGCTTCTTAAAGAGACAGAGGCCTAATTTTGAGACGTCAAATTACGAAGTAAAATTTCTTTTAAGTCATATCTGATACATGTATCATTTTTACAACTAATGGTAATATAGTTAGTTGGTTATGCTATAAAACTGCCACTATGTGCCTGAAAAACACAATACTGACATATAAATTACAAATTCTATATTACCTTAGATATCTTGTTCTCTACTGTTGATGTTTTTGTTCCTGGATGTTTCTTGTTATTGGGGAAAAACAAGAGATAAGACGTGGAGAGGAAATGAAACTCCTGCGTAAACAGCCTACAGTCACTTCAAAATAAGAGCATGAATATACTTTTTTTTTTTTTATCCACATCTGAGAACCAAAATTTTAACACAAATAAAGTTGCCAAGCTTTATTCCTAGTTAGCAAAAAATTATCTTTGCTGTTTTCAAACTGACGAATAAAACAATGATTTCATTTTTTGATATATTTACAAAATGATTATAGAGTAAAATGTGCTAAAAGCAACATTGAATTTAAAACTAAAAGTAAACTGTAATCAGTGTTGCTCGCAGGATCACATTTTTAGTTGTCGGTATATAAATAATGCATAAAGACAACAAATACGTCTAAATTCAACCATCTTCCTGCCGGGTTTATGGTTAAACATTACAATAAATGTTTTAGCGAATGAATAGTCACACGTGGAGCAGGAAAACTCTCCTTCAGTTCCACGTAGCAGGAAAATAGACGTGTATGAACATGGTACGTAAGGGAGAAAGTTCCTGCCTGAAGGCGCCCTGCAGCACAGAGGGACTGAGGTAAAACCGATTAGCATATAAGCAGAATAATACCAGCTTTCTGCAGATGACATTCACCTTTTCTGATGGTCTCTAACCAGGAACCTCCAGGGAATAAACCCAATTGAGAGTCCAGTTTTCCAGGAACCAGTTTCTACCTTATATCTGGTTTGTTACTGATTGAGTATTCAGACTATTTTTTAGTAATTTGTGTTGTAAATGGGGCAGAGAGAATTTGACTGGCTTTTTGTTTGTTTAATTTTCCTGAGGCTCAGAGTTTTAATACCTGCAGCCTGTTCAGCTTGCAGCTTCGCTGCTGGAGTTTATGTTTCCTTAAAACAGGCAGGAGCTTAAACGGACTCGCTGCAGCAACGTAAATAGGCGTTCAGCTGAGACCGTTAAAAAGAAACCCGCTTCTTTACAGAGAAAATAACAGCATTAATATCTTTTCCCCAAATACAGATTGAGAACTATGTCAGATTTAATCTATTTGATTAGAAAGATTAATCAATATTAGCACCTTTCATGCAGTGTAAACATGCAGGAATTAGCACAGCAGCTACATTTCATCCTATTTACTAAGAGAAGTAAAAAACACATCAAAGTACACATAATCACGTTAAAACAAGCAATAGACACAAAAATGTTTCTTTTTAAAAACGTTGTGATTTTTCTCTGTTCCATGAATGTTTGCCTCTAATCGATTTTACTCAATTTTTTTGTTTTTTTATTTTTGCCGACTTTCTTTTCTAAGGAATTAAATTACAGAAAATATTTTCACAAAGTGGATTTTATTTCAATCATCCCTTCAGTGAATTGTACGACGAAGCCTTAAGGTCAGGCTATGAAAATGTTTGTTGAATTACAAGTAGAGTTGATCTGAATTAAAATCTGCAAAACAAGATGGCCGCCCTCTGAACTGCTTAAACCCACTTAGTTCATTGGTAAAAATAAAAAATAAAATCCAGATTTTCCTAAAGTTAAATCTCCAAAAACCTAAAAGTTTGGTGAATCAATAAAAAAAATAATTATTGCCCAGTTAATTTAGTTTATTTTTGGGTAAACTGGACCAATAAATTCTACTTTCAGTCTGCAAAGTGTTAGAAAATAACACCCAGTTTCCACTTCTTCTGCTTTTGTTTTGATTTTTGCATCAGTTGTCCCGCCGTCTGCAATTATTGTTGCAAACTCCAGATCTTTCTTGCGAGACACATAACTCCGTGGAGTGAGGAAAGGCTTGGGCACGCTGGAGGCTGAACATAATCCAAACAGAACAATATACCAACCACTGGTATTTCACTGCACTCCGAGGACGCTTGGTAACGGCTTGGACTTATTCATAATAAAGCGGGGAAATAAGCCATAAACATTAACGTAGCACCTTCTTCTGTTCTGATGGGCCATTTGGACTTTTATATACAGTTAGAGTGAGCCATCAGAAACATCTACGCAGAAATTACCACAATGTGGTTATTAGAAAAACTATGCAAACTTTAGAAAAACTCTTATTACTTTTGTCAAGCAGTTTTGATAAAATAATGGAAGAAAAGAAAGCGTTTGAAGTATAAAAGCAGAATAAAAAGGATTTGGTCGCAACGATGTTCGAAAGTTATTTGCATAAATATTTCACTCTTGTTGTTTTTGAAAGATTTAAAAAGAAAAGCAGCAGGAAATTCATCTGTGAAACCTCAGAACAAAAGCAATGGCTAGAAAAGCAATGGTTGCTGTTCATCAATCGGAGAAGAGTTATACCACCAATTATTTTTGTTTTCATCTTTATTTAACCAGGAAAATCCTGATGATGACTCAAAATGTCATTTACAAAACCGTCCTGTTAATAATAGACACTTTACTGTTAACTTGTCGCTACTTTTCAGACAAAAAATAAATAAATTGGTATAGGCCAAATCTTTTTAAAGATTTATTTATTTATTATTTTATTCATTTACACCTTAAAATGAACATACAACATGTTGAAAAACATGAAGTGAATTTCCTATACCAGGAGCAACTAAAAATCAATAAACACAAAACAGGCAATGTGTATAAATAAAGACAATAACAAAGAAAAACATTCTATTTGCATTTATAATTCGATCCTCACAAATTATAAATGCCGTCTCTTTCAATCAATCTGTACATTAGCCAATGTTCTTGTAAGATACTATTATGTGTTTTAAACATAACTTGCAGAAAATATCAGTGAAAAAGCAGAAATCTGCAACCGGTACTTCCATGACCACAAAGCATCTTTCAACAGGAAATCATATTTACTATTGATTTCTGTGATGCAAACAAAATATTTTCCGCTGATTAAAGCGATCGTTGTTTAACATCGACAGCCTACGACTTGTCTGAATGCACCAATTAAATTTTTTATGTGTTGAACTTTTATCTGCAGCTGCTTCTTTTCTGTCTGCAGAGTTTTCATCATGTTGCATCAAACACGTGTTTATGGATTTATTGCAGTGCCAACCTGCAACTCCAATAAATCACTAAACACAACTACAACCTGAAGAACACAGCATTAACTTGGAACAACCGCAAATTACGAAAACGCAGCATTATTGCCCAAACTGTAAAAAGAATGAAGTTGAAGTTATTCATAGTTTAACAAATTAAAGCCAATTCAAAAGTGGATTCGTCCAATCAGTCCAAGGTTTCCTCATGTTTTCTTAATGTTGTTGTATTTTGTAAATTTGTAGTTGTGCTTGATGATTTATTGATGTGGTTTGCACTTCAGGGCCCGCCGTACAGAGTTTGAGGTTTTTGTTTTTTACCAGCACTGATCAATGTGGTCCCAACACGAACGCGGCTGCTGCGTTTTCACGAGCAGAGAAGTTCCTTTAAGATGTTTTAATGAACTTGAAATACAAAAAGGCATTTTTAAGGCTCTTATTGTGAAGGTTTGAAGAGCTCAACCAGAGTTTTAGTTCATCTTTAGCAGATTTCTACTGAATGAAAACATGAAGGAAGGCCAAAAAATTGAAATAAAAATGTTTTATCTCGCAGTCAAGGATGATGCTGCAGCTCTTGAGAAAAACTCCAAATCTAAACGAATGAAGCGAAGTAAAGAAGACCAGGCTGAACGCTGTTGTTTACAGAAAGAGAAACCAGTAAAGTCAGAGTTATTTCTGCTTAAATCTATCAGTTCATTAGTTTTTCACTCACAGCATTTTCTCTTTGTCTTTGGTTAATAAATAATGACACTGGAATCTGTTGTGTTTGTGCATTGGAGACTTAAATAATTTATTATCATTTTTCATACAATATTCGGAAGATCAATATGGAAATCTTTAGAAGTGATGATGAGAAGCAAACACTGGACCAGAAACAGAAACACAAGCACTTAAAAGTTCATTAATGAAACACTAACAAGAATTAATTCAGAATAACTTCCTGAAGTATCGGGATTTTATGGGCATCAGGTGCGAAATTTCGCCAGAATAACAGCGCTGTGTCAATAATACTCTGTTTAATTACTCCCTGTGAGGAATAAGTGTGTATCTTTTCTGAGGCAGAAAAATTAATGTTTTTCTTTCAGTGATTATTTATAACCCCCCTCTTGCTTCTCTGTTATGTCATAGAAGACTGACAGGGAAAATAAAGAGTCTGTTATTTGCGATGCCCCACAAAATATTCAGGCAAACCCTGAATATTTAGCAATTAGGAGGAATATGAGCCGGAGAGGCAAAGGCTGGAGGGAAAGAAGCAGCTAATTGAAAACATGAAAAGATTCTTCAATTATTTCTGGAAGAAAGTGCATGAAACAGGTTGCGAAAGGAAAGGCGTTTTAATAATTTGCATCATTAGGCAAGGGGAAATTCACTCTGCGCTGTGTTCACTGTCACAGGGTTGCAGCGTAAATCTGCATGACGCTCAGCAGGGAGCTGCGGGAAACACCAATGTATGTTTTGATTTTTCACCGTTTCGTTGCCTCACTTTTTCTGTAAAGGCTTGTACAGCTGGAAGTTAAAGGCTCTCAAAGAGGCAAAAATGTGCACAAGTAAATAAAATACAGCACAATTTAAGAAGCTCTACAAAAACAGTAAACAAAAGAGATATGGTTTTATCACACCTACATGTTTCAACTCAAATATAACCTCAAAAAGGTTGTTTACAAATTTTTTCATTTATAAATACAAAATAAATTTCAACCAAGACAGTTTACTGTCTGACCTGCAGTGTTAAAACATCATTTCAATTTAACTCAGGTTAAAAATACCTCATATATACTATCCCACCCCCAAAAAGCTGTTTGCTAACAGCTATTAGCCTTGCACTTAGCTGTTGAGTTGAGTTGTCAGTATAACGTGCTAAACATTTATTGCTTAATGAAGCAGTGAAGCAACACAATGACAACTAGGTAACAAGGTGAGGGAAAAGTTTTAATTTGTTAAAAACATTGTGAAGGAGAGAGAAGCTTGACTTATCAGTTATGCTAGCTTGACTATGACAACTTTAATATGTAGATGTGCTGTGGAATTCTGTCATTTGGTTTAGTTAAAAAATAAAAAAAATGCAACATAAACACCAACTGTGACAGATCATCAGAACAGCAGGTGTTTAAATTAGCTAATCTGCCACTGCAGTATTAGCTTAGTTAATAGCAGCGGTAGCTAATCAACAACTTCGGTGTTAACTTAGCTAATAGCAGCGGTAGCTAAGCTACCACACTGATCATTTACTAACAATTGCAAAATAAACATCAAGCCTTAAACCATAAAACTGTAACAAACTGAATGTTCTGTTCTTTGTGTGGGAAATGTTGTCGTGTTTTTTGATGCTGAATCTTGAAACGAAGTGGTGTTGTTGTCAGTTGCTCCGGGTCTACGTAGCTGAGCCGACACAGAAAGCGAGAAAAGACAGCGACGAGTGGTTTTGAGTTATTCAACAGTTTTGTTGTTATTTTTCCCATTGCTGTGGTTTCAAAAACTTCCAGAAGGCAATTTCACAAATCGATTGGCACTGCCCCGTTACCTAGCGACCACAGTGAAGCCTAGCCTGCTACCTAGCAACACAAACTGAACTCCAGCACAATTGGTCAGCTTGTTTTATCACCACATGCGCTGTACAATGGCTGCAGGAAAAGACAAGTGTTTTCTTGTTGACCACCTGCTGCATTCTTGTTGGTTGGGCAGGAGGCTCCACTTCTGCTTTTCAAAGATGTACGGTTGTATAATTGCAGATCTTTTTGCAGTCATTCTCATGTGCGGGTGTAAACGTTGAGATAGGTTGGTGCGGGCAGCATCAGCTTATTTGGATTTAAAGTGACAAGACGATTTAGTTTAATCTGAAGGTCATTCAGGTGACTGATCACCTGTGGGATCAAAAATAAAGACCTTCTGCTACGATCTGATCTGAGGTGGATGGAAACGGGATTAACTGTATGACTGAAACAAAACATTTCTGTGTTCCTGCAGAAATAATTTCTCTGTATTTTTAGCCCTCCACACAACGTTTCAGAAAAGAACATCATACCTCCAGTCAAACATGGCGGTGATAATGTCTGACTGCCTTTTTACCGCTGTGAACGTTTAGTTTTTACCATATTATCACCTCTGTTTACCCACAGCGCTGCGTACAGCCTTATTTTAAAGTCACAGAATGAGGTAAAACATCTCCAACATGTTTATTCTTTGTGCCGAGCGTCACCGCCTGCCTGAGGTAAACAAACCTCAGAACGCGCTCCATAGAAAGCAATCTTTATGCACTTTTTCCGTGAGCGTTAGGAGCAAAGCAGTCACCTGTGAAAGAGCACAAAACGAGCGCATGTGCACAATCAGCCCGATGGAGACGGGAGATTATGAAACGGCGAACAGACGCAACAAAAGTCCTGAGATGAGCTGCAGCCGCCGCTGAGTGACACAGAGTTTATCAGACTCCCAGAGATTTTATAAACAAATGAAAAACTCTGAGGTCTTTCTTCTGAGCCGGAGCAGAGATGCATACGAGCAGCTTAGGTTTGGCCGAGCACACCTCATCTTGCACAAATTTATCTTACATTTCCTGAAACACAGTGTCACAGGTAACCTTTCACAGAAAGGAACAACCAGCTTGTTTTTACTTTTGGATTCGGCTGACATTTCCTCATGTCAGTCAGATAACTTTTGACAATAAGCAAGAGGAACATCTGCAGGGACCTTTTCCGGCGTTAGACAGAATAAAAACGAATAATAATAAGGAGTGGAAGCAGCAAGGCTTTTTAATGTGCAAACACATGGCGAGCTGTGACCTGTCTTTGGCGCGTGTTCCCAATTCACAGCAGATACATCAAAAAAGCACAAAAACGAAGACACGGGCACACTTGTCTTACTTATTAACACACACCCATCATGTCGCAGCAGCGAGTGGGAAATGAGCAAAAACAACAAACAAATGTTAGTTGTAGCGGCTTGTGGCTCTGGATGAAAGACTTTGTCTCTTTATGTTGCGTGAAGCACGGCGAGCGAGCGAGCGAGGGGGAGGGTTTTCCCAGAGACCGGAGCAGAATGAGAGATAAAGCAGGGCGACAGACAGCAGGCGGTAAAACGCATCTGGGTGATTTTTACTGTCCAACAAACAGCAACTGAAAAAAGTTCAACAAATGCACATGTGGCTTTTTATTTATCTGGGGCTTGTAAAGCCAAAATAAAGTCAATATGTATCATAAATTGATTGAATCTTTTTTTTATCAGGTTTTAAAAGTATTTGAATTTTTACATGAACTTTCACAGTTGATTAAAGACAAAGTCACTGTGGAAAAACGGAGTGAGAAAGTAAGTACACCCTTACTGCTGCAGCAAACTAAATACTTGATCAACTGATCGTCGTCGTTGTTTGGGTAGCTTGCTGATGATTGTGTCTTAATTAGCGATGGGCTTATAGAAGCAAATATTGTTTCAGGGATGACACGTCTGTCTACCTACATAGCTACCTTAACTAGCTACCTGTCGACATACACACCTGCCCAAATGCCATCTTATCTACCTATATAGAGGCCTTTATCTTCGGGATCTTTTAAAATTTGAGTCTGTGTCCAGAACCCTACGATCAATCAGCTGTTACTGGTTCCTCAGACTGGACTTAAGAGAAAAGGAGATGGAGTTTCTCCGTTGTTGCTCCTCTCCTGTTGAACAATCTGCCTTTCCAGATTTGATCTGGATCCCTTTAAATCGCTTCTCAAAACTCATTTTTATTCTTTGGCTTTGATTTGAGGTCTAATACTGCAGCTCTATCTATCAACCTATGTTATTGTCATCCTTGTATAGCGCTTTGGTGCAGTTTTATACCTGTTTTTGAAGTGCTACATAAATAAATTTGACATTGACAATGAGTGAACAATTGTTTTAATTTGAAGCACCTGACACTGTGTGGGTTTTGTTTAGACTTGCAGGTTGCTGATTACGTTCCTCTGCGCCTGTCTCGCTTTGGTCAGCCGTTCTTTTATCAGGTCGTGATTTATTCTGTTTCAATCTTCAGGTTTTATTACAGCAACAGCTTCGGGATTGAATGATTTGCTCTTCACTGGATCCTACAGTTATTTTCACTGCGATGTATTTGAAACATGACAAATGAACGAAGATGTTCCACTTAATCATGTCAGACAAAGAACTGCAGGGATGTTCTCAGAGCAAGATCAATAACAGTTTATGATTGAATACAACATAACAAGTGTAACTTTGATCAGGAGTTTGACAGCCAAGGAGATTTATTCACTACAAGCCGCCCTCATCAAATAAGATCATTTGTTTGGCTTCAACTTTGACAGAACAATTTTCCAGACAAGAAGCTGTTTTCTCTAATTACTGGATGCAGAGTGCCAGAGGGTGAGATAAGTTGGTATTTTTATTGTTTTTCAGCTTTTATTTGACAGTTTCTTCAATTTGTCAATACTAAATTAGTCACACTCGCTTTTTTTCTTTTTGATTTTGTTCAGTAAAAACAAGAGAATCCAAAGTCAACATTGTATTTCTTTTAGCTGAAAGGTTTAAATGAGGAGCAGTACATCTGATTCATTGCTTTCTACATTTTCCTGACATGTTATCTCAAACTAAAGTGTAGATCGCAAAATATTCAAATATAAAGCGTACCTTGAATGCTTGAGCAAATTTTGTAACCTAATCGTTTCTATAATGTTTGCTACAACTACAAAAGTTTCCAGTGCTTGACTTAGCTACACAAAAATATATATTTTCCTGAATCCACATATTACGTCACATTTGCAAAGATTTAATTGACAATATAGCCTACATATAAAGTTCTAAATTGATTATTATTTGCATTTTCTCTCATATATAATGCTGATAGTCTCTGAATGCAACCTAGTAGCATAGAAGTTAGCTTAGCACCACAAATGCTCTTGTTTTTATTGATGTTACAGACACATATTAAATCATTAACAGGGAAATTATTCACTGTTAAGTTACAGATCGAGATTTGTATTTTTTATTTGTTTCGTTGCCCTGTATGTTGCTGTATGTTGCCCCTTTAGTTGCCTCCAGCTAACCGTTAGCGTAGCGGCTAGCTTAGCAACACAGACGTTCCTTGTTTTATTCTTCATTTCAGATTAGGATTCATATTAGTTTTTGGTATTGTTGCCATGCAGTATGTTAATAATTGATATTACAAATACATAAAAAATTGTTTTACTCCTCAGAGCTAATAAAAATATTGACAAATTTCAATCTATAAATGGAAGATTTTTAAATTTATTCAGAAATATTACAATTTGTAAAGAACTGTTCTGCTTCTTATTATTTTTCTATCTAATGTAGATGCTTATTTTTTAAAATGATTGTTTCTTTGTAACATTTAGTTTGAACTTTTCATTTTAAACTTAAGCTTAGTCGTGTGGAGGAGAGAGGTTGATGCAATCTGGTAACCTTGAGTAAATTTTCACTGTATTTGCATAAATATTTATGTAAATACAAATGGTCTTAGAACATTTAGACCATGTTCTAAGTTAAAACATGGTCTAAATGTTTTAACTGAGAACCAAGAACCAACAATAATACTAAAATAGCTTAACTAATAATGTAATATCACTGAAACTGATTGAAAAACACACATATTATTCTCCCAAATGAAGTGTTAAAATGATGTTTCCTTAAAAGTGACAGTTGATTTTTTTCTGCTTGTTTTCACACCAAAACTGTCCATATTAAATACAACCAGACATATATTATATATATATATATATATATATATATATATATATATATATTTTTTTTTTTTTTTTTCAGTTTTCTTTCTTATTTGTAAACAAGAAATAAAATATAGCAGCCATCAAATAGGTGACAGTGGAGAGATTTAACCTCTTTTGCATCTTTTTATTTATTTATGTCTTTTTATTTAAAGAAATGTAAATTGTTGGAGCACTATAAGGGGAGTTTTTGAAGGTGTTGTGATTTAAAACCTCGATGCTGGTAATTAGCCCGTTCCTGATTGTATATTTTTCCGTATTCAGTAACTGAACAGCTTTTGTTTAAAACATAGCCAGTCAGTAAGACAGATAAATCTTTACCTGCAAGGGATTTATTTTTTCCACTTTCACTTTGCAAAATGCTTATTGTGGCGTTTTTTACAGCGGACGGTAAATAACCGTAAATCAACTTTATTTACGGCGTAAAACAACGTAACTCATGCTCTGCTGTAAATTGAGGAGCCTCTCAAACGGCGACTGAAGAGGTAACGTGACAGAAGGATATCACCTGTTCTGCAGCCATGTGCGTGTCTAACCGGCTAATTCAGAGGAGGTGCAGCGTTCGCCTGCAGCTCTGACTCTGCTGATGAAAACTGGATTCCCGGAGACTCCGGGCTGGTTGGACGCACGCACATCTTTGTGTCTGTGCAGGAGGTCTAATTTGAGACGACGTGACGCCTGCGTGAGAGCAGAGGGGGGGACTGGTGCTATGCACTGTCTGTTTGGTGTTTGGCTCTGTCAGCTTTCTAGGATACCATGTAGAGAACATCCTGCTAGAACCGGCGTTGCACTGATCGGCTTTGACGTCTCCGCCTGCTAATAAACCCCTCTACAAAAGCCTGAATAAGGTAGACTTTGAATCTAATACATTGGTTACAAGTAGGCTGACACGAATAATGAGATTAATCTGTTATTTAACTAATAGTCAGAAACTTTCACTGGAGCAGGCTCAAAACAGGACATTTCTGTAAAACTTAGTGATAGTAATTAAGCCAAAACTGAGGAAAATACACATACATTTTGCATTTAAAATAAAAAATAAGTTTTTATCTGTAAATATTTTCCAGCCAGAACTCATGGCTGGTTTAAATTCTTCTTTTTATGACTGTGAAGGACATTTTGAAGGACAACCACTGGACTCTATTAGCAGTCGTAAACTATGGAGCTCATGACTGTAACTGACATTAAAGTAATAATTTGAAGGCTTAAAAATTGGCTGAAGATGAAACAGAATTATACTCATTTTTAAATATCAAAATTGTTTTGAATCAGAAGATTTTATATCTCTCTTTTATAATTTTATTGCATCTAAATGTCCTTCTAGGGACGAGTGTTCGAATTAACCATGATCTCTGCCTTTCAAATGAACAATAAAATCAAAAATTAAATTAACCCTATTAAAGGCAGTTATGTAAAATTAACTTTTATGAGATTTGCATCATGTTATATTGTTATTCCCTCATCAAAAACATACCTGAAGTTTTCCTTTGAGTCTTTCATGTATGTTTGAGAAATCCTTTAGTCTCCATGGCAACCAAAACATCTGGTTGGACATAGCCCCGCCCTCAAGGCGCAGCTCCTCCCCCACTCAGCTCCTTCAGACTAGCCAGCAGCAATTAGCAAACATCTGGTGGAACTGCTGAGGTCATCGTAGGAGCTGCTACTTAGTGAAACGCTGGTAAAAAAAAAAAAGAAATCGATTTTAAGTGATATTTGATATTTATAGCATTTTTATAGGTAGTCACTTGATTATACAATTAAAAAGTCATTTTTTTCCCCTTTTAGCATCTTTTGCTGTTAGTTTCTAACTGGGATGTTTGCTGCCCTGCACTATGGATCTTAAACTTACTCGTAATCTCAACATTTTATCCACTTTTTGATCAAAATCTGAACAGAATGGAGCTCTGTCGAGACATTCTGTACATCGGCTTTATTCACACCCCTTCACCTGTGATCCTTTTCATCCGGCAGAGACTGGTGCAACACGTCTCTCATCAATCTTGCAGTCCGTCTGCATCTCTTCTCATGCTTTGAATTCATAATTAATGAAGAAATCTTCTCTGAATTAGGTTTTATATCAGGAACTCAAACTGTTATCTGCAGATGGAGCCAATAATTCAGTGGAAAAGTCTCCATTTAAGACATCAGGTGACCTGAGATGCAGCTTCTCCTCCTCTTTACAGTCAGTCTGACCGCAGCACATTTTCATTAGTCTGCTGCCCTGCCAAAACGCAGGCGGATAATTTTCCTTAATTGCGCACAAAGAAAGCTTTGGATCTGCTCAGATTGCTCTCGTCAGTCTAATGACCCCCTCAGTGCAACTCCTCCATTACCGGCGGGGTGTTGAGACGACTGTCGCAACCTCTAAGGAGCGAAGAGCACGTGCTGCTCCTCCTGTTTTAGTTTTCTCCAACAAAAGCAAGAATAAAAGCCGTCAGAATTGGGTTAAAGTGAAATTTGGCAGAGATGTAATTAAATTATGATGCGGCAATATTTAAATTCCTGTTGGAGTTTGTCTGCCAGGAGAGTGTGCTTTCATTTCCTCCGCTTTGAAACTGTGAGCTGGAGCCAGCAACAGCAAATAATTCTGAAAATAAACACTTTTTTTTTTATCCATTCAGTGCAAAAATAGAGCATGTCCAGGAAAGCAAAGTGCAGCGGCTGAGTGTTTCTGTGATTGCCTTGAAGACCCACCGTGGAGGAATTTGCATACTGAGTGGAGTCCTATTATAAAATCCAATATGTTTCTGATGCTTTGTAGTCACAACATAAGCATAACTAAACAAATTTGACTTTTTCCCCCCTGTTGTGTAACCAAACGCCAGCAGAACTAAAGCAAACCCTTTCAAAAGGGATTTAAGTGTCTTTTAAAGGTGAATCTGGATCAAACATGGCTGCAACTCGGGAATATTTAAGACCAGGAAAAAGAGGCTTGGATTTGATTAAAATGTACAAAATCCTGAAAGTAGAATTTATGAATAAACTAACTAATAGAATCAATTAGAAAATTGACAGCAGAGACATTTTAAATAGATAAAAATATAAAACAAAGACTAAAACAGGTGTTTATAATATAACACGTTTCTGGAAGCTTGATTCCAGAGTTGGGTACAAACATAATTACTTTTAAAGGTATTTTTGCTATACTGTATTTATTTTGTTGTTTTTTGGGTTTTATATCTAAAGAAATTAATTTGGAAATGTTTTTCTCTTGCCTGATTTTGTTATTTTGTAGTTTATATAAATTATGTTTATTTTGATCTTTAAAATACCAAAATTTCCACGTAACTTTATATTTGGTCCAACCAGTTATGTAATTTTTACTACTCAAATATAAAATGTAGCCACCCAAGAAATTACTCAAGAGCAAAAAGGTATTTGGTAAAAAGTCGACTCAAGTACTGAGTATCTGATCAAATTATCAATCATTTAAAAAGTAAAAATTACATAACCAGACGGACCAAAATATAAGGTTAAGTGGAAATGTTGGCGTCTTAAAAACAAAATGACAATAATTCATATAAGTAACAAAACATGATAAAATCAGGAAAAAGAAAAAAATTCCAAATCAGTTTCTCTCAATGAAAAATGTCTTAAACTTTAATAAAAACAGCAGGTTTGTGTCTGAGTCTGGTGGATTTTTGGTTAAAACATGAAAATCCAGACATTTTATTTAAGTAAGAGTAGAAATACTTCATAATAAAATTACTCAAGTAAATGTAATTGTGTAAATGTAGCTAGTTGCTGTCCAACTCTGGGTTGCAAGTTAGTTTTGCCTCATTTCTAAGACATTTGTCCCATAAGGTAAGATTTTGTGTTTTTGTAGTTTGGGTTTTGCAGACGGACTGGTGACGTTTCTCCATCCAGAACTTCAGGTTTCTGGTTGCTCATCCAGAACCTGTCATGTTTCCATCAAAACGATTAACTCTGAGACGCTAAACCGCAAATGCAAGAGAACAAAATAATAATAAAAACACGACCGTAATTCTGGACTGACAGGCGACGGGCTAATTTGGAGTTTGATTAGTGTTTCAAAGGAAGAAATGTTTACCTAATTAGTGCTGTAAGATTGGTGTGTTTGGAATAAAAAGTCTGCATAAAGCAATCCTGTGAGTTCAGTTGCAGAAGTGTGATGTTTCTCAGACGCTCTGTCACCAATTTATTGTGTTGAGATAAGTGTTAGCGCGGCAGATTATTACGCTATAGGATCTGTTCTGGTGACAGGATGTGAGAGCAATTCGCCGCTCCTCATTAGTGCCACAAAACAATAAACAAACCAGAAGAATTTCACAATATCCCATCTGCAAATATTAAATTATGAAACCGCGACGTAGATTCCACGTTTAAATAGAAACAAGTTGTTTTTCTATCACTTCAGACGCTTCACTTTTAGTTTCTTCAACACAAACTGTTGTCAGCATGAAAAGGAGGAAGTGTTTAAACAGTCGATATGTTGTAATGTTGTAACAATTATGGACAATTCCTGGTATTTCAACATAACTTTTTGCTTCTTGTGTTTCTGAAGTTACAAGTAATAAAGTTTCTTTTAAGTATTTGTGTAATATCCTAACAATTATGTGTTCTTCCTGTATTTGATTTTTCTTCCTTTAATTCAAAGTGCAGTGAAAAAGACTAAATCCTACTTTGCACCGATCCACTTTTTTTACTTCCAATACCAATATCCAAGGTTTAGTATCTGATAAAGAAAAAACAACAATAAATTCACTTGAAATGTTTATTTTTTTAAATACAGACATAAATGTACTGAATTACAAATTTATTTGATAGGTTTGCACCTGTACAGCACATTTTGCTTGGTCAAAAAAGTAAAAAAAACATTAATTTGTTCAGTCACTGAAACGAGAATCACAACAACCAATAAAAATAAATAATAAAGAAACTGACAAAAACTTTCTGAAGGTTTAAATATTATGCAAATTAAATAATAAAGGTTGTTCAGAGCACAAAGGTTAGAATTGCATTGAATAGATCTGACCTTATAGATCAGCCACATTCTCACTAGAATTTGTTTAAATATCGGACCGATACAGATATCAATATCGGATCGATGTGGCTACTGCCTGATTGGTTTGGATGCAAAACTCAAAATCTTGTGTTTTTTACCTCATTTCTTGTACAAATGTCTTATTACAGTTAAAATAAAATTTAAAAACAGCTGTAAGAAATTGTTTTAAGTAAATAATACCTTGATATTGATGAAAATGTTCTAGTTTCACAGGTGAAAATCATCTTGTATTTAGTTAAATAACTTGAACTCAAACTTTTTCAATCAATATTAAGGAATTATTTACTTAAAACAAGCTAATATTGCTAAAAGGTTATTTGTAAATTAGTTTTGTCTGATTTTAAACGACATTTTCACGAGAAACTAAACTAAAAATACTTGGTAAGATTTAGTTTTTTTTAAGGTGTGGATGTTTTCTGATAATTCTTAAAATCAACATCAGATTATCTTTGACCAAATAAAAAAAAGTTTAAAGTTTGGGCAAAATAAACCCAAGAAATCCTCGTGGTTCTACACATTTGCTTGTAAGTGGAGGAAAAGCTGCTGATTAATTAGCTGGTTAATTAATTCCCCTTTTAGCTGCTGCTTTCATACTGGACCCAACTTGCAGACTACATGAGCGCTAATTGTCTGGAGACTAATGGCTCTCACCGAATCTATGCTTTTTCTTCCTCACTGCTTATTTAATCCCGATGGCTGCTTGTTGTTTATCTGAGCATCGACAAACGTTTTCATATAATGAACTGAAAATCTACATGCATTCCCCTCATTTGAATACGTGAAGGGCTGCAGGCCTTTTCTATGATCCCTATTGTCTCCTAGTTGGCGCTCACCTCTCTAAGAGTATCGTTTTAATGAGGCGAGCGTATTCTCTGTGTCACTGCATCTCCTCTTGTATATCTGTGGGGCACGCTGCAAAGAAGCTTAACAAAAATATGCCACTGCAACCGGAGCCACCTCTGGAGCCTCTTTCTCTTCCCTCTCCGCCCCTCCTCCTATGTGTTTTTAAATCTGTTTTTGTGCATCTGAGGCCATTATGAGCACAATGGTGGTGCTCAGAACTGGAACAGCGAGAAGCGGGTGAGGAGGAGAGATGAAGCGCAGCATTAGATAGGGTGAAATCTGAAGAAAAGGGCAGCAAAGCCACTTCTGGGTGCCTTTACCAGATCTAATGCTTCTTTCTTTTGTTTCCAACCAGAAAGAATCCAAGAATTGAGTCTGTTTATTTTTATTTGCAGTTGCAGATTTTAGGTTTGGAGATCTTTAACAAGTCTATATTGGTTCCACTGAAAACACATCCAAGCAGTTTGATGTAAACGGTTTCCTGTTTCAGATCGTAAATCTGAAAACATCTAGGATTCATTTGGTCCAATTCAATCAAAGTCCAGTTTGTATAGAAAGTCCAGTTTGGTTGGAGGAAGTGTGAAACTAATCGGACCAAAAAAGGAACTCTGGTCCGCCTACAAAACCAGAGGCCGCTGGTTATGCTAATGCTAACGATAGCATGAGTCTTTTACCAATGACAAAAGAGAAATCCTACATCTGAAATGTGTCACTGCTTTATTTTTGTTTACATCTCAGTAAGCAGGAAGTTGCGGTGTCTTCTGCTGAGGTTTTCATGTCATTTCCTTCAGTGGTTCTTGCCACAGCGCCTCCATTGGTAAGGAGGGGAACCGGTTTTTTACTTAGTTTGGATTTTCTGACACATTGCAATGTGAAAGCAAACTGCAGCGGCTTAAAATGTAGATTACAAAAAGACTCGAAAGATTCAAGTAATGACCATAAATATCCAGCCAGAGCTCAAATCAAGGCTTATGCATTTGTTTTAATGGCCCAGTTAAAGTCCAAAATCTGTGCCAAGACGAGAAAAACTGGTGTTCACAGATGGTCTACATCTAATTTTGCAAAGAATGATAAAACATCTCCGTCTCTAGGTGTAAGACGTTGGCAATTATGCACCACTTTGTGTCGCTCTGTCACACAAATACCCAGTAATGAAGTTTATGGTTGTAATAAATATGAAAAGTTCAAGGGTTAAAGATTCCTCTACAAAGTACTCGGTATAATTATGCATTTCTGCAGCTGGATAAACAGCTGCACTTCTGTGCTTATGGCCTGTGGCTCTTTTTGCCACATTTTCTTTAATCATCTTGTTTTGTCTGAGATGCACACTTCATAATACACACCAGATGGTTGGGAGAACTGCAGAAATGCACTAATATTCCAATTAAAGGAGCTTGTTGGTTAATAAACACCTATGTTTTATAGATTCCTTTTGCAGATACATAACCGTACCTCTTGTTGGCAAACAAAACTTGCATATTGGAATGCTACAAATAAATTTAAAGGTTATAAAATTAGTCATAAACATCCATTTGTTTGTTTTTTTCTGTCAGGGTGAACAGGGAGTGGTGAAGGATCTGCTCCACACAGAAAACAGCCAAGCAGTCCCTTAGCAGCAACTTGTAGGCCTCGTCACGAGAAATATAAAAACAGCAATCACAAGAGTGTTGTTATGGAGCTCAGACTGAATGTAATTACTTTCATTCATGAACTAAAGAGCTTAACCCACCGCCTTCGCTTCAGCTGCTCCAGGGCCCTCAAGGTTTTTCCTCCAACAGCGCAATATAACCTAGAAACATCAGTTCTCCAGACGCCGCTGCTGTTGGCTTTCTGGGGTTTAGCAGCCGCACATAGCATTTGGTCCTTGACATAAAAAATAATCTCTGGCTGACTTTATGTTTACACTGGCCAACAACTACACTCTACAGCTACAATAACAACAAGCTGAAGGAACTGTAACTTAACCAGACCATTTCAAAACCGGCTGCCTTGGATAATAATAAGTGGAGAAAATGTGAAACAATGAATTTTAAGAGAAAGCTTGATAATTACTACTTTTTAAAGATGATCTAATCATTCAAAAAGACATAAATGGAGAGAATAGCAATGATTTTTAACTGATAACTGAAGCTAATAAGCTACACAAGCTAATTTTACTCACGCTACCGTTTTCAATTAAACAAGATAGCATCAACAATCAGCATGTTACTTAGCTAATAGCAGCTATTCCAGCTAACTGGTACTCAGAAGACAGCCAATAGTGAGTGATTTTTGCAAAATAAAGCTAGTTAGTAGCTTTGTATATGATTCATTAGTATGTTGATTAATATCAGAAAGATATAAGATGTAAATTTCTCCCGTTACCTGTTGATTTATTTGAAATTCGTGGTGCAGCGCCCCCACAGGTGAGGAGGGGAACAGGTTTTCCAGAGGGTTCAGTTGTTTGACAGTCCAGCATGAAAGACAAACACAGCAGCTGAAAATGTAACAAATGTGGGAACTTTTCTTGCTCTATATAAAAATATTTAATCTTTACTTGAGATTTAAACTTGAAACTCACACAAGTTTGTTTGACATAAGTTATAGGAAAAGCTTAACTCAAAAATAAAGGCTAATACTAGGGCTAGCATTAGCCATATCTTAGGTCTTTTACCTTAGACAAAAGAGAAATCCTCCAAGCGCTAAAGTCTGACGCCACTCCACTTTAATTTATGTTTTGTGTCTTCTTCAGAGGTTTCCTTCAGTGGTTGTTGGTGCAGCGCCCCCAAAGGAGAGGAGGGGAACAGGCTTTTCAAAGCTAAATGGAACAAATGTTACAGTTTTGGTCTCAAATCTACTGGAAAACAACCTAAAAATATATACGTTTAAAGTTTAAAACTATTCACAACTTTATGATGGTGTTTCAAATAAAATCCTTAGAAAGAGATAAAATACCAAACAGACTAAGCCATATTTATCGTTTTCAAGGTCCTGTTGTAGTTGGGGCCATTGGGTCATTCAGAATATGAGTGTATGGAAACGGGCTGAGCCCAAGGTTCTATGTCAGAATTACATAAGGCTGTTTGGCAGGTTTCTTCACTGTGATGAGACATGGAGGTCTGGCCCTGTGATAATCCCAGTCCAAATGTCTCTCTTTTATGCTAACAAATCCCACCAATAGGGCCAATTCAGAGCCTTATGAAGAACCACAGGCAGCAGATTTCTCTGAGTAAACCCTCATGTGAAGGAGAGGACTGGAGGGACATGAAAGCGTTGGCTGCCATCCTCATTTGGCTTTTCTTCCCTTCGCCTCATCTTTTCCTATTTGCCCCCTCCCGATTCGCAGCCAAATAACATCCAATGTTTTGTGACCAGTTTCCATTTGCTGAGAAATGCCCCCACAAATGTACATTTAGAAGCAAATCAAGCTTCTAAATCATCAATCAAAACGCTTGTTTTGAAGCCTTTGTCTGCTTAAATATTCTTGATTTGCCAGCCATGATTGTAATGGGATTCAAAAATTATTTTGTTTGATTTTTACATTCATTCAGCGAAATTTAATTTACATTCTACAACTGATGATGACTCTCCAGAGAAAATACAACCTCTGAAAAATGGCTCTGATTATGTTAAAAAATGGCAAACGGAGATACAAAATCATCAGACGTGTTCCTGTTGACCTTTGCCTGGGTGATCGAGGACAAAGACGCTGTTTTCACAATTTCTTTTAACTATTAATTATTGGTTTGTTTCCAAGGAGTCACGTTTTACTGCTGCAGGTCGACACGAGAAACGGCTCCAATTAGCTACAAATTCATGATCCTTTTATTAAAATGTCACCATGGAAAGTAGATAATGTGGTCTTGGATCAAGAATGAATTTTAATCCGCAGATGAAATGCAAGATTTTTGTTTGTCTCCTCATCTTGGGCTCTTCTGCTGTCAAGTTATCATAATAAAACCCCAGCAGAATAATAAAATATGAATTTCCAAAGCAAGATTTCACCAAAACATATTTTAACTCGCTACCAAAGCCAAACAATTCAGACAGTAGATGGTAAGTTTGCCCTAAAAGCAGAGCAAGAGGCTAAAATGAGTCTTCAGAAACCATAAAACGTCACTGTTTGACCTTTGGAAGACTCTTGCTGATGTTAAGATGATATTGCATCCCTGTACTATCACAACAAACATTTGATGTTCTCTAAGGAAAACGTGCAGGCCAGGACTTTTGGAATAATGTTTTCTGGACAAATCAGACATTTGGTTCAAAGTTTCTGCAGGGCATCAAAAAAGTAATCCATCAGTCCGAACAACAAGCTGTAAAAGTTGCTTCATTTCCATTTTAAATAATAAAAACTCTGCGGAAGCTATGCTAAAGGTTAGCATTGTGTCAGATCAGCGTACTGACGGTCGACAAGTCTGGTCTTATTGTTGCTGTGAGTTTTGTTTTTATAAACCAAACCCACCATGTTGCTCTCTGACTCGTGTCTCCGGTTTGGTTCTGTTCCAACTTCACCGAACATGAAGTTTGGTGACACCTTCCTGTCGTCGTCTTTGTTGTTTTCGCCAGTAGAAACAGGATGATAAACTTTGGAGGATTATTTTGTTTCTTTCTATGCCCCTCTGTATGGCATGAGAATAAAGTTGTGATATTATGAGGACTCCAACATGAAAAAACAGGCTTACAACTGCGGTCCAATGAGAAATTTGAGCATCTTGTGAAGTTATATTGGTTTTACAAATAAGTAAATGCTTAATCTGTTAATACATCAGATTATCAGGAGCAGGCTGCATCCTTCTACTGATAATAATCTTTATACTGGTAATATCATGACTTTATTTTCAAAATATTCAGACTTTTTTCTTGTGTTATTTTGGCTTTATTTGCATATTTCTACTATGACTTTACGAATACGACTACTACGGCTTTTTTCTGGTAACATTATGACTGCTCTTGAAATATTATGACTTTATTCTTGTGTTGTTTGTTATATTTTGTGTTATTTATGTTATTCTTGTACAACTATATTCTCCTAATATTTTGACTTCATTCACGTAATATGACGAGATTAATCTCAATTTTATTTCTTTTTTACCCTGACCCTAATACTCTGTCGCAGCTTTTCTACCACATTTGTTGCCTTGCTTAAGGGCCTTAGATGTTTCTGTGGTTCCATGATGAACCAGCAACCGTCCTGCTCTCTCTCGCCTCTAAGCAGCCGCCTGTAATCTGCTGCCTCGCCTGGAGTGTTGAGTCGATTGTGGTTGACGCTGAAAAGTAATTGCGAGGCATCGACTTCTGCAAACAGCCTGGCGGTCTGCTGAGACTGCATCCTCAACGAGCGCTATCGTCTTTCTTTCACTTCTGTGTTCTTAGGTGAAGCTACAAAGCAAAGCCCTCCTGATAATTACAGTCTCTCATTTGTTTGTTGGGCCTCTTGTGATTTATATCCTGAATGCTTTTGATTCATCATCGCTCCGAAACATTAGATTAATTCCCTGCTTTGGCAAGCAGCCTGCCAATTACTTTTAGGATCAACCGTAATCAGCACGACACTCTTGTGCTTCTCTGTAGATTAGATGAAATGCATATCATTAAAAACAACAATGGAGACATTTGTTCAATGACCAAATCAGGACAGCTCCCCTCCAGTTAATTGGTTTTGATAAACAGAAGTTGAAATCTGAAAAGTTTCTGCAAGCTGACGAGGTTTCCATGTGTAACTGGAGGAAGGGTTTACTGTAAATCCAGAGCAGCTGAAGTCCAACGACAGTTTTTGTTTGTTTTTTGACGAGCCCATTCTGTCTGGGCTCACGCGGAGTGAGACAGGCCAAGGCTCACAAAGTTCCCAAAGTTTGTTGGGGAAGAAAAAGGGAATGAGAGGAAAAAGCTGGAAGGAACGTCAAGAAAGTTTCTAGAGCTGGTTGAGTTGTGAAAGAGTTTTTGGAAATTTCTTTGCTGTCACAGTTTAGTGTCTGAAAAATAGCAAAACCCTGATAATTTGAGGAATAAAGCTTCCAAGCAAACCCTGAGCAGGAAGATAATTCAACACTGAACAAATAACTGGTTCAATCGATCAATCAATTAATCAATCAAAGTTTATTGTACAGCACATTTCAACAACAAGGCAGTTCCAAAACTTTCAGAAATTGATGTTAGAGTTTAGCTTCCATTACAAATGTTTGTTCACAAAACTTCGTCAGTATTCCGACAATGTGGAAAAACCACAATTATGCAACTGCCGTGTTTCCATTAAATGAGAAATGCAATTAAGATCAATAAGCCAATAAGTTTGCTCTCGCAACAAATCAATAAAAAGCTCGCAGCAGCATCATCCTCTTAACACTTCCTGTCGTCGTTTTTGTTGTTTCCGCCAGTAGAAACATCCGGTTGGTGATTTTGTGACTCGTGTGACACACACACAAAAAAAGGATTTAATTTTCATTCATAATTTTGAGAAATAAATTTATTTATCAAGTTTATTGAAAACATATTGCAGCTGCTAGTCTGGAGGAACCCAGTGTTTAGGCACCCCTGAAACTCATATCATAGCAACACAGGTTTGTTTTGGATGTAAGAATAATAATACAACATCATGTAAAGCTCAAAAAAGTCGATTTGACATAATTCTGCCCCGAAACGTCAAAGTTTAGGCTCTAATCAATTCTCAGAGGCTTAATACTGATTTTCAGCCACTGAATGTCGAGTTTTGCAGAGTTTGTTCCCAGTTCTAATGAACACACACCATATAAACAGCAAGTAGAGGTAAAACCGTTGGGAAATTCAAGTGTAGAAATCCCATAATGTGTCCCGTTTTGCTTCCAGTACTAAACCTCCCTGAACTTTATTTTTTATATTTCCCCCCAGTCCTCCCGCTCATCAGTCTGTGTGTCTTCACACAGTTTCTGTGGAGGCTTTTGCATCCAGTCAGAAACTCTGCTGTTCGGATCGGCCGGGTTTCACCTCTCATCAGTATTCCATAATCATCCGGCGAGTCTAGAAGAGAGCATGGGCTGTTTTTAATTGTCCCTCTGCAGGCTACAGCCTTAAAAGAAGAAAAGCGGCGCAACCACGGAGCTGTCAGGGAAAAGATGAGAGCAAAAGCAGCCAGCCGTCTCACCGTCTCCTCACACACCCCATTATTTATCCGCATTGCTTCTTTCCAAGTCCTGATCCGGCTGGGGTATTTACCGTCAGAACATGCTAACGCGGAGCGGCTCGGGCCGACCCGTCGCCCCCGGTGCTGTAATCAGGGTGTCAGTGGTGCCAGGCAGCTGGTGCCAGAACTGGTCCTTCATCTTGACACACTCAGCATTTGAATACACGCTCTGAGCAAACACCCATCCAGCGCCGTTTTGAAATTCAAATGCAGGAAAACACCTGGTCTTTGGCAGTTGTCAATTATTGCCCAGCCAAAAGCTCATTAATAAAATTAGCTCTCTAAAAAGAGATGAAAGAACATTTTCATAATAAAGCTGTCAGACACATGGTTAGCAGAGCATATCCAACCGGCGATGAATACTAAGAATAAGCCGCACCAATGGGATTATGCAAGTTGATCTTTTCACAGGAGGCATTTAAAGCAAATATCTGCTCATCAATGATGATACTGAACTTAGAGTCAAAGTCTTAATGATGTTTAGCTAATTGAAGTTTTGAACGTGAATGCACAATAACACATTTTTCTGGATGATAAATTGCCTCAGAAGTTATCGTGATAAACGATAATATTCTTTTTTTGTGACCATCTTTGAGAAAACATTTAAGACTAGAACTAAAATACACAAAATAAACAAACATAACTAGAGAAACATGTAAAATAAATTGTGGAGTCTCTGTAAACAAAATTATCCTTAAAACTATAGCGAGTTCAGAGTAAAACACCAGACCAAAAACTTTTATCATCCAGTTTTTGGTAGAAAGAGAGAAAAGAGAAAAATGATAAACCATGCAAATGCAAATTATTGAGCTTGCTTTAATTTATGATGCAATTAACTGATTTAATACTTATTGTTAAATGTATGTAACTTTTATAAAAAAAAAAAAAAGTTTTACGTTTTTGTTGAAACTGTAATTGTTGTGACAATTTACAAGAAAATTACTCTGAAAAAATCAAGGACCTGTCTTCTCCCAGTCCTGAGGAGAAACAACCAATCAGAACCAAGAGGCGGGTCTTAGCGCTGCCAATCACCCTCTCGCTGCAGCTAGTATATCCTGTCATGAATGCCAAGGCTAGCTAGCATGACAGCGTGTATATGATGTTCTTGTAACGGTAAGTTGCTTCTCAGCACGTTCATGAGGATGATTGACAACGCTAAGACCCGCCTCCTGATTCTGATTGGTTGTTTTTGATGCATTTCTTCAGACGGCGCTAACAGCTCATGGAGGAGGTCAAATCAATCTTTTCATATTTCATTTGTCCCACAAACATGATGACAGTTTTAACAAATGTAAAAAAAACATTTATTTTTTAAATAAAAGTTACATAGTACACCTTTAATTACACTTGAATATTAAACTGTTCAAAATAAATGATGATAATAAAGAAAGACATGAGGGGAATTTTGGGAGACATTTCAAAAATCTTTTATGTGGTATCTTTCTCTTCTTAAGTGGTCCCTACTGGAGGTCAGCAGAAATTGTTTTTCTAATTCTATTGGGAATAATGTTTGGGTCACTGTTTGTATGGAAAGGTATTCAAATGAAAATTAAATTCTGCATTTCAAGGAAATGACTGGAGTTTAATTAAATTTTTCATTTTCAGTTTGCTGAGACCGTCTTTAAAACACTTCTACTAACTATTTTATTCAACTAGTCACCAACTATGCAGGAAACACAGAAGCTAATATTCAAGGTCTTGCTTATTGTGGAATAGCCAATCAGTGCCAGTGAAAATTAATGGCCTTTCTGGATTGGCTGCTTTGGAAACTCCAACCAATCGCGTGTCAGCTGTTGGCTGACATCTTATTTTCAGTTTCCAAGGTGAATATTTTAGATATGCCACATGAAAAATAGGATCATTTTTAGTCAGACTCACCTGAAAAATCCACAAATTTGGTTAAACTGCAAATTATTGAATTAATTTATTAATACAGAAAAACTCCCACGTTTTAAATTCCCGAACTTTCTTAGACAATGTTTTGAACATGAGTCAGTTTATCCCACAAACTAGCAGTGAAGTTATATTCAGCACTGAGGTAAAAAGACATTTCAGTGTTTGTTTGGAAACTGGACAAATTAAAACCCGTTATCATCTACGGCTGCAATTCCATTAACCATAAAATTGCTCAAATTAAAATTACAAACATAAATTTGAGTAATGAAAATGTCTAAATACATTTTTTTTGCATCTCACGAGTCACATGATAAATCTTACTACTGGCGGAAACGAAGAAGAAGAGACAGGAAGTGGTAGGAGGAAGATGCTTTGTTTTGTTTTTTTGTTTTTGATAAATTATTATATCAAAAATGTGTTTTTTATTTTTTAAATCAGTTGCACATTCTTTGGATCGGAGTGTGTTGATTTGCACAATATTTCAATATACTCTTTTTCTCATTACTTTATTCTTATGGTTTTTATATATTTACATAATTTTATCTTTATGTGAACCTCTTTGCTCCATATTGTGTGTCAATTTATTGTTCAGTAAAGGCCACTTGTGCCAAAAAATACTTTATACTTGATTTATTGGTTAACATAAAAACTAAAATGATTTAAAGCAAAGCTAAACCAAAATATCTAACTTTACAATCTAAAATGCTTCTTATTCTTCATATATAACATAACGAAGTCTGAAAATTCAAACTTTTTCCATATTATTATTTTTCCCAGTTATCCAGATCTGGAAAATGTCCACATTGCGTAGAAACCTGATACACACAAACTGGAAGAATAGAAATTCACAGCAGATAACAAATCCACCGGAGTCTCCAGGGTGAGGCTTTGTAGCCTGAAGGCTCAGGTTTGTTCAAAGTTTACAGCCCAAGAGGTAATTTATTTCTTTTTGGTGAACCGAAAGAAGAAGCAGAAAAAAACCCAAATAATTAACTGTGAATCTCGCTCTGGAGATGGTGAGAATAAAAGTTTACAGCAGCCGACTGAACACAAATTTACTGTATCTTCATGTTCAAGCCTTGAAGTGGGTCCAGCTTGATCATAAAACACATCACAGCTGGCCTGTTTCTAACTGAAAACTACGTATATAAACTGAGTTATGTGTCATGAATATTCACCAGAACAGAACCAGTTCAGTGCAGCTTCCAGGTTAATGATTAAGAACCCAGAAGCTCAAGTTTGCAGAACAAAAAGGCGATTTTTGTAATGTGAGGAATGGCTCTGCATCATTTATGGGAGAGAACGGTGTCGGTTCTGAAATTTAAGGCAATACATTCCACCAGCACAAAGAAAGCTGTTTCTGTTGAGAGAACAGTGTGTATTCTGGCCAGGACATTTCCCACTTTACTATACAATCGCGTGCAGGACCCATGGACCCCTGCAAAAAATGTTAGCAGTAGCATTTTTACTTCACCGAATTAACCGCGAACACTTCAAATCACCGATCAAACCGGACTTGTAAAACAATTTTAAACAGAAAAATTGAGAATTTACCCAAATTATTAGAAAAGAAAAACAAAACTCAAAATTCACAAAACATGCACTGCAAAAATTCAAATCGTCTGAATGCACTATTTTTTGAGGAAAGAGATTAGTACACCTATAAAAAGACATTTTCACATGCTTTAATTGAAAGATTATGCAACTATTACTTGTCAATTATTGACTTCGAACAAGTACCTATAATTTACTGTAAGTTAATTTTGTCCTATTTCTAGTGCAAACACATTTTTGCACTCAAAACGAGACCAAAAATGTGTTTGTACAGTGTAAGTCGACCCAGATTCTGAGAACATGAAGGTTTCAGTTTGTTCCTGATTTAAAGCAGAAATATTACATTTATTTCATATTTATAGTTAAATTGAAAGTGAAAAGTGAAAATCAGTTTCAGTTTAAACAGTTCATGTCCAGCATATGAGGGATCTGCAGGGAGGCTAGTAACCTTTACAACTTAATTGCAAATAACAATAAAATGTTTTATTTTTAACTCTTTAGAAATAAAAAAGTGCTAAAAACAAATCAGAGTAGCCAGTTTAGAGGCAGCAGGTGAAACTTGGAACACTATGGGAAACATTTGCTCACTTCAACATTCAGACTTTTGTTCTCCTCGTCTCCACTCGATGAGATACGAGCCTTTCTGGAATGTGAGATGAAGACGAGGGGTAATTAGCAAAGATGGAGGAAGGCCCTCCAGGGACAAACATTTCTCACTGAGCCAATGAAGATCAAACATAACATCTTAGGTGAGCTGGGTGGGATTCTCAGCAAGAGGCTCGATGTCTAATTGGAGCTGAGAGGGTCACACAGCTCCACTGCTGCGATGGAAAGTACTTATCAAGATCTGGATGGTTTTACTCCTTATATCCCCTCTGAGGGAAGAAGAGCTCTCAGGCATAATGCCGCTTCTTCCTTTAGTTCTTTTCACTTTATGTATTTTGTTTTCTACAACTTATATGTCATGCTGATTGATGTGAACTTCACGTTTTAACCTACTCAAGGTTTTCACAACGAGCATAAAGATGTATTAAATTATACTATTTTTAAAGGTAGTTGATTATAATGGATGTATTATGTAAAATTTACTGTTTTGCATTTATTTTGTACTTTCATTTGTGCTTCCATGGTTTCTAGAAACAGTCAAAGCACTAAAAAACATCCAGCTGTTTCCTGGCAAACATTTAGGATGCTTTTCCACCTGTTAGTCCTGCAGATTCAGTTTGATTAGGGACCAAAATTGAAAAGTTTTTTACAGTTTCAGCTTCTATGGTTCGCTTTCTCACTACACTGTTGTTTCTCTATCATTAGCACATTTAGCAGGGCGTTCATGAGGATGATTGACAACGCTAAGCCCCTCCTCCTGGCTCTGAATGATTGTTTTTGGTGCATTTCTTCAAACAGTAATAGTAGCTCAGGGAGGAGGTGGAGAAGATCGATTTTTTCACAGATTATCTCTCGTATTAAACTCTCAGGACTCAGATATATATATATATATATATATATATATATATATATATATATATATATATATATATATATATGTTTTTTTTTTTTTTTTTGTAAAAGTCACATACTGCAGCTTTAACTGTAGTTAATTCTCAACCACGTGTTACCACTTTTCTTGGCGCCCATTTCCTGTTTGGGTCACTCCTGTTCGTCCTTCCTCCCCTGAACAAAAGCATGAGGTGGCATTTTTGCCCTAAGACGAATATTTCTTAAATTCATTGCTGTGCAAAAAATAAGAACTTAACAACTATTTTTGGTTTAGTTTCCAGCTTCATAGTCTAGTAACTTGCTTTACGTCACTAATTCCCAAATATTGATGAAAACGTTCTCGTTCCACTGGCAGATTAATTTACTTATGATGAGATATTTTTCCAATCTGCCAATGGAACTAGAACTTTTTCATCAATATTTGGCAATTATTGACTTAAAGCAATCTCCTATATCTTGCTGAAATGTTATCTATTTGTAAGTTTTGTCTTATCTTAAGTGTACTAAGATAATTGCACTAGAAACTAGACCAAAAATCCTAGATTTCTTTTTGCAATGTGGCACAGAATAATTTCATAAAACTAACAACATGCACTAAAACAGTTATTGTAAAGAAAATGACAACTATTCTATATTGTTTAGGACACATTTTCAAGGTGCTAAGATTCATTTTCCTGCACCTACAAACTTACAATCTTTACGTATAAATGCAAATCATCAGAATGATGTTTTCTGTCCTTGGAGATAAACTCGTCTCCATCTAAGAAAGTCTGTCATTTTGAGTCCCTTCAGTGCAATTTCAGACAAAATGGAGCATATTTTCCTGCATGATAATTTTGCTACTTGGCGTCGGAGCGTATTTATGGTGAATGTGCTCCGAGGTACTCATTTTGACTTGTGTTTAGATTTGCAGAGATAAAGCACTCCTCCTTTTTCAAATCCAGCATTCGCCGCCATCTCTAAAATAATAACATGCTCACTGTGACATTTGACAGAAAGAAAACCACGACTGTCACGCCTTAATTTGTTTTTCATCTCCTAACTCTTTGCTTCTCTGGTTGATTTGCAGCTGGGTATAAAGTGAAGTCAGAGCGTTTTTTTTTGCTAAATGAGGGAGTTGGAAAAGAATCAGGTCTTCAATTTGTTCAACATCCTTTTGCTTTTGCGTCTAATCAAAAGCCAGGACAGAAAATAGTTTTTACTCTCCAGACAAACAGAGAATAAAAAAGGGAACATTGAAGGATTAGTTTGCCGTTGAACTTGGGTCATCTTTTAAATCCACCGGTGATACAAAAACACAGAGAAGTGGAAAATAAGTCCTTGACTCTGAAGACCAGGACCATGGGAAAATATTTGCGCAGCTCTCAAAAGTCTAATTAAAAAAGAAAGAAGGTAATTTGAAATGTCGCTGTTGTCACATTCCTTCACAATGTCGTTATGCAATGGAAATATGAGTTTTTTACTGCACAAGAGAATTTGTCCCCGATTGAAATCAACTAAAATCACGTTCTAAAAGCAAAATACTAAAAGGTGTTTTTATAAAGTTTCTACTTCAAATATCTTAGTTTACTTGCAGTAGAAAGATAATCTTTCAGCAACACATAGAAACTTAATTCAAGTCATTAATTTCTTAATATTGATTAAAAATGTTTTCTTATAGGTGAATTTATCTGTCTGTGGAACTAGCACTTTTTAAAATAAATTTTAAGAAAATATTTACTTAAAATAAGCTCCTATATCTTGCTGAAAAATTTCTTTTAAGTTAGTTTTTTTTTATTTCAGGCGTACTTGGAAATTTGCACTAGAAACTAGATCAAAGTATTTGGTAATATTTTGTATTTTTGCAGTGTATTGTTTATTTTTCTGCTTTCTGTAATGTCAAGCTGCCTTGACCTTGTTAAGTTGTTTTAATAAATTATGAGAAAAATTGAATTCAGATGTAAAATCACTGTAGGCTGTTTAGTTTTTATAAATTTAATTAACCTATGGGTAAATTCTTCATAAAATCCAGGATATTAACGTAAAACTGATTGCTCGTCCATTAACCCTTAAAGATTTGTGATTCCTTGGTTCATATCTTTTTATGTGCTGGGAAATTAAAGATCCATTCCTGCTTTGTTGTAATTGACAGCATTGACACAATGCAGCATGAAATTACTGCTTTAGAACAGCTTTATGATTTATTGATTTCATATTCAGATGATGACGACGATGATCTCATGGAGCACATTTTCAGTTCATAATTTAATTCCCAGCAGACCTTGTAATAAAACGGTTAGATTTATTTGTGTAACAATCTCATCAGGCCACAAATAAATGCAATTTGACTGTATGCTTCAGGCGACCCATAAAGAAATTAAAATAATGAAACGTCAGTCCTTCCTGTTCCATTATCAGTTTATGGCTTCAGTGCATGTGGAGGGAAAACATTTGATTCCAGGAGGTATTGTGATTTACAAACATGTTAAATGTTAATTTTTGCTCAAACTTTCCCGAGTTGAACTTTTACCTGCATGTAAATCTCATTTAATTCTTGAATTTTGCACAGCGGTGGTCTGACCTGGAGATGTCCCACTCAACAGGGGGTCTCCGGCTTTTGGAGGAACTTAATTGGCACTAATTCATCTTTTGAATTTAGTCACAGCTAGTTTTCGCTCTCATTACCGTTTCACTGTGGGCGAAAACATTTCATTATTCACAGGGATGCACATTTCAACCTAAATGCAATTTAAAAAAAATACTTTGCTATTTTCGTCACTGTCCACACAGACCGAGCGGCAAAACGTGGTTAAATCACATTTTAATATAACTCAAAGTGTCAGAATAATGATTAAATTCACAGAGAAAGAAATGGTGACAACATTAATTTATTTTAGATCACCTTTAGTGAAGTTTGAAGATTTCCTTTTTAAATGTCCTCATACTTTCCTGTTTTCTGCAGATTACCAGGAGAATAATCTGCCACTAGCAGAATAAAACTTATGCAGAAAATAGTATGAAACTATAAAGCTTATAATACCTAAATATGCCACACTAAATGATGAATAGACGAGTTATGTTTCAGTAAATGTGTTTTAAATTTGGCTTTTGGGTGAAATTTATGGAAAAGCTTCCAACTACAATATCAAAATATTATTAAAGTTGGGATTTAAGTAGAAACATGCAGGGGACTATAGCGTAGGGCATTCTGGGTAAATACAACTAAACCAAACATGCTAGCCTGGCGCTAGCAGGAGGAATGACTCAGTTTTTTACCAATGACAAAATAGAAACCACTAAAATCTGATGCTACTTCAATTTTGTTTACATTTCATTACGAAGGAAGTTGAAACCAGTGTCTTTTTGTTTAGAGGTTCTTAGTGCAGCGCCCCTACTGGTGAGGAGGGGTAAAGGTTTGTTTAGTTTAACTCAGTCCAGTGTGAAAGTGAAGTGCAGCAAAGGAAAATATAACAAATGTTGCAACTTTTGTTCCCAACCGAACCGAGCCTACCGGACTATCAGGTGTGAAAAAAAAACTTACTTTTTAGCTTGAAAATTCAGTAAGAGTTATTTTTGATCTAACTTGTTTTTTCAGGTGTTATGGTGGTTAATCCTTTCGTTTCATGCTACCTTTGTAGCTTGAGGCCTCGTGCAGCACTTTGTTTCATCTGTGGCTGCTTTGGATTCGTCAAACAAAACAAATTATTTTGAAACAAAACAGAAAAAGGAAGAAACAAAAGTGGCCTGAAAATATCTTTACCAGGTGAATCTTTCACCTGGAGTAACAGGCAAAATTAGCTTTATTTTGAAAATACAACACAGTAAAAAAGTGGCGTCTCGTCCTCTTTCTTTCTGGACTCTGGATTAATTTGTTTCTACCTCTGCGGTCGTCACGTCCGCGCCTCGCCGCTCCGCTGTCTCCCTGCCTCTCAGGGTGAAAACACTGTCATATGATCCACACAGCGGCTCAATCAAAGTTTCCTCTAATGGCTTTTGTAGGTCACTCTGACTGGATTACATACTTCTGCGAGAGGCTGGTGGTGTGTTCACCTAACGAGCCACAGTTTCACAAATTACCGTCCTTATGTTGAGTTTAATTCTTATAATTGTCCACACATAATGATGCACAGCAGCAGTCACTGGCTTACAATAGAAGATAACAAGGCCTTAATGCCAGATTATGACATTAGAGATGATTTATGCTTTCAGCGCCACTTATTGTACATGTTGATTACCCTGCAGCTGAATAAAAGCTAATAACAGGTAATGTATAAAATGAGGTTTCTGATGCTTAATGGGCATCATTTGTGCACTGGATGAGCTTCAAAGTACCTGCTGGAAAAGTATCAGATTTCTTCTGGGTGTTTTTTTTTATTTATTTAATTTGTTACATTTAAATGTTTCAGATCATCAAACATCTGTTTTCAGATGATAGTCGCATTTAATTAACCAGCATTAACATGAAAATAATTTTTAATTTGACGACAACTAAGAGTGTTTCTTGTGACTGCCAACACATTTATTTTAGATTTAAGCCCAGACTTTGACTAGGCCATCATAAAACCTGGATTTAACTCCTTTTTTTAAGCAGTTGCATTGCAAAAAACTGAAACTTACCAAGTATTTTTGCTCTATTTTCTTGTGTAAATATCCTAGTATACTTGAAATAAGACAAAACTAACTTAAAAGTAACTTTTCTCCCAGAAATAAGCTTTTTTAAGTCAGTAAACGTTCTAGTTTTGTTGGCTGATAAGTTCACTTATCTGCCAGTTGAACTAGATCTTTTCATCAGTATTAAGGAATTATTGACTTAAAACAAGCTGTGATATCTTGCTGAAAAGTTAGTTTTGTCTTATTTTAAGTGAACTAATATATTTACTCATTTTGAATCGTTGTCTTTGTTTGATGACCCAAGTATTTGTGAGCTTTTGGTATCAATCCACAGAATATTTTCCAAACTTTTTAAGCAACATCAAGATGCTGTAAAATTAACAAAAAGGAACAACACGATTATTTCATCTGTGCCCCAAAGTATATTCAGTCTATAATTTAGTAAATAAAGAGTAAATATAACTATGCAGTTATTAGAAATGGAAATATGTTGCTCTAAACTGGTCAAAAACCAGCATTTTTCTCTGGGGAAAATCTTTTTACCATGACCATACAGTCACCACAGGTACATGGGTTTGTATAAATATTAAAAACTAAAGTAAAGCTCGACAATATACACACAATTTCCTGAAAACTGAAAGCACTTCTCGCCTCTTTTGAGTGCACTTTGTAGGAAGCCATAATAAACATCAGTATGATTTGTCTGCAGGCTGTAATACCTGGCTGTTGTAGCAAGGTAGCGTGTCAGCTGGAGACGCATGCTTTATGTCACACAGCGACGTGCTTTACTGCATGTGGATCTGGAGTTGTTGTGGGCGGCTGATGCTGTTTCTCTTTGTCCTGCAGCAAAAGGCAAGTAATTTCCCCCCACAATGACGCCCAACCAAGTGGAAAAACTGCATTTTAAACCCGGGTTCTTATGATGTGGAGTCTTGTGGTAGCATATTTATTTAAATTATTTCTTACATCTCGATGAAAATACTAAAACAAACCCAATTTTAGTAATAATTTCTGAGAAACTGCAGAGGCGATAAAATGTAAAGCATAAATCACCATTTTACAGAGAATAATAGTTATTAAAAAATGTTTTACAGCCATTCTCATACAGCACCTTTCTAAAGTCTCTTTATTTTTAACAATTTGTCACATAATAAACCACAAATTTCATTTTATTAGGATTGTATGTTTTAGATTAACACAGAATAATAATAATAATTTATGTGCAGCACTTTTCTGAGTACTTAAAGATGCTTTATAATATTATAAAATTAGTGTAACATAATAGAAAAAATAGTTAAATTCCAAATTGTTAACATCCACCAAACACATGGAGATAATTCTCTGAAGCTTTTATTATCAACAATATCTAACAACATTCTGAGTTATTAACTGTTCTACTGTGTTAGCATTTGGTGCTAGCATGCTAGCTTCCTGCTAGCTAGCAGCTAGCATATCACCTCATGGCACTTTACAAAATATTGATACATTTTGTCTAATCATACATACATTTAAATGATCCTACTTATCAATTAAGTAATGTTTTAACGACACTTTAGATAAACTATTGAACTTTATTTCAACAGCGTTCCTCTTACTGTTTACCTCGATAAAGGAATATTTGATTGTATCTTAGTAACTTGTGAAGTATATGAACATTAATCTTCTTACTTTGTAAAAAGCCAGTCTTTATATTGATGGCTGCCGTCTGTTGCCAACTGCTTTCCTTAGTAAAATGTTTATAATAAAATGACAAGTTTGGTTTGCATCCTTGTCTGTTTTTGCAGCTGGCCCTATGATAACTTTTACAGTGAAATCAACAAAATAAAAGCAATATAAAGCTACCAACTGTCTGTTTTTTGGTAGCTTTGCTAGAGTTTTGACGTCTGCCATGAATAGTGTGACGGTCAGTCTGTTTTTAAGATTAAAATATAATTCAGCGGTTACACACTGCCATGTTTTTGTGTTTTCCTACTTCAGTACACCTGACTCAGGCTCATTAGCAGCTCCCTGTAGAACCTGCTAACATGCTGAGGAGTTAATGAAACCATTTGGTTCAGGTGTTGGATCTGATCGGGGAACCCCTCAGTTTTAACTGCAGTACTGAAGATTACTTTCATCCAGGCCTTGTTGGGAAAACAAGCTGCGATGGAGAAAACCCAGAGAAAAGAAATGACTCCTGGGGAAACATTTTCACCCCACTAACAGCCCCGCCTGAGCCAATAACGGGATAATGGGTTGTGTCTGGTTGAGCGTGGGTCTTAGTTACAGAGAAATGGCGCCTCGGTGGGATGTGTTGATTTAGAGTTTTGTGCAGAAGCTGCAGGATGATGAAGTTTGAGTTGATTATTTGATTTCTGCACCGTTAAGTCCAACAAGGTGTCCAAACTGAGGTCTGGGGGCCGTTTGTGGCCCCTGAACGGACTTTGTGTAACGATGCATAAAACTTTTATTCCAGTTAGGACAAAACTATAACCCACAAATGAAAACTTTCTTAAAACTTTTTCAAATAAAGAGAGACCTCAGTCATGTTTTTATTCTTCAGAATGGACATTTTTTTTTTAGTTTTCTTTAATTAACACCAAACTAAATTAGTTAAGTAGTTGCCTTTCTTTCAATAACAGAAAAATGTGAAACTATTCTAAAATTTTGGATCTTCAATGATTAACACTTTTTTTTCCTGTTTTCATGGGATTTTAATACAAAAGCCTGACATAGAAAGCATATTTTTTACTACAAAAAAAATCAGTTGTATTTGTTTAATTAAAATATTTCATGCTTGAGTTTGTTGTTGAGGAGGAAAAACTAATTTTCTGTAAATCTTTTTGTGAATTTAGTATTCAAAATTTGTTTTATTTTTTGGACAGTGAGTATTCTTCAGTTGACAATTTTACAAAAACTTAATGTCTGGAAACATTTAGTAAAATTTTTTAAACGGTAAAAAATTTTGATGTTGATTTAATTGATTTAAATTATTATTTTTTGAAGTTTGTCAAGTTCTTGTGTAGCACATTTAAAACATGAGCTGACAAAAGCGTGTCGATATTCACAACATCATAACTAGATAAATGATAAAAATATTCACAAATTGGCAGAAAATTACCAAATAAACCCAACAAAAAGCATACTTAATTTCAGCTGAATCAATTTATTACTAATTTCCCTCCTTTTTTATTTGTATTGCTAATTTTTTTTAGCACAGTTGATTGACACAAAATGTGTTTTGTTGACCTTTGGCATCTGGAAACATTTACAGATGTTTTTAAAAACCAAAGCGACACAAACAAAAATCTGCTTTTGCAGAAAACATGAACTGAATTTAATTTGAAGAAGAAACATGAAACTTTTAGCTAATTTATCTCATTAGATCCGATTGAAACAAAGCAGTTTGTGATTTTTGTGACAGAAAAGCGTTGTTGTTTTATCGGGGTGCGATTAGTTTTGCCTGGCACTGCGCAGGCTGTCATTACTGCTAACGACTAGCCTCCTCTCCTCCAGAATTGCAGCTTTGATGCTAAGTGATCTGCGGAAAACATCCGCCATGCCGTCTCTGTGCAGAACAAACCCGTTTATCCGCCTCGTTCACCTGGGGGTTTGTCCCTCTCTTCCGCCTCATTAGTGATGTCATAGTGTGGATATCACTGTGATTATTCCCGCCTGGCATATCCTAAATGACTCCTGATTGCTGGGATTTAGCCTGAAGGGAACTAAAAGCACATTTCCTGTGTGTTTTTCTTTTTTTTTTATGATTATCATCATGTCAGAGAAGGAAGAGAGCGTCTGATGATCAGGGTCATTCAGACAAAGGATATTTAACCACAAAAAAGGGGAGAAAGCAGCCGGGCGAGTACGGACAGGCTGAAAATTTCTCCTGCCTTGACAGACTTAAGTAGCCTATTACATGATGGTGAGGCTTTCATCTATTACTTCAAGGAGGTAGAGAAGATAATCACCACTGTTATTCTCCATCTGATGCGCCCAGAGCCACCTATTACCCTGTGGCCTGCGGCGCTGCATACAGAAAGCCACCTACATCTCCCATCCACCTGGATTTCTGTTCACTCGGTTAACGAGAACAGTCGCCGCCATCGCCGCCCCCCCTGCAGCGTCATCCAAAAGACAGAGATATGAGAGAGGGGATCGCTTCCCGGGTCGTTAGTTCTGCTAATCAGCTCTCTAATTACAGGCCATTACAGCTGGGCGTCTGACGCGGATCCTCTCCGCAGGACGCTGGACATGATGCACTCTGACACGCCTGCCGCCGCTCTGCAGGCTGAATATCAAAGGCGCTCACCTCTGGATGAGGTCTGTTTTTAGACAAATTAATAACAGCGTGCGTCTGGAGTGGGCTCCGCTGTTGTTATAGCAGGAACGGATCGCCGCCTTGATTAGGAGCAGGAATAATCAAATGTTGTGAAGTCTTACTTCTTGTTTCGGGGGGTTGATTAGAGAAAATACCTTCAGGTACAGAGACGCTACTCAGAGCAAAACCCAAAGACTTTTAGATGAGTTTGAAGGTGTTTTCACAACTGGTCATCCAGATGATTCGGTTTGAATTGGAACCAAAGCTGCAACATTTGTTACAGTTTCAGCTGCGGTGGTTCGCTGAAAAGGCTGTTCCCCTCCAGACCTGTGGGGGCGCTGCACCAAGAATCACTGAACAATTTGGATTCATTTTAAAATATTTGTTTTCCGTTCTGACTGTACTTGTTGAGGATGGAGCTGATTATGCAGTATGCATGTTTAAAAGGGAGCTATTATGAAAATTCAAAACTTTTTGTACGTTTTTTTTTACTTCGTTTGGTTTTTCTCGGATTCTAGAAGTGATCCAAATGATCTGATGTTTCTCAAGTCAAACAAAATCTAGTCGGGTAGATCTGGTTCAATTTGCAACATTTGTTACATTTTCAGCTGCTGCCCTTTGAAAAACCTGTTCCCCTCCTCACCTGTGGGGGCGCTCCACCAACAACCACTGAAGGAAACGACATGAAAACCTTTAAAGGAAACACTGAGTGCAACTTCCTTCTTCACAACATTAAAAAAACAGATATTTGATTAAAAAAGACATCTTGTCATCTCAGAAAGAAGAAACTTTCCAAACAGTAAAATTTAGTCAACCGAATTTTTCTGTTGCAGAATTTTAAAGATTTGATAAATTTTTGTTTTTTTTCAGCCAAAACCCAACATCTGACTGTCTCGGGTGAAATCAGTGTAAGAAAATGAGACGTCAGGATAAAACTGTGATTACTAAAGAGTTTCTTGTTCCAACTCATGCAGAGATCTGGAGATTTTTTAGTTTTGAACTTTCAAAGTTTTGTTAGAGAGTTTTTAGAGATCCATCATGCTTACCTGCAGAATAAATTAATGAAATTAATCGGATTCCCGTCGGAGACCCCCTGCTGGTAAAACCATCATCCTGACAGCATCACAGACCTTTAAACCTCTGAGTTTGTATAAAATCTGCCTCCAAACTTCTGAGTCAGGCTGCAGTTTTTATTGAAACTTTGTGGCAAACTTGTCAAGCCAGAAGCAGCGAAAATATTTTTAAACTGAACTGTAAACAAAAGATAAAATTATTAGATTTTCTTTTTGTTGTTGTTGGGAAACATTTAACTCATAACATTTGTAATTGTTGATGGAAAAACAGAAGAAAATGTCATTTTTAGCAACAAGAGTAAAAGTCACTGGATAGATGAGCTTTTTCTAGTATAAAATAACAGAAAAGGGAAACAAAATGTCATAATATACTAATTAAAAGAAGATTTTGTATGTTTGGCATAATTAAAGACAAATAAATTATCTCGATTTGCATCTGCTGGGTGATGCGGTGAGGTTGTATCAATCAATAAATCAGTTTATTTTCGGAGATAAATGCAAAAATACGATAAAACACAAAATCTTACCAAGTATTTTTGGTCTAGTTTCTAGTGCAAATATTTCAGTTCACTTCAAATAAGACAAAACTAACTTAGTTTTACCGACTTTTCAGCAAAAAAAAAAAAAAAAGATTATAATAATATTGATTTATAAAAGATTATTTCACTTATAACATAAAAAATGTAACAATGAAACTAATACTTTTTAAAATATCAATATTAATTCTTAAAACAAGCTCATATTTCTTGCTAAAAAGTTACTTGTAAGTTAGTTTGGCCTCATCTTTAGCCTACTAGACCAAAAATACTTGGTAAGAGTTTGTATTTTTTGCAGTGTAGTGAACTTTTTCACTCTTCCAAACCAAAACAGTTAAAATGTGTTACCGTGCAAAAAAGCAAAGAAAACATTAACAGAAACAAACACCTGGAATCTCCATGTTGGGTTAATCATGTCCATCCAGTGTTTGCATTAAACCAAACCAGGACTTGACAGGAAGTGGGCTTAGTTTCTCGAGGGAAAATGGCCGCCTTGATGAAATCCATGGTTTTGGGTTGATGAGGCGTGTAGAGTTTTGATTAATGACCGTTATTACGTCGTCACATGTTGCTGCTCTAATCGTTACATTTCCCACTGACCGTTTTAATTATTTCTCTGTTCACGGCTTCTGGCCTCGTCTTCGGTTAATTGGACTAAAGTGGGACCTCAAGAGGCCTTGATGCATATTTATTTTTCAGACTCACAACTGAATGCAAAGGACATTACCGTCAATACTTCTATCGACAATTAGCAACACAGAACTGAAGTTGGATCAACAGGAAAACTTTGAAAAAGCTTAAACTTTTACATTAGATTTATGTAACGTTGCACTGATGAAAATGACTAGAATTACCGTAGTTATATGAATGTTTTCTCACCAAACAATGATGAAACCAAATGGGTTAAACCTGGTGTTCAGGAGGAATTACACACATTATATTTTGGAAGAAAAATAGCCAATTTCCAGAGTGAAGAACACGGGTCTTTTGAAAGAGGCTGATTGTAATTATAAATTCAAGAGGAAAACTGTTTGGTCCCCTGAGACGATGTCTCTCTCTTGACATTTAGCAAGCAATCAACCTGTGGGAAGCTTTTAAAATATCACTGGATATTTATAAAGAACACGGCCTGGAGCGCTCGCCGTCCCATGTGCAGAAACTCGCCTTTCTCTTCCTTAAAAAAAACCAAAATCTCCTCCAGCTTTTTAATAATTGATTTAATATTCCTCTTGCTGAGTCGGTGATAAAAGCAAAATGTCTGTCAGAAGAGCTCTTTACCTTTTTCCTGACGTAACTGAACGAAATCAAGAACCACAACACAAACTAAATTAAAAGACGTAACATTTTATAATCCATCAGAAAATGGAATCACTCTCATTTAAAACCAGACAAACAGTAAAAATGTTTCTTTTATTGTTTGTAATCTTTTGTGAAGTCGGAATGACTGTTGCTACAACATCACCAGCACTGCAAAAACTAAATCTTACAACTATTTTTCTCCAGTTTCTACTGCAAATATCTCAATTAAGAAACTATAAAGTTTCCAGCAGAATGTGGGAGCTTGTTTTAACTTCAGTCAATACTTAATTAAATGTATTTATTCTACTAGCAGATTATCTAATCTGTAAGATCCAGTGGAACTCAAACTTTTAAAACTTCAAACAAGCTCCCATATCTTGCTAAAAAAAAGTTAGTTTTGTCTTATTTCCAGTGTGTTAACAGATTAAAAAAATAGTTGGTAAGATTTTTTGTTTTTGGTCCAAAGTACCAACTCAGGGTGGATGATTACGGACTAATTTCCACCAGCAGGCAGCTGTAATGATTTAATTGTTTTTAGCTCCAATCTGCAGAAGTGCTGACTCTGCAGACAGCAGCGGTTGTTTACAGTTAGCAGCTTCCTCCGGGCGCGTAAACACATTTGTGTTAAAACCCTGCCGCGTTTTATTCTCCTTTTGAGGAGCGCGCGCTGCACAGGAGCGTAGCGGCGAGGATTATGCATGAATCAGAAAATGGCCTTTTAGTCATCCCTCCTCAGCTCCAGCGTGTTTACAGTCAGACAATACAAACAATACTTCACGGGTAAACATCTTGGTTTACAGTGATTTCCAGAGCACTTTATCGAAACGCAGAGGAGGAGGGGTGGAATAATTTTTCCGCTGATATTTTTAGCTTTTTCTGTGCGTTTATTCCCATTGTTAACAAAGGAGGGGATGGTTGTGGGTGGAGCTTCCTGCCACAAAGAGAAGCAGGTCAGACTGCCTGATCAATACACGCATATTCCCAGTAAATATGCTGAATATGTTTGGGATTGTTCTCTGATGGTGCATTTATTCCCCCCATATCTCCTTGTTAAATATCCTGTTCGATTCCGCGCCTGGCGGCTCTCCTGTATCCTTTGTAAATTACTCGATTTGGAAGTGAGATATGAGCCGCGGCGCGCAGCCGCACCATCTTTCACATTCTGCACCGTACCTCAAAAATCTCGTTTTGACTGAAATCTTCTCATTCATTCACGGCTTATGTTCCTGGGAACGGCCGGCAGGATGGAAATCATCAATTTGCTTCCTTTCCCTGCATATCAAATACGAGTCACTAACAAAAAAAGGAAAAAATGAGCTGAGCCAGTTCTGACGTCGTGATGCAACTTTTAGATTGAGTTTTATTTCTACACCTATCATGTCAAACTATATAAATGAACAAGATTTCATACACAAACAGGAAGTAAGAAGCTTCACTGCAAAAACTGCAAATATCAAAATGAGACAAAACTAACTTATAAGGAACTTTTCTGCAAGAAACAGGAGCTTGTTTTAAGTCAATAATTCCTTCAGACTGATGAAAAAATATTTATTTAGCATAAAAAATTTAAAATAAAATCTTGTTATAATTCTACTGATATGTCAACAGACTTTATATTTTGCATTTTGCAGTGTATCTTCTGTGAACTTTAATAATAAGAGCCTGTCAATGTTGATGAAAACGCTCCAGTTCCAGATTGTTTCACTTAAAACACAGAAAAGCTTCTTGTTATCAGGGAAATAATTTGCCAGTGAATTATGATTTTAACGTCCCTGACTTTAGACAACAATCTACCGCATTAATTGTTAAAAGTAAATTGAACATTTAAGACATTTCCAAGTTATGAGGCACCTTGTCACAGATAAATTTAAATTATGCAACTAAATAATGTTTTATGCCACAATGCCACTTGATTGAACAGTTTTTAGATGGTACCAACCGTGAGTTAATTTTTGTGAAACAGTTCCTTCGTCTTGTTATGATCTTGTGACGTTGCAGAATAAACTCTGAAATTGATCCATAAACTGTGGAAATGATAACTTCCCGTAAACAGAGCGATGCTGTGTGACGTTTACGTTCTTCTGCCGATTCGAGTCGCTTTGGAGTTAAAAACCGTCCGCAGAGACGTCTGATTGCGCTTGCACTCAGCATGAATGACCTTAAAAAAATGTCTGATTTTAGCAAAAAATCATCAATTAAAATAAATAAATAAATAAAAAATGCACTTCCTCCCAAAAAAACCAAACTTTACACGTACATTTACTGTTGTTTTTTGTTGTTTCTTTGTGTCTTAGCGAAAAGTTAAACATTTATTCTGTCATTATTATATTAAAGCCTTGGATTGAAGCCTTGAACATCCTGTTTCTCCCTCTACACGCAGGGATGTGGGTGTTTTATGCATACATTAATTCAATAATTGCAACACAAGAAGCTGCCTTTCTGAGATCCTGAGCATCTCCAGAGACATCAGGGTAATGCTGAGGCTAAAGTTCACTTCTTTTCACCTTTTCAATAACCCTTAAATGAAAGGGTCACAGAGGTCGAGCTGAAAATAAAAGAAAAAACACGTTAATACAAATCAAATTTCAGCCTGAAGGGATTGGAGGAATTAAAAATGAAAAATAGAAAATTAACTTCTGCCTTCTCTTAAAAGAAACGGATCAGAAAAGTTCTTCATGTCTGTAGATGAACAAACTACAAAATAAAAAGGTTTAAATCAACACGACTTCAGAAATCATCAGGTTTTTGATTTGATTTCACAAACTCAGAATTTTCCTCGTTTGTTTCTGAGATTAATCTCAAAATCTCAGAGGTTTTGGTTGAATTTTTAATTATTTTTGGGGATTTTTTTTACCTCCTTTTTACATTTTTATACAAACATTGGTAAAATATTACAAGTCTATATTTCTTTCTCCTTTTCACTGATGATTCTTTGGTTGTTGATTTAACTATTCTTATTTATGCTTGAGTAAATGACATAAACATTTAAATGAAATGAAAGTTTTGTCCTATTTTAAGTGTTTTGAGATGAAATAGAAACTGGACCAGAAATTGGCTGTTGTGTTTTTGCATATTTAAAACAAAATGAACTATGGGGCTTGGCTATTAGTCTCCAACAAACACAACAAGGTCACTGGAGTTTCTTTCATTTGTTATTCTAAACAGGCTGTCATGTGGCTGTTTCCAGCCATGATGATGAATAATGAGTTTTTGGTTTTTGGTCACAGCTGGAGAGAAGCGAATAAAGAGGCTAATTAGAGAGGACAATCACAGTTAAAGTTTAGATTTTTGGGGGTTGAAAACACTTGAAGGTATTCCCTGGATAAATCCTGCTGAATGTCGCAGCTTCGTTTCCCCACTTAGCCGCGTTTAAACGTCTTCCTGCTGCAGGTGAAGCCCAGATTTCCTGCTTCAGGATTCAGCCGGACTTGGAGCTTTGCAGGAAGCTTTCGATCTCAATCCCGTCTCCTGTCTCCGCCTGATAGGCCCGCGCGGCGCCGCGGCGGCTTACCTGGGCGCTGCGCTCTGGATCGCCGCCTAATCATCTGGCCTCAAGTCAGGCAGGACAGCTGGGCCCTCAAAGGACCCACCGCATCTGCACCGCAGCAGGAAGACGAAGAGGAGGATGAAGGAGCAGGAACTAATCGCTCTCCTCGTCTGATGGGATGTGCATAACGATCCGGCGTCCTGCGCTGGCGAGGCGAGTGGAGAGCTGAGCGCCACACAGCTTCTCCTCATTTACAAACAAGGCGCGGTTAACGACCTGAGGGACGGAGCGGACTCGGCTGGGGAGAACTTTTAACTCCTGGATTAGGAGTTTAAAGAACAGCAACATTAAAACTATTCATCACGTCCTAAATGGGAGAAGCTTAAACCTTATTCTTATTATTATTGAGATAAACGATAATATTGTTGTTTTGAGACCATTTTACTAGTAATATATTGATAACGGCACAATAATGCAAGTTCTCTCTCTCAAAAACCAATAAACTTTAACTTTGTAAAGGACACTTAAAGGTACAATACGTAACTTTTATTAAAAATATGTTTGTTTACATATTTAACAGTATAATATGAGACAGATAATCTGTGAGCTGCTATTGCCTTGTGAAGAACCAAAACCAACCAATCAGAGCCAGGAGGCGGGGCTTAGCGCTGCCAATCAGTGCCCATGGATTGTATGTTAACAATCTGGAGGTTTTTGAAACGGCTCATTTTCCAGAAACCAAAAAACATGAAGTTATTGTCAAAAAAACAGCTGGATGTTTTCCCTTAAACACATGGCTTGTTTTATAAATATTAGACGCAAATGAAAGTTAAAAAAATTGCAAAATGTTAACTTTTCTGTCAAGTTTTGGGAAAATATCCTAAAAGTTTTGTGAAGATACAAAATACACGAGTTCCAGATCGCAGCCTGAATGATTCAAGAATATAACTTATAAAACCCGTTAATAAATATTGCTCCCAAGTTTCTTTTCTTTCTTTTACAACATATTTTGCTTCTCTGTAGTAAATGTAATGTTTTTTTTTTTTTTGTAGTTTCTTGTATCTCTGCAGCATCAGACGCAGGTTTAGTTTGGCTTCGTAGTGCAGCAGCTTTATCTCCCTGCAGTCGGATGCAGCTGCTGCTTCTCTGCTGCTCAGTGGGAGTTTCTCCAGGAAGCGGCTCGGCGGGGGGTCGGGTCGGGCCGAGCGATTAGCTCCGGCACATCCACGGATCCTCCGTGTTCTGCGGATCATTTGCCTTCCCGGATAGCTGACGCCGATGCGCGCCTGGCGCGGCGACGCCTCCTCTGATGGTCACGTGATTTGAGAGCCGATCAGTCACCAGAAATCCAGCAATCACACTTTAAAGAACATGCAGAGAGAACGTCTGTTCCCCCTTCACTTTCAAATAATAGCTGTGATTTGCATATATTAGCTTTTTTTTTATTCTCTAAGCCTGCTCACACATCTGCTCAGAATTAGTCATTATCGTTTTCTCGGTAATTTGGCAGGAGGGCGCCACGACTTCCTCCAAGAGCTCTCCTCAGGAACCCGACAGAACTTTATATCTGGGAACATCTGTGTTTATTTTAGCTCCACACCGCAAAATCACTGAATCTTACCAAGTATTTTTGTTTAGTTTTTGGAAAAATCACTTTTCAGCAAACTATAGGAACTTATTTTAAGTCAATAATCCCTTAATATTGATTTTAATTCCACTGGCAGATTATTTCACTTATGAATTTTGTTTTCTTTTTAATAAGTGAAATAATCTGCCAGTGGAATTAGTATTTTTTAAATGAATATTATTGACTTAAAATAATCTCTTATGCATTGCTGAAAAGTTACCTGTATGAAGGAGAAACTCGACCTAAACATGGGGAATGTTTTGTGTTTTTGCAGTGCAGGCACTTTATCTCTGTGATTATTTCAGTTTCTTTTTGCTGCAGGAGCGGCGGCGACGTTCTGCAGGATTAGAAACGTGGATGTCTGATCGGTAGTGGTGATGGCGATGACGACCCGGCGCGCGGCGGCGGCGCGGGGGAGCAGATGATTCTCACAGATGGTGGAGAAACTTAAAGGTTCTGCTGTCGGTCGTCGTGTTTGTTCTGCTCTCCTCCTGGACCAATCGCGCGGCTCCGGAGCCCCTCTGAGTTGATTAACCGCGCCGGCTCGCCAGCAGCTTCCCTGATTGTGATTACCTTCTGTGTTTTCTAATTTGGACCCGGCTTGAAGAGTTTCTAAGTCTGAGCGCTTGACATTCCCTCGAACGGACCACAAAATCCGTCATTAGCCGCTGCGTGTGCGCGGCTCCTGCTCCTATTGTCTTTGTCTCATTTAATGCTTGTCTCGTGTGAAATGAACTATCAGGCCACCAAGAGCACTTATGATAAAAAATGATGGTGGGAATCCTGAAATATGGAGCTTTATGGGAGCCACAGCCTACTTCTACAAGGTTAATGAACTCTCACTAACTTTAATAGTCTGTTTTCCGACTCATGCATCTTCATAAAAGCGCCCTTCCCCAAAGTCTGCAGGCGAGAGGTGCCATTTCAAACAGCTGTGCCAGGCGAGCCAAATGAAAGGAACCTCATGATGAATCGCATCCTCCTTCCTTCCATTTCTGCGCCGTTCACCTCACCTGGCAAACTGTCGGAGGATTACCTTCATTCCCCCTTGATGCCGAGATGTAAGCGAACAAAGAGGATGGGAGGGGGAGCGGCGTTGAGTTCCTAATCACCTGGACCGAACGAGGGCGCGGAGGGGGAGGCGGAGTCCCAGGGGTGGCATTAAAGCGCGAGCAGCCGGGGTTGGAGCTCCAGGCTCGCTCGCAGGTTCACATTTTATCTGCTGCCTTTGTGTGTGGAGGCAGGTTAAGGCTGTGGACCCCCTGATACAAACACGTGAAACATGAAGTTTGTTCACTTTGTGGTTATTTTTATTCCCTCGTTTGTGTTTAAAAGTTTGTTTTGAACTGAAAATGAGCTAAATATCCTAAATGTCACATAACCAAACACAGACCTTCAGTAAAAGTACAAACAACCAAACAAAAATGTACTCTAGCAAAAGTACTTGTTGAATGTATTCCAGTATCATTGCCACCTGATAGTCCATTAGGTCAGTTACTAGGGACCAAAGTTGCAACATTTGTTAGATGTTCAGCTTCTTTTTCACACTTCACTGGGTCAAACCAAGCAGACTCTTTAAAAAGCCTGTTTCCCTCCTGGCCTGTGGGGGCGCTGCACCAAGAACCACTGAAGGAAACAGCATGAAAACCTCTGAAGAAGACCCTGAAGTCAATAATTCACAAAATGTTCAACACAAATGGAGTAGCGTCAGATTTTAGCGGTTGTTGGATTTCTGTTATTTCTCCTGCTAGCGTTAGCCTCTCACGTTTGTTTTGGTTGGATTTACCCAGAATGCCCTGCTGTAGTCCACTTCCTGCTTTGGAGCGGTCTCCAGTCCGCTTGGCGTTCACATTATGCATTTGCACCGGGGTTCACTCCAACTGAACCGAGACCGAGGTTTATAGTTTATAGTTTCTGGTGCAAATATCTTGAAATGAGACAAAACTTACTTACAAGTGACTCTTCAGCAGGATAATGGCGTCAATAACTCCAATAATTGTTGAAAATGTTCTAGTTCAATTGGTAGATTATTTCATTATTATGAAACGTTTTTCCCATTTTGTAAGTGAGATAATCTGCCAGTGAATTTAGTTATTTTCATCAATATTAAGGAATTATTGACAAATTTCCTACACTTTACAGTGAAAGAAACTGATTTTGATATTCTTTTATGTAGCCTGATTTTATTTTGTAATTATGTTTTGTTTTTGTTTTTTCATTTTGGTCTTTAAAAAACCCCAAATTTCCAATTATTTTGAGGAAGTAGCTACTTTTTACTGTAACTTGAGTAAAAATATGTTCTTTACCAACCTCTATGTGTAAAAACTCCTCCAAACAAACCACTTATTGAAAGCGTTCAACGTTTGACACTTTGCCAAATATTCTTCAGGAGAAATGAAATTATTTTGTTTTTGTTTTTTGCAGGTTTGCAGTTTGTTCATTAGGCCTTCGATATGTTGGAAGAAACGCATCCCAGACACAAACGTGCAAAATAAAATATGAAACATTTGAAACGTCCCCCGGGAGGCGAGGCAGAGATTAATCAGTTTATTTTGGGCGGCGATGTAGAGTTTTATTTATATAGATCTATATATGTAGAATGTGTTTGGCGCTGGCAGCTTGTTCTTATTTTGCCAGCTGCTTTTCTTGCCTGTAGCTCAATGAAGCCGTGACATCAGGTGACATTTAAAATATTTGTGACAGCAATAACATTTCAAATATTGCGGTAAAGGCATCTTTGCTGTCAGGAGAGATGAAAGCAGGAGGTGAAGGCGATATGATCGGTTTATATTTTTGGAGCTGATAATAAACAAAGTCTCAGGAGTCTGTAGGTGGGTTTTGGTTTGGTTGGATGTTTTCCTTTGTTCTGGATCTGGAGGGGAATGAGGTTATTTAAAGTGTCGCTGTGTGTTTTGGAGCGGTTTCCTGATCAACACCTACACACAGGTAGGCCACCAATCTCAGCAGCAATTAGCCCTGCCAAAAATGACAGACTTAATTGTAGGCTAATGTTTGCGTCGCCGCGGTGACGGGAAGGGGGTTAAATGCTCGTGTTGTTTTAGAGCTTTGTGGATAAAAACAGGTCAGTCTGCAGGGGAGAAGAGAAGCCGCATGGTTCAAAGCGTGGGGAAAAAAGTAGCGGCTTATAGTCTGAAAAATACGGTAATAATCCAGTCATTCATCTATTTAACCTGACATCCAGGTAAACATCGTTTTCTCCTCTTTCATCAGCTCCTGAACTGGAATATTATCCATTCATTTCCGGTTCATTAAAACTCTGGGTTTTATTTATGGAACATTCTATTTGTGGTGAAGATAAGCGTCAGTGGTCCTGGTTTATTTCTGCTCTCTTTGGGTTCCAGTTGAACCTGACACTGAGGCGTTTTGTTCTGAAGAACTGCGCTGAGCCTTTCATCGCTTATCGCCGGTCACTCCAGCTCACCTGCCCTCCTTCCAGTCGCTCTCCCTCCAAACTCCGTCCACAAATAACCGCTGTGGGTTTGGAGACGTGAAGGTCAGCCTCCTGCCCAACACGGCACAGCGAGTTTCACTCTCAGACTCTATTTCCTCACCGTCTCTCCAGTTACCACCTTCCTTAACTCCCATTATGGACTCCGTCTCTTTATTTTCGCTCACCGCCTCTCAATCTCCGCCTCTCTGCCTCTCTTTGCGAGCCCAGGCTTAACATGTCATTGGGAAACCTTGAGGATAAATGAGGTCTTCAGCGAGAGGCAACCATCGACTCGGCATTACAATAGAGTTAGAAACGTTATAACTCACTGAATCTGCTGCAGGATGACAGCGCTGTTTGCTTTGGAAAGCCCATAAAGCCTGATGCAATAATCCTTGCAGGAGGAAAGGCAGAAGTTGTCATAAAATCAAACATATGCTCTGCAAGGGCGCTGAAATTGAATAATCTGTGACAGCGCTGTCCCAAAAACAAATTTGAATCTCCTCTTTCTTGCTTCATAGCCTCCATTTAAATGCACTCAGTGGAAAGTAAGGAAAGAAAACAGCATTTAGGTTGGGGTGAAATATGCTCCTCGTTAGAGTTGTCAGTGGGGAAAGCAGAGACGTTGAAGCTTTAATCGCCTCCCTTTCATACGTGCAGTAATGGGACTTACAGTGTCTGTGTCTCAGAGGGTAAGATGGAGGGAGGAAGGACTGCGTCTTGTGGTCGAGCATCGCAGAGACCCTCTGGAAACATTCAAGTCGCCGCAAAGTGAAAAGTGGATTATTTTAATTCAAGTGGGTTTTAAGGGGGTTGAAGTGGGAGAGAGGAGGCTGCTCCCTCTCTGAAGGTTTAAAAATAAATGTCAGCCCTTCTTCCTCCACCCCTGGGTTTTATCTCTGGAGACCCCGAGCAGCCGTTCGCTTCTTCGTTTCTTTAAAGTTGTAGCTGCAGGTCTGTGGCAGAGCGGCTCTCCCAACTGGAATTAGCCCCAGTGATCCCAGAGAACCCACAGACTGGTAATAATGAATATAATAAATTCAGTTGTGTTTCCTTTAATCATAAAATTGGGCAAAATGAAATTAGGAAAATAAATCCGCTTAATGGAAACAGCAACTCACGCTTTTTGATTAAAGAAAAGTTTTAGAATTAGGATGAAATTAGGTTTTAATTTTCACAAAAGGGTAACGCAAAAAACATTTTTCTTTCATTACATGAGTCAAGTGACGAACAGGATGTTACTACTGGCAAAAACAACAAAGAGGAAGACAACAGGAAGTGGTTCTGCATGTTTTTTAATGACGTATAACATAAATTTGATTTGAATTTCATTTCTTATTTTATGGATTTTTATTTTTTGTAAAACCGCAATGGAAACACTTTCATCGCATCGCAAGTCATGTGATCATCAACATCAGCCACTGAAGGAACCGACAAAGAAGATGACAGGAAGTAGTTGGAGGACGACATCATGAGCACAAACTATTTCACACGTGATTTTAATTGCATTTCTCATTTCATGGAAACACAATTGCAAAATTGTTTTGTTTTTTTTCAACATTAGCAAAATATTAAGAAAGTTTTGCCTACATTTATAATGAAAAGTGATTCTAGAGAATGCAAAAAAATTGTAGTAATGGACATATTTTATAATAAATATGGCCACATCGTAACAATTAAGTGAAGTGGCTTGTTTTAGGTAAATAATTCATTAATATAGATTTAAAAATATATAATAACCTTATAACCAGACATTTTTTCCCATATTGTCAGTGAAATAAGCTGCCAGTGTAACCAGTACTTTCTCATTAATATTAAGAATTTATTGAGCTAAAATAAGATCCTCAATGTTGCTAAAAACATTTGCACTAGAAACTGCACAAAAACAATAAGTAATATTTTCTGTTTTGAGTCAGTTAAAATCCAGAAATACCCAACACAACCCTTTGTTTTAAACAGAAATGGTTCCTTTAGTCAGAACCTCAACAAAAATCAAATAATTATTTCCTGTGAACAAGTCAAAACTCTTCTGTTTTTAAATTTCTGATTAAAATAAAGCCATTTTTTGTATATTTTTCTATTAGCATCCACTGAAATACATGCATCCGTCACTAATCCCTGCAGAAATCTTCTCAGCCTGATGTTTGGCTGCAGATCTCCCTCTGCTCTGTTCACCTCAAACAGCAGCAATAGCACTGATGTAAAAAGAGAATTTTTTGTGTTGCTGTGATTTCAAACTTCGCCCATCATATTCTGAAACTCAAGTGAATAACTCACAGTTGTCTTTCAAAGTTTTTCATCTTTTTTTTTGGGGAGGTGAGGGAGTTTATCACGTAAGCGCTGCATTGATGTTGCTTCTTGAGAAGTCACAGGACTCTTGTGAAAAAACTGCAGAGGGCTGCAGGGGATGCCTTGTTCATTGAAACTGTAGTATCATTATCCCAAACATGACTAGAGGAAGTGTTCGCAGAGACCTTTGAAGCTGCTTAAACGTGACAAATCATCGTGTAATCGCTTTGCAACATGCAAAATCAGGGATTTTATCTCCAGAATAAAAGTTCTGGGAAGAAAACTGGTCATAAGATGACTTTAATGGGAAAAATTAGGACATTCTACAACAAACCTTTGTTGTATGTTTAAATAAAAAATTAGAATATGTTACTCATTGCACAGAGTGACATATTCCTGGCTTTTATTTTTTTAAATTTTAATGATTAAGACTTACACACTGCAAAAGCACCAAGTATTTTTGGTCCAGTAGGCTTGAGATGAGGCAAAACTAACTTACAAGTAACTTTTCAACAAGTAGATAATTTATTAATACTAATAAAATATATAAACTTGCTCCTCAGGCAGATTATGTCACTTATCACAAGATATTTTCCTTGTTATAAGTGAAATAACCTGATACGTTTTTGTCAATATTAAGGAATTATTAACTTAAAACAAGCTCCTGTTTCTTATAAGGTAGTTTTCTTATTTCGACACTGATGTTTATTCTTTGTTTTTTTTACAATTCAAACCTGATATTTATATATTATCCAAATAAAAAGTAAACTTTTCTAGTTTTATATCAGTTATAGTCACCAAAAAAAATTTAAATTTGCTAAATGCCAGAAAACGTAGAGAGAATATTTTTTAGTGATTATTTTGTAGCAGATATTAGAAAAATGCATCCAAATCTGGTTGAAAATATTATTTAAAAATGCAACATGTTTTTATTTATTTATAGTTGTTTAGTTTTGGGTGAAAATATGACAGTTTTCTTCCAGATGAAAGTTTGTTTTATCAGATATTTCTGTTAGTTTTGGACGGTTTTGCAGTCAGAGGGAAATCTTACTGCGGCGTTGGAAATCAGTAAACTGAAGAGCCTCTTAATGATGAAAGACTTGAGTGATTAAACGACTGATTCTCCACTTATATCCAAACAAACATTTGACCTCAGGGTCAAGAAGGAAGCCCTCTGTCGTCATTTCTAAACCCCTCCAGGTTTCATCGCCTCACTGATTTCTACGGATTAATTATGATTCAGAATATGTTTGACTTTTTGGGGATGAAATAAAAAGCACAATTATTGTGTCTTCAGTGATTTTAAATGAAATTCATCAGCGTCTGTCTAATCCAGAACTCCATTAATGGAGGACGCTGCTCGTCATATTAAGCTGTTTGGGAAACGAAGCCTCGTTTCACGACCTCCAGGGGGAAAAAAAGACATTTACTGCCGTTTATTCTCCAGGAATGTGACAAACCAAGTTGGACAGATGAAGATAATCCATAACAGTGACTGAGAATCGCTAATTTGTTTGGAAGTTTTCTGTTTGATCATTATTTCATTGTGCCCCAGTTCAGTGTTTTGGTATAACTTGCTTACATGCTCGCTGTCAATCACCTGATGCCCACTGGAAGAAAGCAGAGAGCCTGCTGGGAAATATTCACTCAAATTTAAATTGATTTGCAAACTAAACCGTCACATTTTCAACAGCATGGCCTCGTTTTCCGCTGTGCTGATTTAAGACGGAAAGAGTTTGTTTTATAAAATGCATCTTATATAATTATTCACAAATCAATACAAAACTTTGTATTGCAGAATAGAATTGTATAGAAATATTGTTTTTGTCTTCACGGTGAAAACTAAATCTTACAGAGTCATTTCTAGCGGAAATATCTTAGTACACTTCAAATAAGACAAACTTTTCATCAAGATATTGGAGCTTGATTTCAATAAATAATTCATGAATATTGATCAGAGTCCTAGTTCCACCGGCAGATTATTTCACTGAAAACATGGGAAAAATGTCCTTTTATAAGTAAATCTTCATTTAGCTAGTACTTTTTAAATCAATATTAGGGTATTATTGACTTAAACAAGCTCCTATTTTTTGCTGAAACGTTATTTATTATTTATCAAGCAGCAAGATAAACTTAAATACAAACATTCACTCAAAGATAAAACTGAATTTTATTTTATTATTACATTTTAACAAAGGAAAAATATTACTGTATGATTAAATAGCAGTAAAATATTCAGTTTAAAAGGAACTAAGTGGGATAATATTTAATATTTAATAATATTAAATATTAAAAGTTCCACTTGCAGATTATTGACCTTATAACAAGAGATTTTTTTCTAATTTTATAGTGAAATAATGTGCACTTTTTCATCAATATTGAGGAATTATTGGTGTCCAAACTGACAAATGTTAAATACAGATGGGCCACCAAATTCAGCAGATAAAAATGAAAAATTAGTTTATTGTGATTATGTATTTTTCTTTCTGGGTTCATGAATTGTTTTCTACTTTCTTGGCCAAATTTTCTACCATTCTTGATTTGTGGTTGGTGGCCGAATATTATCATTAGAAGGCCCACAAATGGCCCCTGGGCCACACTTTGAACACCTCTGACTTAAACGAGCTCCATGTCTTGCGGAAAAGTTACACAGATTAGTTTAGTCTTATTTCAAGAGCAGAAATATTTGCGTCGGAAACTAGATTTTGTGTTTTTGCAGTGAAATAGAAACCACAGAACTCTCATTTTGTCTCATGGACATTTTGTGCTGTCTGCAGATTTGTTGCTGCATGACTTCGTCTCGACCCGAACCGCTGCCGCGTCTTCCACCGTTCCACTCCAGCTGCTTTTGAAGCCCTAATTATTTTATCTAATGAGCCGCTTGCATTACACGGATCAAAAGAACTGGAAAGCTTATAGTACTTTATTGTTTGCTGCAGCATCTGAGAACAATTTCTGAATCGGACGTCGGTTGAGTCACAAGGTGATGTTTTAATAGAAACTGAGTCATGATCAGATGCTGAAGTTAGATCGATAAAAGGCCCCTTTGATGCAGGGAAATCAAAGAAATTAACATTTCTCTCTGGGGCCTCAGAGATCTAGGCAACATGTTGATTAATGGATTCAAACAGTGTTGAATTTGAACAGCTGAAATAATGCAGACGGGAAACGACCATCAAGTTTCACGTTAAAACAGGGGGTCTAATTGTGCAATTTGACATTTTCAAAATAAATTTTATTAATAGACACATTCCAATTTACAGAAAACTCATTTTTTTCAAAAGCAAAAGTTTTGATGGCAGGATGAGGTGTTCTTTTTCCCGTGTTGAAATTGTTTGGTTTTTCTTTTAGCAAAACTGCAATCGGTTCATTTTTTTTCACGTCACACGAGTCGTGATCAACCGCAGGATGTTACTACTGACGGAAACCACAAAGAAGACGACAGGAAGTAGTTGGAGGATGATGGTGCTACATGTTTTTTTAACAAATTAAAAATTCAGGCAGATTACTTCACTTATTGAAATACATTTTTACCCATTTATTATTATTAATAATAATAATAATAATAATAATCTGCCAACATAATCAATACTGAAGAATTATTTGTCTTGAAGCTTCTACATGTTGCTGAAAAGTTACTTATTAGTTTGTTTTTGTCCTGTTTCAGGTCCACTAAGATATTTTCTTCAGAAACTAAAATTCATGGAAATATTTTTCTAAAGACCTTGTAACATTTGCTACTATAAACAAGTTTTATTTAGCTGGACTGAGGACAAAATGGATCTTTAAATTATAAAGGTTGCAGAAGATTGTTCGAAAGTCTGCCTGGGAATAAATCGGACTGATACTAAAGTTTTTTTTGGTCCTTTTGGAAACATTCTTTTGCAAAATTTTGCGAGTATCTTAAGCATTCCACATATCTTGTATTTTTATGCCTAACGTCTACCAATCCAGCCCATTATACCCCAGATTCCTCTGCTTTTCAACACCAACGGCAGCTTTTCTTGCAGCTTCTGTGACGGGGGAATTAGGTTTATCCCTCCATGTATGCAAATGAGGTCCTTCTGCTCTGGGTTATCAAAGTAGATGGAAAATTGCTGTAAATGCACAAACAAGGGTGAACTAACCTCTTTGAAAACAAAGTGGAAAACTGGCAACTCTGAAGTGGTGCATAAAATTTGCGCTGAAGTGCCAGCAGTGAGGGTTTGGCGGAGGCCTTGGAGGAGCACTTGGACGAGACTCGCTGCAGCTGGTGGGGTCTGAGGTCACCAACAGATGTCCTTCACAGACTCCAACTGCGGCCTGTTCCTCTTTTTATCGCAGTTTTCATTTTAATCATCCAGAACTCACTCAAATGTAACTCATTTACTCACTGAAAAAGAAGAAAAACATCCAGAGAGGAAGGGCTTTCTGGGGGGTTTTCATATCTCAAACCAACAGTTCATGTTAAGAAATCCAGAACAAATCAGCTGCCTCATTTCTCACTGCTTGTGTCTCCGTTTTCTTTTTTATCCCAAACTGTGAAAATGTTACAACTCCTAGAAATATAAGGATGCCTATAATAAACTGATTTTTATCAATTAATTTAATTGTCTGATTTTGAAGGTTGAATTTTTGAAAAATCCAAAATTTTTTTATTTTTATTTTTATGAGAATCAACTTATAATTACAGAAAAGCTGTTTATCTGCTGATAAACGATGGCTATGCTAAATGCTTCAGTATTCATGCTGTGGGGAACAATCAGTGTGTACACGAGCTTGATTGACAGCACTAAGACCCTCCTCCTGGCTCTGATTGGTTATGTCTGACTGGGAGTGGCGTATTTCTGCAGATGGCAGTAGTACCACCAGGAGCTTGAGTTTTTTAAAAAGATAATCTTTCTCATTGTACGGTCAGGACAAGGTGACAGTTGTAACAGATATGTAAAGAAAATAATAATTTTTATTAAAAATGACCTTCTGCAGCTTTCAGCATGAAGTACCTTCATGGTTAAATTCTCATTCTTGCTTTCAGACACACATCTTGTAGCCAAAACCAACAATTACAGCTGTGTGAAAAACCATTCAAAGACAGTAGCTGAATTAAAACACAAATTTACCATTTTAAAACCTCCAAAACTGCCATTCAGAGCGTAGGATTATTTCTTAAAGACTAGGTAAATGAGGGTTAATGATAGCGAACACATCGCTACTTGCATGTTTTAGTTAAGCTAATTATCCCATTTCCTCTTTATGACATTATCATAAACATGAACAAAACCCATAAATATGTAATAAGTAGTAATCACTATGTCAATGTAAATGATGCATTAATCCAGCAATAATTAGCCCATAGCAGCTAACTAGCTAACTTCCTTTGCATATTTTTCCTAAATAGAAAGGAAAAAAAAAAATCAACAAAAAACTAAATATTAGCAGCCATAAATATGATGTTAATGTAAATAGTGTTTACAAAAGACAAATGTAATTGTAGCCTTTAGCTTTAGCTTGTTAATCCTAATGCAGCTGCTAATTCCTTCACTTTGCTTAAATGGTTAATACAGAACAATTAGCATTAGCAGCGTCTCAAAGTAACAATACATGGTACCAAATTAGTCTTGGTGGTATAAACAAACACCTAAATGGCCTAAATAAACATGAACATTTGATATAATGATGGTGGATTTTCACTGAAATAGTCAAAGCCCGAATCTTATTTCTTGACCCTGAATAGCCACCAATTATGAAGAAACTGCTTTTGAAAACCAATTTCAAGCTGCGAATGAGACGGCTGGCAAACCTGACCACGTTTCTCTTTTATTAAAGACGCACTGCAGCAGCCTGCCATAAAGTGGTCACATTACAGCACCGGTTTATTAAAATCCTTAATAATTCATGCATTACCCCTACTGCTGATATCCCACATTGATTGATTGCAAGTTTGATAACTAGCTTACCCAGATAAAGACATAATAATGGCTGAACTTCTGTTCTTGAAGCACATAATCAAGTAGAAAGTCTCCACCATGACCTTATATTGTTATCCCTTGTTCCTAATTGGTCTTTCCTATGATGATGTTTAGAAATTAATTACTTTTATAAGCGGTCCTGCTTCGTTACATGGCAAAGTGCCCTCTGCGTTTTACAACCATGAGGCAAACCAAACCGCTGTCAGCCTGATTGATCACCTCTGCAAATGTCTTAAGGTTGAGCCTCTCACCTTTCGACATTTTACTAGTTTCCTTTTCCTTAACTTTGACTCCAAAGTTGACAAAACGAATAACAGGAGCAGGGAAATACCATAAAAGTGAAATCAGCCATAAAAGGGAATAAATGTCAGGCAGAGATTTAGCAGGAAGAGAGGAGCTTTGGAGGAGACCTGTCGTACAGAATTCACGTTTTGCTTCTTAAGTGTTTAAAATAAACACCTTGTTGCTTTTTGGGAGCAAGTTAATGATCCCAAAAAACCTCCCGATTGCTGAGTCACACTTGAGGGACACTAGTTCCCTAGCAACCCAAGCGGCGCTTCAGCGCATTTGGTTTTTACTGCTTTATGTGCTGCACAATGGCTGCTGGACAAGATGAGTGTTTTGTTTTTTACTTACCATGCAGAAACCACTTGCTGCATCCTTGTTGGTTGTGCAGCAGGTTCCACTTCTGCTTCTCAAAGCTGTACGGTTGTATAATTGCGCATCTGTGAATTTAGGTGACTTTTCAGTAACACACTGGTTGGCTTTTGTGGAATTTATGGAGTTGTTTTTGAGATATTTTTCTGGAATAGGGTTATGTTAGTTACTTTCCTCTTTCTAAATCCTTGAAATGTAAGTTCTCAAAAATTAGAGAGCACTTTACTGAAATTTACAAGCTAATTTCCTCAGAGTAACAAGTTAATTTCCAGGATCATGGAAGTTTATTCTGGCACCTTAAGGATTTTATTCCCAGAATTCAAGAGGACACATTGATCAAACTTACAGATTCCTTTTCCTGAAGCATTTCCTGTATTTTCTGCACATTTTCATGCGCAGGTGTAAATGTTGAGTTGGGGGTGTGGCCAGCAGCAGATTATTTGGATTTGAGGACCTAAACAAATTTATTCTGAGTAAAAACGTATTAGCTAAGAAATATTTTGTGCAAAAAAAATGTAATGGAAATGTTTTGTTTAGACCGTAGACCCATTCTAACCGGTTTGAAGCAGCATAGCGGGTCACCTTTAACACTGATGTTGCAAGATGGCGACAGTCCTTCTGCTTCCTTCTAATTTTACCCTCCTTAATCTGCAAGGCGGTTCTTTTATTCTTTCCAAAAAGGCTTTTAAATTTATTTTCAATACCGAGATTGTTGTTGCATTTTAAATAATTCATAACAAGTCGTTTTTAATGTACTTACCAGTCTTGGCTTTCTGCATCTGAGGACTGGCCTAGCATGAATAATCCTCCTGAAACCATGTTAGGTGATTTTTATATATATATATTTATATCCCTGAGCTTCAATGCAGTAATTCATTTGGTCGGGATGGAAGAAGCAGAGTGGAGGGTATACGTCTTCTTGCTCGACGCAGCCCACTCACCTCCAGCCCGGCGTTTTCCCAGCAGTAAATGTCATGCTCCAGCCGTGGAACAATAACTCTGTGCTGCCTACATGCTGCCTACTATTCAATGTGGATAAGTGATTTGCCTTGCAGCTGTGTTGACCTGTAAAGTATACTCACCAGGCCTTTTGTTATTATGAGCTCTGACAGCGGTTCAGAGGATCCGGGAGCCGAACCGGAGAATTTTCATATCCACAGTTGATGGGTTTTGTTTAAGAATAGCACAATAACACTTTGTTTTTACAGCTAAAAATGGGAATATCAGTAACAATGTCCTGGTTTTATTAGGTTTATCTCCCAAGCACTGAAAATGGGTGGAGCACAAAGATTTAATTATATTAATCCAGCTCAAAACATGAGTCAATAATACACTTATAACAAGATATTTTTCCCATGTTTTAGTGAAATAATCTGCCTAAAGAGCTAGTAATGTTTCAGCGCTATTAAGGAATTATTGACATATAACAAACTCCTATATCTAAAGCTAAAAACTGACCTAATTCAGCAGAAGTCGCACCAATTGGTGCTTGTTGTTTCACAATGAAACGAATGGAGATTCCATGAAAAATCACAAAATCCAACCAAGTATTTTTGCTCAGTTTTTTAGTGCAAGTATTTACTTGAAATGTAACAAACTAACTTAAAAGTAACTTTTTAGCAAGAAAATAGAACCAATGCTTTTTCATCAATATTTAGTAAATACTGACATAAAACAAGCTTTTATCATTCTGAAGAGTTACTCTAAATTAGTTTAGTCTTATTTTAAGTGTACTAATGTATGTGCAGTAGAAATCAAACCAAAATTACTTGGTGAGGTTTGTGTCTTTGCAGTGTAAAGTTTGTTCATGTTGCATCCAGTCATCTTTATTTTAAGATGATTGAGTGATGGTTTGTTTATGCACCAGTTTGGTGTGGAAAAACTTACTGTTTAAAATTCAAGTTGCATTGCTGCAGAATTTCTCGACAAACTTTGAGTCACAAACCAAAAATAAATAAACAAAAATCTTGATAAACTAGCAGGAGAGCAGAAAACCCTGCCAAGGCAGAAATCGATGTAATATTTAGCACCAATAATATTGTAATTTGAAATTTAAATCAAAAAATCGAGAGCTCTTTCTTTGCGAATGCTCCATATTACTGTTAATCCAGGATGTCATATTGCCACTCTCCGCTGGAGGTCTGAGAGGAAGCGTTGGTCTCGCAGCAACTGAAACGGTTTTTGGTTTTTGGGGAGCAGAAAAAGAGAGGAAAGCTTTGAAAGATGCTTTGTGTTTCATGCTGCTGGGCCCCCTGCTGTGCTGCTCTTTCATGGGAACAGACTTTCATTTTCATACTTTCAAGTACATTACAAGAGGAGCTGCAGCAGGTTGACTTTCTGCCTTTCTTCAGTTATTATTAACCGAGTTGGGAGATGAATCCGGCTCCATTTCAGTAAATTAATCTGTGCAGAAAGCAACATTTGATGAGAGATTGGTTTAATTAATTTTCTGGCTCTGAATCAGGATGTTGTGGCTTTCGTTTGCAAGGTGGAGCCTTTTCTAAAGGCAGCAGTTATTAATACTTAAAGGTTTTAAAGCTGATTAAAAAGAAAAAAAATGAGAAAACCCCGAGGCGGATTCCTGACTCAGTTGAAGAAATTCAGATATACATCTAAAAAAGCAAAAAAAACCAAAAAAACTTCCCTCTCCTCATTTCTAATGGCTTAGAGCCGCAGTAATTTGGGAAACAGTAGTTCTCACACACACAGTCCAATTCTGAGATGATTTTCTCCAAAATGGAGGGTGAGCCTTCATCAGCTAAAGGAAGAGTGACGGACACGAAGCAATCCATCTGTGAACGTTTAATAACTGAATGGAGAGGCAATCTGCGCTCCAGAAACTGGAACTGTGCAAATGATTGAGTTTTGTTCGATCAATGATCTCATTCTGAAACGCAGGACAGAGTCTAATAAAGTTGTTTCTGAGACGTTGATTTTATTCTGATTGGTGTTAATTTGAGCAAATTACTGGTTGTTGTGTATGTTTTTGTCCATAACTTTTCGTAAGTATTACATTATGTTGAAATAAGTATTCAACAATTCACAATTTTTCAAAATAAACACATTTCTAAAGGCGCTTTTGATATGAAACTATTCCCAGGCGATCATAACAATCTACGGTGAAATGTTAGAAAAAACTAAATTATGATGTTTTCTTAAATTGCATAAGAATAAAATTTAAATAATTTGAGATTGAAGTCAAGATTTTGAAAACTAACATTTTGAAAATAGTCATAATTTTTCAAGAATGAAGTAATTTTCTGAGAATAGCCATAGTATGACCCTATTCACGACAAATGATCTTTTTTCTTGTATTTTATTATTTTATTCTTATATTTTTATATGAATTATTTTCATTTTGATCTTCAAGATACCAAAATATGCACATAATTTTATATTTTTGTCCATCTCATGATGTAATTATTAAGTATTTAATCATTGAACTCAGAAAGTTCAGATTAATCACAGAAATTATGTTTTTCAAAATTCTGAACTCCAAAAGTTGAAAATGTTTGTGAGAACAAATTCAAACATTTTGAGATTAATCTCAGAAAAGAAGAAAGTTTGAGATTAAACGTTGAAATCTTCAAGAGAAAACAGGAGAATTTCTGAGCTCCAAAAGTTAAACGTTAAAAATCCTAGAAAATTTTAGGTTTAATCTGAAAATTTGAACTCGGAAATTTGTCACCTTGTAAAGTAAAAAAAAAGAAGAAATTTTGAGATTTAATCTCAGAAATATTCTTGAAAAAAACCTGGAAATAGTTGAACATTTGTAAAAAAAAAAATAATAAAACTAAGAAATTTTGACATTTAATCTCAAAAAGTTTCTAGAAAAAACTTGAAAGTGAAAATATTAAGTTTCAAAAGTCAAAAATGATCAACTTTAGATCTCAGACATTTCTAAAAAAACATTTCTTGAAAACTTTTAACTTTAGAAGCTCAGAAATGTTCATGTTTTTTCTAAGACCTAAAGATTTCTGAGCCTTTTGTTGTAAATGTTTGTTTCATCTGAGAAGTTGTGTCATCCTCCCTTTCGGATCGGCGCCGTTCAGACTGACATCTCTTCGGGTTTCATCCAGACTTCGACCATACCATAATCTCATTAATCAATAACGTCTCAGCCTCGGCTCACAACATGAAAGCTATTACAATAAGTTGCATTCTCTTAATTAAATCTGCCCTGAAGCTTCGATGCAAACAGGAGCTGAAGGCTTGTTTAGGCGTGGAGGGAAACGCCAAAGCTTCACCTCGGCGTCTCGGCGTCGGCAGAGCAATTAAAGCGAGAGACGCAGGAAAACAAGAACACGATGAGCGTGTCGCCGCCAACTGATGGGTTTGAAGCGTGTTTACGCCGAGCGCAGGCCATCCGAGGGGCCGCCGTCTCCCAGCCTCCAGCTGCGACCTAAATCCCTGCTCTGCTCTCATTCTCCTTCCAACAAACTTTCCCATTCGGTCCGTCAGCACCGGAGGAAAAGTTTCATCCTGTCATCATGTCTACATGTCAGAAAATCAGCAAATAAGTTGAGTTACTTCAGCTATTCAGTTCAAAAAGTGAAACTCGTTCCACTGTTACGTTTTTATTGACAGATTAAGAGTTTTGTCCAAATTAAATTCAGATTTTATTTATCCCAAAGGGATTTTAGCTCCAACCAAAGCTGGGCAGTTCCCAAAAATTGTACTTAAGTAAAAGTAAAAAGTCTTTCAATATAAAACTTAAAAAGCTTTAACAGAAACTGCAGGTGTTTGTCTGGTGAATTAAGTAGAAAATCCAGAAAAATCTTCCTCAAGTAAGAGTAGAAATACTTTATAATGGAATGAGTCAAGTAAAAGTAGTAAAAAAGAAATAATCCCATGTTATAAATTAAATAATCTTCCAGCGTTTTTTCATCAGTATAAAATAATTATTGCCTTATTTCTTTTAAGTTAGTTTTGTACTAAAATATCTGCAGCAGAAACTAGACCAAAAATACTTGCTAGGATATCAGGACATGCTGACACTAAACTCTGCTGATCCGCCTCATTTGCTTTTGCTGCTGCTCTTTAAATCTCCGCCCGGTTAGAGATGTTGGAGTCGATGGATGGAAGAGACGGCGTGGACTTCCTTCCCCTCTTTCCTTTCCGACTGCTCTGGGATCATCGGGGTCAAAGTTCAAGCGTCGTTTTGGCCTTTGAACTAATCAGTTGCAGTTGAGACCAACACCTTGTTGCTATGGTTACGCTTCATAACAACTCTGTGAAATTGGAAACCGAGCAGCCGCTCCAGCTTGCGCCGTTTTACAATTTTATCAATTAAAAATGTGTTAATCTCCCACCACAAACTGGGACGATGTCTTCTTTGAGTGGCTTTTTGGAAATCCAGTAAACTGTGTGTGTTGTGGTGTAACGAAGCCTGAGCTGAATGGTTTTCTGAGCGCTGCTGCTCTGTCACGAAGCTGACAGCCGTGTCTGTCCCTCGGCCTGTGAGGACAGCCATGTTCACTGCTGCAGCCCGTCTGGCACAAATGAGATTTTTTGACGTCTTCGCTGATTTATTTTGGGATGTTTTTCTGTCTAAAAACTCAGTTTTGACGTTTTAACATGTGATGATGGAGGATTTGCCAGATTTCGTAGAAAATGACGCTGGCAACAAAGTGAGGCCAAAAGTTTCCAGATGATTAAAGTGCAAATTAGTACATGTCTAATAAAAGAAACAATGAATTCAGAAGTATTAAATTTAGCAGTTGATGAGAAATTAAATGTGTATTGAAACCTTTTTCAGTCTCAAATCTATCTATAATCAAAGATAGACAAGCTTTCAGAGTCCTGGCTTCTTCACAGAGGGAATAATTAATGTGCTAAATCTGTTAAATTTTAACATAATTTAAATCAGACTAATCATGAGTTTACTTCAAGTTCACTTAGGATTAATTAACTTAAAGTGTGACATTTTGGGACAACTAATTTTGTGCTTAGTGTATTTTAATAGTATTTAAATTGTATTAAAGTACAATTTAAAGCATACTAAGTGTACTTCAACATACTTTTTTTTTGGACAACTTAAGGTGAACTTTAAGTTTATTGCTTTTATGTAATGAAAACATGCTTGATTTGCATATTTTGACTATTTTTATGATTGAATTACATTTAAAATTTACTTAGAATGTATTTTAAGTATATTGGCATTACATATTTTATATATTAGTTGTGTGATTACAGTGTGCTAAAATTACACTTTTGGTTTCTTTATTATTCTGCTTTGCCACTTTGTACATTAATGCTTCAAACACGCTGCAGCGCTGCAAACACATCAGGTACCAGAACACAGGAGGATCCATTACTACACACTTTACAGGTGAAACTAATTACATTGTGCTTTCAGTATATTACCATTTTGGTAGCACTTTATCTGACATAAGACTGACAACACTGTCATAAAATAACAGCTGTCATCCAACTTTAAAAGTGCCATTATTTACCAAATGACACTTCATGACGCCTGTTGGTTTGTTCCTGTTTATGACAGTATCCTGTCAGTCTTATTCACACTCCGTTAAATAAAGTCTAACCCACACTGGCAATATAACTATCACAGAATTGTCAAAGTTTACAGACAACATGCTTATGAAAAGTAGCACAATAAACAACAGGTGCAATTTAGAGGAAATGTGGAAAATGTTTCACCAGCTGCTTTAAAAACTTTCCTAATTCCTGATCCCTGGTTTCCTCTTTCACCTTCATTTGCTTAGACTGCAGAAACATGTCAAAGAATACAAATGCAAGCCACACTTTTCAGGTTTTTATTTGAAAAGCATTTACAAACACATCACTTTTATTCAACGCCACAGTTGTATCTTGTGATATCCAAGTGAAGGTTTCTGGTTGTGGTCATTTCGTTTCATCGTCGTTCTAAAAATAAAGATTTTAGATCTTCAAATGCATCTTTTTATAATCTGGCAAAAGGAACTGGGAAAAAAAAATCTATTTATAGTCAAATATTATGAACCAAAACAACCTTTTCAGTTAAAAACAGTAATTTTATGGAATGATAAAAGAGGATTTTAAATATGTTAGGAAATGTGCAGATTTTTGACTTTAAGTTAAGAAAAATCTCAGTTTTAAAGAGTTTTTATCTCCTTTCAGATCTTAGATTTAGTCTGATCTCTGCGCTTTGGCAGAACGACGTATTTACGCTCATCTGAATTTCACTTCGTCCCTCTGCTGGGCGTGTGACTCGATGAGAAACCGCCGTCCTCCTTTGTGGTGAAATCAGAATAATGTTGGACAGAAAACACTTCACCAGGCAGAGACAAACCAAACGCAGCGCTGGTTGGTGTGTGTGTGTGTGTGTGGGTGTGTGTGTGGTGTGTGTGTGGTGGTGTGTGTGTGTGTGTGATGAATACTGAATTACCCCTGGGAGTTGGAAACACTCACACCACTCAGAACCAGAACATGCTTTGTGGGCTCCTAATGGTGGAACAAATACGAGCTCAGATATTTAATTTAAACCGACAGACAGTGATTCGTGTGTGTGTGTGTGGAAGTTTTGTAATTTCTTGCTAATAAATTGCACTGAACACATTTTACTTTTTAATTTGTGTTGATATGAGCAGGTTGCGACTTCAGCAGATTCTCATTTTTCTTGATGGAACGGCTGTTTCGCACTTTATTAGCCCAAACTTATTGGAAATCTTTATGCTGATCAACCATGTCTGCAGAGAAAAACAGATTCTCTTCTGCCCTCTAGTGGCGGCAGACAGGTAGCGCAGGTAAAAACAGAGAATTTTATAACGAAATTTAATACCAAACAACAATAAATGCATAAAAGAAATGATACATTTATTATTTCATGTTTACTTTTAGTCTAGTTTCCAATACGAATATCTTAATACACTTGAAATAAGAAAAAATGTATTTACAAGTAGTTTTTCAGCGAGATATATGAGCTTGTTTTAAGTCGATAATTCCTTAATATTAATGAAAAAGAGCAAGTTTCACTGCCAGATTATTTAATTTAAAATATAGGAAATATGTCTTGTCAAAAGTTACATAATCTGCCAGTGAAACTAGAACTTTTTCACCAATATTTAGGAATTATTGATGTAAAATAAGCTCTTCATGTTGCTGACAAGTTACTTGTAAATTTAATTTTTGTCATATTTCAACTGTACTGAGATATTTGCACTATAAACTAGACAAAAATACTTGGTAAGATTTTGTGTTTTTGCAGTGCAGAGTGCAGTTTCTCTCTCAGGTTTTATTTAAATAATTTTCTTGACTGAATAATATGTGGGTGTTGCTGCTTTTCCAAAAAACGTAGCAATTTGTAGTTAATTCATAATTTAAGAAAGTAATTTAGATACCTTTCCCGTTTTTGCACTTGAAACTACCTGCTTTTATTCACCCAAGTTACGATGAACTGAGAAAAAAAATCAGTTTTTCTCACTTTCTGTCTGTTGCTGAAATCTCCTGCAGTCTTGTAATTTCCATAAGTGCTTTTCCTGCTTAAGATTGATGTGCGCGCGTGTGGACAGCATGAAAAATAGACGCGCTGGTTGTTGACGAGACGCAGGACAAGAGAAGGTGATTTCCTTTTCATGTCTACAGCAGGCATGAATCCTGCATGAGGCGCCTTGCGGAGTGAGAGCAGAAGACGACGTAAAAACGTGGCGCTGATCTCAGATTCACTTTGAGTTTCTGATATCATCGCAGATGATTCATCTGCCTGCTGTAGATACAGCAGAAACAGGACAGCTCTGCTCCTTTTAGAGCAGTAGTTCCTCCTGAGTGCCATCTTGTTGGAGGAAAAGCAATAAGTGTGGAAGCAGCCCACTCCACTCAATGCCACCTGAATAAGTGATGCTGCTGAAGAACTCTGAAGCTGTTACCGAAAACAAGCCAGTGAGTTGGTGGAAAAATATTTCCAGGAAAGATGCTGAGTCAGGACCTGTACCAGATTTCTTCTTTTTTTTATTTTAGCTTTTCTGTCCCACACTGCAAAAACACAAAATCTCACCGTGTACCTTTTGACAGATTCTACTGCAAATATCTCAGTACACTTGAAATAAGACAAAACTAACTTGTAGATACACTTTCAACAAGATAAAGGAACTTAATTTAAGTCAATCATTTATTAATATTGATGAAAAAATTGCTAGTTGCATTGTTTTACTTATAACTTGTGAAAATGATCTTGTTAGAAATGAATTTATCTGCCAATGGAGCGACACAAAGTGTACGCTTAAAAAAGAATCTTTCTTGTATATTTTCCTAAAACGTGTCTCAAATTAATAAACACAACCTCAGTCTGCTTCATGTTTAACAAATGAACTACATTTACTTGTAAAAGTTGGTTTATTTACGGAAAAGGGGAGATGCAGTTCTGATCTCATCCACCAGATGGAGCTCTACTTCCACATAACTATTGTTTCACAAATGTTTGACAGAAATCATCTGAAAAGAAGTGAAGAAATGTTTTATTTTCTGTTAAATGTTGAGCAAGAATTCAACTAAATTAAAACATTTTACTTTTAGCAACTCAGAGGAAAAAGTATTTTACCTTTAAATAGGTTAGAAATATAATTTTGTCTCTGATTGTTTACCATGAAGTATTCATTACTGGTATCCTTGAGTGGTGAATTGATATTTTAGGTGAGCTGGGAGAGTTTTTAGCTTCTCATTTCTTTAAAAACCAAGACGTAGATGTTGTGATGATGCCCTACATGCCCACAACGCCACAGCCGCTCCGACCGCTGTGGCGTTAACCTGACACACCTCAGGGGAGCCGGCGTCTCTTACCGCCTCACTGCAGGACCTTCTGACGATGCGTTCAGGGACCTCTGCTGTTTGGGATCAGCTCATTAGGCTGCAGGGTTCCTGATTAGTCTTACAGTGTTGTGCTGTTGAAAGGCCTCGTTTTAAACCCTGAAGAATGTAATTAACCTTCTGCTAAAAGTCACTGTGGGCGTTTTAAAGCTTCAGGAGGGAAAGTGGCAGCTTTAAGGCAGTCCAGTGAAACAACGGAGTCTTTCACTAAATCCACTTACATTCATTTAGAGACCTGAGTCTCAAAATGCACATTTTGCTTGTCTTGTTCTTCCATTTGTGTTTCTGCTGCTTCTAAAAACAAACAATGCACTGAAAAATCTACCCAGTTGTTTTTTTGCCAATAAGTTCATGTCTTTTGGTGCCTTGAAAATGAGCCAATTTAAAAACCTTACAATTTTTAAGACACGCTCAATTGACGCTGTGCCGTTGCCTAGCAACCCCAGCAAAGCCCAGCCACTTTAACTAAGCTTGGGTTGCTAACTAAAGAATGTTTTGTCAGCTGTACAATGGCTGCTGGAAGTGTTTTGTTGTTTGCTTACCATCCAGAAACCACTTGCATCATTCTTGTTGGTTGTGCAGGAGGCTCCCCGGTTGCTTTTCGAAGATGTACTATTGCATAATTACGCATCTGTTTTCAGCCATTTTCACATGAGTGTAAACGTTAAGTTTACAGTCACACCAACTCATTCACTATGAGTTCTGTCTGCATTCAATAAGTCCTTAAAATTACATATTTTGAACATCTTTTCACATTAATCAGACTTTCCATGATTTCAGGATTGATTTTGTCATTTTTTTTAACAATCCATGTCACAAATTTAGAAATATTTTCAATAAATTTAGCAATATTTGTACTTTTGCATGACGGCAAATGTAATTTTTGAAATTCTCCGTGTCGATCACAGAAGATAACTTGACTTCTAGTACAGCAGAATAGTAGAAGTAAGAAATACTGCCCCCATTTTTCAGGAAAATTTGCAGAAAAAAATTAAGAAATCTGTTTATATCAGGTGAATTTCTGCAATTGTGGAATTACAGAAAACTTGGCAGACTGACTAGTGAGGCAGCAATGTAGTAGAAGTAGAAAATGCTGCCACTTGCGGAATTGGAGTCACTTAAACTTTACGTTTTTGATCATTTTTGTGGAATATTTGCAGGAAACGATGCACCGATCTCCTGATTTAACATGAGTTTCCTGGATTCATTAGAAACTGGAGTTACTGATTGATGTAACTTGACTGTAAACAAGTAAAATCTGATTTTAGTTGATTGATAAAATAACAATAGAGCACAAAACTGGGCCACATTACAAGCCGCGGCGGACCAGATTTGGCCCCTGCGCCTTGAGTTTGACACATATTTGAAGACTTTTGCTGTCTGACCATCATCACATGCTAACAGCTCAATATCCAGGTAGCAGATGCAATATTTCATCGGTTGTTGACAAGCCCTGCTAATCCGCCTCTTTTGCTTTTGCTTTAGCTCCCTGTCGATGGAAGAGATAATTTCAACTTCCTCCTTTCCTCTCCATTCAACTAAAAAAAACAGTTAAGATTTTTTTAGCTTTTGAGATAATAAACAGCTGCTCTCAGTTTTGCAAAAAAAAAAAAACCTTGTTGCCACGGTTACGCATCATCTAGCGACTGATCTGTCCAAAAGGAAAAATAGAAAAAGGGAAGAACTGTCCAAGCAATTTGAAGAAAAATCTAGAAAACAAAAGTTTGAAATAAAATCACTCAAGTAAAATTAAAAGTTCATAGACTTTTTATTTTTTTTTATTTTTTATTTTTATTAAAATGTTTCAGTTGCTCCTGCCTCCTTTTTACCACAAATGTGTTTTTAAATGCTCTTTTTTTTCTCTGTATCTTTAAAACAAACTACCTAAGATTTGTAACGTTTGTGATTGTGAACGCACCTTTTCTTGGATTTTACTCGACCTTGTGGGGGAAAAGCCTTTAGAAATTAATCTGACTCGTCCCCGTGGAGGACGCGCCGTGACAACAGCGTCTCGCTGAATGGTCTTGGTACCTTGACTGGCTCCTCACGTCGGGTTTCCATGGCAACCCAGGTCGAAGAGTTGATTGAGAACGGGCAGAAGAGAAGCGGATGATGTCTTTCTTCATTGAGTCACTCACCTCAAATTAGAAAAAGCCGCACGAGATGGGAAACGTTCTGAGGAGGTGAAGATGTTTACGAATGCGACTCAGACTGATGAGACTTTGATTGGACGTTTGTTATGCAGCAAACCGTCCTGCAGCTTCTCACCACGTCCCTCCACAAGAAACCAAAGTGAGGTCCGATCTCAAAGTGAAGGCGGTAATCCAGAAACAGTCTGGATGTTTACTCTGTCTTTAACATCCCTGTGATTAAAGGATTTGATTTAAAGCGTTGAATAAAAGGAAACAGTTTCATAAGAAGCCAAATTAAACTGAGAAGATGGAAAGATGTTTCTGGTTTCTCAAAAGCAGCTTAAGCTAAAGCTCGTTCGTGATCATGGATTTTATACATCTTAGTGTTTTGTATTAGTTGCATGGTGTTAAAGATGTATTAGGGACATTTTAGACTGAAAATGTTGGGACAGAATTTCTAGGCGCAGCCGAGGTGTTGAGGGGATTCGTTTTGGTGGCCTCAGGATCGCATCTCTGCTTTCTGCGGATGATGTGGTCCTGTTGGCTTCATCGGGACGTGATCTGCAGCTCTCGCTGGAGCGGTTCGCAGCCGAGTGTGAAGCGGCTGGGATGAGAATCAGTGCCTCCAAGTCCGAGGCCGTGGTCTTGAGCTGGAAAAGGGTAGAGTGCCTTCTCTGGGTCGGGGACGGAGTCCTGCCTCAAGTGGAGGAGTTCAGAGATACTTGAACTATCTCATGAACCCAGAGATACTTGAGGACCCAGAGGAAAAAGGGAGCGGGAGATCGACATGCGGATTGGCGCGGCGTCTGCTGTGAAGCGGCGCTGTACCGGTCCGTCGAGGTGAAGAGAGAGCTGAGCCGGAAGCGGAAGAAGATGGATGGATGGATGGATGAATTTTGGGATTATTCTCAAAAACTTTTGAGAAAAAAAAATTGTGGAAATTTTGGAGTTTATGCTAAAAATTTTGAAATTAAACTGATATATTTTAGAGAAAGCAATGAAATTTCTGAGTTTGAAAAGTAAAAGTTTTTAAGAAATAAAGCTGAGAAACTCTTAGATTACTCTCAAAGTTTCTAGGAAAGAAACATAAAAACGCTGAAATTGTGGAGTTTGAAAATTCAAAAATCGTTAAGAAAAAACTGAAATCTTCTACATAAAACATGGTAATTTCTGAAAACATTTTTATTTTTTTTACACGTCTAAATATTTTTCTGGATTTTTTTTACTTTTCAAACTCAGACATTTACTTTAATAATATTATGAGCATTCCAATACAAAACAGCATCTTGTGAAATATTACAAATATTTGAAAACTTAATCTGTGACCAAACAGGAAGTGCTTGGGACACCATTAATTGCTGCATTTGGGTAATAAATACATTCAAATTAAATTTAAATTAGAGATCATTTTTTTAACCAAGAATCACTTTTTCTCTGCTTCTTTCTGAAATCTGGTTTTTAAGACATTTTCTACCACAGAATCCCAGTAAAAGCCGAGTTAGTTTGAATACAGATGCATTAACGTTTCTTTTTTTTTAAAGCACTCTCAGTAAAAGCATCCAGGAGTTCTGCTTCGTTTCTTTACGTGTGTGTGTGTGTGTGTGTGTGTAAATAAAATACCTTGCTTTTGCTATTTACATTCAGATTCCTGATATTTCAGGACTTCTGACCTTTTTCGAATGCAAACCGTTGCCTCGGCAACCTCCGGGCCAAAAGGTTCGGCTGCACTGACCGGCGTCACGAGTAAATAAAGCTTTAAATAAACCGACATATTAATATCGGACATTACAGGAGACTGAAGGAAGAAAGAAACCTTTAAAATCTCTCGGTCTTTTCCTCCTTTGTGCTGCAAACTAGATGGAAATGATCAAATAAAACGCAAGTTTATTGAAATCAAATTATTATTTTAAACTAATGCAACAAAAACATTGTTCCACCTAGACTTTGAATTAAAGTGAACACAAAAGCAAAGTTTAATAAGAGTCTTTATTTCAGTTTTTTAACATTTTAACAACTTTGTTTGTTTTGACTTTTTATTGTTTTAGATCCCCAGAATGATCATTTAATTTAAGTTTAAAACATATTTTATGCAGTAAAACTTGATAACTTGACAATCTTTTGAAAAGTTTTTACAACTCGAAACCTTGAAATGTCTCCTGCATTTTATTTAAAGAATATTTATTGTTGTTAATGTTTGTATTTGAATATTTTCTCAGCTGATAAGAAACAAAATTTGAATTAAAGATGAAAACCAGCGTAGCGATGCTTTATCTCTGTAAGAATTAAAATATGTAACAAACATAATTTTGCTTTTTAATGATAAATGAATAAAAACAAGTTCATTTTAGAAGCTGTTAAATTTCAGAGTGTTAATGCAGTAATTTATGAACATGAATTTATTTTAAAAGTCGTTTTTTTTTTTTTGCTCAGATTGCAGAGAATGAAACTGGTCACATCTGTGTCCTTTCATTGATTAGATTCTGAAGCAGTTCAACATGACCTCCAAAAGATGAAACGTTGTTCCCCTTTGGACATCCTTCCAGGCAAAAACAGTTGTTTTTTTAAATTCAGAGAATATATAAATCTGTATAAAAAGGTAACATCTTGCAGAGTTGAGTCACCTTGTGTTCTTATTTCTCTGCATCTTTGCCAAACGAGGTCAGGTCTTATTAAGGAATATTACCAGTTAATGGCGTCCACAGAGTCCAGGATGGATAAATTATCATTGCAGACACGTTTTTCTCATCCAACAAATTACCGACTTATATGATGGGGAAGCTTCTAATGAGAGACCAGCATGGAGGCAAAGACACGTTCAGCTTACAGCGGCTGAATCCAAAAACCTAATTGTCCATCAGTTAATAGCCGGTGCATGTTTCTGTGTTATTTGGTCACTTTTCCCCTCAAATATAATTTAAACTGAGCACAAAAATTCAAAAATAATTTATTTATTCTCAGATTTTAGTTTATTTTCTGGAGAATATGACCTGACGGGCAACAAAATATCAGCTTGGTTTTTAATAATGGACACAGAAATTGACAAAAGGAATATTAGCTTGTGCAACAAAGTAAAAAACTGCTAAAAAATGTGGTTTTCCTGTATCCTGAAGTGGCATAGAAAGAACTGCAGCGGCGTTGCAGGTTATTGTAACATAACCTTAAACCTGTGGAGTTTTTTTTATTTTATTCCCCAGTAAAACCAGGAGGCTGAATGTGGAGTAAAATGACATTTATAAAAGATAAAAGTTCAGTTGCATTAGCAAATGATTCAGACAGAGTGGAGGGACATTTTACCAACGTTTTGCAATCTGTTTACGAGTCTAATTTGAATAAAAAAATGATTCTGTTGAATTATGAAGAGTAGATTTCCTCCAACAAAACAAAAAAAAAATTAGATTAATTTATGAAATTTTCAAGAAAAAGCAAGAGCATTTCTGATTTTCCAAAGGTGAAAACTGTAAATTTCTAAAACTCAGAAAATTTCCAAAATTGTAAAATTTTCTTTTTTTTTTTTTCTAGCTTATTTTTCAGTTTTCAAACTCAGAAATTTTTTTTGTTTTCTTGAAAATTTCTCAAATTAATCCCAAAACGTTTTCTAGCAAATGTTTTCGACTCTGAAATGTCCAAGTTGTTTTCTAGAAATCTCACAATTTGAATTTCTTGTCAGAAATTTATGAAAATTTTATTTTTTTGTACAAAATTTCTGAGATTAATCTAAAAAAATTTTTGTTTTTTCGAGCTAATTTTTCACTTTTCAAGCTCATAAATTTCCTTGCTTTTCTTGAAAATTTCTGATATTAATTTTAAAATTCCTGAGTTTTTTTGGCTTTTCTTTTTTCTACTTACGACGGCTGCGCCACTTCCTACTTTCGGAGCGGTCTCAGATCCGCTTGGCGTTCACATGTGTATTTGAAGCGCCCCAAAGTTCACTAAACCGAACCGAGATCGAGGTTTGTTGATCTTTACCTCCTCAACCGAACTGAACTTTCTACACAAACAAATGAGAGTTCAGTTAAACATTTCTGAGTTTGAAAAGTTGAAAATCCTTAGTAAAAACTTATTTCTTCCTTTAAAGTCCATTTCAGACTATTTTTAATCAAATGTTTCACATTTTAGACTCTCATAAGATTCCTTTAAACACCAAAGAATTTATTTGTTCTCTTTCAAAGAGAATCTTCTTTCAAACTGTAAACGGCCTTTAATTGCTTCCTTTGAGCGATAATGTGATCATCTTCTCAACCATTAGTAGCTCTCAGAAATAAGTGGCGTGGCATTAAACTGTTGACCTGTCATTGTTCAGGCTTTTTATCCACAATCTGTGAACCGGGGTTACGTAATGACCAAAATGACACGATGGATTTTCTCTTTGCTGCTTCGTATGATGATATAACACCATCCTAAGTGTTTATTATCTTCTCTTTTACATTTACATTCATTCCAGAGGCTTAATTTGGTATTATAGTATGTTTCTTTTTCCACTGATGAATAACCCAAACCCTAAAAACTGCAAAGTGTTTGAGTTTAATTTATTAATAATGTTAAAAATGTTACATACAAAACTCAAAATTTACTTCCAAAAACCCTATGACATGATTCTCTCTGCTACTCTTTCAGGGTTCATAGCAGTGAGAAAACTTAGTGCAAACAGTTTTTGCAAACTGTTTAAGCATTTTCAATATAATTAATATTTATTATTGATTTTGTATTTGAAAGAAAAGTTTGCTTATATTTTAAACATTAAAGTTACTGAAATTTTTCTTTAGTTAAATTAATGTTCTGTTAATCACAGCAATAATTTATATCATAGTAAATTTTAAGTTCATTTGTGTGTTTATCAAAGTGGTGCTGGAAAAGTTTGAAAATTTTTCACTTTTCAAGCATTTTCAAGGTACGTTTTCTCACTGCTAAATAATAAAATCTTACCAAGTATTTTGTCCAGTTTCTAGCTCAAATTTCTTTGTGCATTTGAAACAAAACTAATTTATAACAAATAGGAGTTTGTATGAACTGAATAATTTGTTAATGTTGACATAAAAGTACAAGTTCCTTGTATATGTAGATTATTTCACTTATAATGAGACATTTTTTCCTTTTTATAAGTGTAATAATCTGCCAGTGGAACCAGAACTTTTTCATAAATGTTAAATAATTATTGACTTAAACTGACAGTTAGTTTTGTGTTATGCTGCCATTTAGCAAATAGAAATAATTTTGGTGATTTTAACTGACCTAAAACAGTCGGATTTAAACGTGTTTGTGTCTTTTAGTAAATAATGTTTTGCACTTTATTGCAAACCTTTGCAGTTTGAATATTAAGCGCTTTGTACAGAAATCAAGCTACCTAATTTAAACAAACCCTGATGTTTAAACACGTGTCTGCATAACTTTTGCCGTTCCCACTCTGCGATTCACGTTTCTTTGAGTCGGACTGCTCGTAATGGTGGGAATCAAAGCGACAATGGCACAGAATAACCTCTGAAAAATAAAAGAAATTGGCCTCTATTAAACCTAATTATGGCGCTGAAGCAGCGTTGACGTCTGCCTGTGCCATTTGCAGCTTTTATCTCCCTGAGATGCCATTAACTTTGCAGAAGCTGCACGTAAAGCAGGACATGTTTGGAGTTTGTTTGCGAGCTGAAAGTCGGTGAGTTCTGCCTCGTCAGATTGTTTGTGTTTGATGTAATCATTTTGTTCCAATAGTTTCAAGCAGCACCAGCCCTCAGAGTCGGTCCTGTCACATTTATGACACTCCACAAAAACTAATGGCATCACCCAACCAAAAATAAGTCGGATTAGTCACCTAAACGTGGATCAATTTTCGCTGAAAAGTCTCCAATAATTAGAATTTTAGCTCATTTTGGACAATTTTCTTTCCCCGTAATTGTTCCTGCGGTGAATAATTTGGGGTGATTTCATAAAATTTAAGGCAGCAGCAGCGATGGTGGGATGATTTTTAGAAAGTAGAACCAGACCAAAAGGACAGACCCATCCATTAACCCTTTAACCGGCCACCTGAATTACGTTTTAAGTGCTTTCTTTTCATGCAAAATGTCCGAGGCCAGCAGTTTTAAGTGCTCTCTCCTCTGACCACAGGAATATTTAAATCAGGCACATTCAGACTTTCAAAGTGGAGACATTTCTTCAGCTCAACGCATTTCCAAAACCCAAATAGAAACATAAAAATAGGAGTATTGAGCAGAAACACTTTGGCCTCTTGTGAATGACTGATTTATGCAGATGATACACTTTGCGGTTGTTAATTGTTCACACTGTCTTGTTTGGTCACATTTAATTATTAGCATGAACAACATAAAGCTAAAAAAAATGGATTTTAGAAAAAAATATATAATTATTTGAGCATGAAAACAAACCAAACCAGCTCAGTTTTGTGTTTGAAATTGGACAGAAAGATGTTGGAAACCTTAAAGCTGATTTTCAGTTTATCTGCAACATTTTTCTTGCCGGGATCCAGAGTGAAACAATTTACACTGTAAAACATCTGAAGTTTAAAATGAAAGTCCACCTGCTGCCAAATAATTATTTCACAATATCCTAGTTAAAGAACCTTATTTCTCTATTATTTTTAAATTAAAATAACTACTTATTTTATTTTATAATAACTTCTTGTTTCAAATTGCATGAACAAAATTTCTGATCTCCCTTCCTGTTATTGGTGGAGATAATAACGGCAATGAGGAAGATATTATGTGTCAATAATTAATCTGAACGTTTTTATGCTTTAATGTTATGTAATGTAGATTAATTTAACCTAAAAGTCTCTCTTAGGGTTCCATCGTTCACAAGAGAACAAAAGGTGACAGTTTTCCATGTCAATAAAAATTAAAAAAACATTATTTTGTTGCATCACTTGATATTTTATACCCAGGATTTACGGCGGTTGCTCAAACGACTCATCGCTAAGTTTCTAAATTAACGTTTTGAACAAAATGGCTTTCTTTAGGCTTTCCTCAACAAGACATGTTTGGTTTAAAATAATAAAAACCTTACTGAGCATTTTTTGAAATGTGCACATAGTGGCAGGTTTTGATATTAGCGATGTGGGCAGCTGCCCAGGGCGGCATCAGAGAGGGGCAAAACATCCAAGAACTAAAAAATAAAATAGATTAGAAGCAGAGGAACTTAAAATTGTACTCACATAAAAGTAGCACTACTTCGACTTTTGTTTACTTGAGTGAAAGTAAAAAGTATTTAATCTGATTAAATGTTTTAATTGACTGCAATAAAACATAAATAAGATTATAAGTGTAGTTGTTTTGCAATGCGTCTTTACTTTTTATTTTGTGTTTTTAACGGTAATGCAATCAAAACTATTATTAATTAACATCCAATTAATGAATGAAGTTCATTATTTCTGATATGTTGGAACAAAATCCACCAAAACGTACCAAAACTTTTCCTTTTTAGTGTTTGAACAGTTATGCAAGTG